>JAJOZX010004360.1:0-187500 GCA_023014485.1 Bathynomus jamesi | reverse complement strand
GATTTCAACTTGGTTTTAAACGAATTTACATTCACGATATTTTTTATATCAGCATTTAAATCATTGCATAGTTTCAATCCAATGAAAATGGGTAGTTTTTGAGATGAAGACACTCTAAATTGAGATATAAAACGCTTTGATCTATTTCTGGTCTGATATACTGTAAGTGGATATCCTGATGAGTTACAAAACATTTATTTACCCATTGTAAGTTAATGATTTTGTTCTTACACTCGTAAATAAAAATAAAATGTGCCACTTTCATTACATCTTTGAGCTTTAGTAGTTTTAACTCTTTAAATAATACACTTCAATGATTATGGAAATCAGCATCTGCTCTGCACCATTTACTTCAATCTTTACATAAAATCTAATCTACGGTTATTGTAGTTTTATATATATATATATATATATATGAAAATTATTTCACGAAAGTAACACGTGAAAAATATTTATCATGAATAAAACCACGAAGGAAAGGAAACACAAAACGGTGCTCAAGCGCTTTCGTCTAATGACATCCTGAGGATGTCATTAGACGAAAGCGCTTGAGCACCGTTTTGTGTTTCCTTTCCTTCGTGGTTTTATTCATCATATATATATATATATATATATATATATATATATATATATATATATTGTCAGACTCCAGTAATACTGTCATGAAATTTTAGTTAGAATTAAAATGATACAGCATTGTTGCATTACGTTAACAAGGCGTTATGTAAATGCTTCTTTAACGTTGGACTCGGCGTCATATTATTTGCAATATATATATATATAATATATATATATATATATATATATATATATATATATATATATATATATATATATTAAGGAATGGAAATGAGGGGGCAGTTAAAATAGATAGGCGAACAGTTATATAGAACTACATAAGATGTACATTAAAATACAATTTCGGGTACATAAAATATGTATATAAGATACAGAAGTGTGAGCGTAGAAGGAAATACTCGTACAAGAGTAGAAAATCACGAAATAAAGTTAGTTGATAACTAATAAAAAGATAGTGAAATATTGAAATATTAAAACCGTAACTACAAAACGAGATAAAAGGTAAGGTATTAAAAGTTTCTGAATTTTATTCTGGATCTAGTTTTTTGGGGAGGTTATTCTACTTTACGACGTAGTCTTCTTTAAATCCTTTTTCATTTGAGTTTACAAATACGGTATTCTTCCGTGTTGAGTCTACAAGTATGTAAAAAATATTCTAAACTAAATACAGGCCTGCATACGGACGGTTTGCGATTGCGGATACTTTGGTTTTTCGTCTACTTTGCGCAGAGCGAGCCTGAGGTACTACGAGTATGAATGGTTGATACAGGTAAATTTGTGCTGCCTTAGGGAAGAAACACAAACTTGGGGTACATGTTGCTCCTGAAGAATCATGCACCAGGACTGATAATAACTGGAAGCGTCTGCAATACAAACGAACGAAAATTGCAATAAATTGAATACGGATATGGATGTTCTTTTGGCTAGACTAACACGGAGCTTTGTTGCTTTTAGTGGTAAAGAACCACGTACGGAAGCCTCGTCAATACTTTGACCCCGTATTTATCTGGCAATGCTGCTGCGAGCTGCTTTTACTCTAAAATGGGCTTATGGGCAGAATGGTGCTTTATGTGAAAAGATGTTTAACTTTTCATACTTCCAATTAAACTATGAATGCATCGATGAATAATATACATATAAAACGGGTGTGCCATAAAAAAAGGGTACATTTTAAAAAGGTTCTAAAATCAACATTTATCATTTAATTTTAATAAAGCTTCTACACAATAAAACATATGTATTTATCTATATGCAAACAAGTTTTCAGACTAAAATATCAAATACTTCAAATTCTATCAACATTTAACGAAAGAGTATGATTTTTCTACTTAACATGCAAAAATTATTAAACCTTTTTAATAGTTTTTATAAAAATAATTTTTAAAGTAAAATTTACCTGAAATTATTAAAAAAATTGTTCGAAATGCTTTCCTTCCATTTCAATAACTTTTTTATTCTTGGCCGGAATATGGGAGAACTTGGCAGAGCGAGTCTACAGGACTAGAATAAAAGATGTCGCTCATTTACGCGAGATCATCATTCAAAAATGGGAAGAGCTTCCACAGGAACGAGTAAATCGAGCCATAGATGAATTCCGGCCAAGAATAAAAAAAAGTTATTGAAATGGAAGGAAAGCATTTCGAGCAATTTTTTTAATAATTTCAGGTAAATTTTACGTTAAAAATTATTTTTATACAAAAAAAATATTAAAAAGGTTTAATAATTTTTGCATGTTAAGTAGAAAAATCATACTCTTTCGTTAAATGTTGATAGAATTTGAATTATTTTATATTTTAGTCTGAAAACTTGTTTACATATAGATAAATACATATGTTTTATTGTGTAGAAGTTTTATTAAAATTAAATGACAAATGTTGATTTTATAGCCGTTTTAAAATGTACACTTTTTTATGGCACACCCGTTATATACATACATAGTACATACATACTGTATATATATAGTATAACCACCAATTTGTTGAAACTGCTTTATGGTATTAGTTATAGGCACCAATTATAGGCTACCATATTTGTTGCGATTGTTCTTGTGGTGCTAATAATTTTGATTGGCTGCGCGGGTTTTCCATTTACTTAACAAACAAACAAACAAATGTTATCGCGGTGAATACCAATACAGTCGCTTAAATTAGTAAATTAGAATGCGCAAATACAGTAATTGAGGTGCTGGAAATAACTGTTAGTTACAATGAAGAACAATGCACAGAATATAAATGGGAGATGAACGAAACTTGTTACTAAATGCACAAATGAATTTCGGAGTCCATTTTAGGCTTGAAAAGCGAAAATGAATCACACTTAGACGAAGGGTCTCGGAAGGGACGTTACATCTCCCAGGATCGAGCTATGACTGGTTCTTCCGAGGTTATTTCGGAGAGAAACATTTGAAGAAGTTCTTTCACTGGAACTGTCCAGGTTCCGCAGAAAATATTATAATCAACATTCCGAGAATGTAGACCCGAAAACACTTGTTCTTTAAATTCGTTCTTTCCTGTTTCATAGATTCTGGCGTAAATTTGTTCGTGTGGAAAAGGGCCCTTTAGAAAGTTTGTGTATATATATATATATATATATATATATATATATATATATATATATTAAGCCGAAAGAAAGGGCCAACGGCACGCATCCGCATACACAGAAGGAGGAGAGAGCCGAAATCAAGATCCAAAGTTTTCGAGATGCCTGGACATTCTGCGTTTGAAAGATTGAAGGTCACAGACAGGGGGGAAAGATGGATTGAGGAAGATTGTTCCAGAGTTGACAGACTGAGTAGATAAAAGCTTGAGAACATCGATTAACCCTTGCGTTGGAGAGTTGGACAGAAAAGGAATTATAGTGTATATAGTCTACTGTATATACTGTATATTACGAAAATTGCGATCATATGAATATGATTACGAAGGTTCTTGGGACTAGACTAACACGGACATTGTTGCTTTCAGTGGTGATGAACCACGTACGAAAGCTTCGTCTGTACTTTGACCCCTATTTGCTTGGCAGTGCTGCTGCGACCTGCTCGTACCCTGAAATGGGTGTGTGGGCGGAATGGTGCTCTGTGTAAAAAGTTGTTTGACTCTTCATATTTCCACTTGTTAAACTGTGAATGCATCGATGAATATATATATATATATATATATCGTAAAGAACGACGCTTGTATAGGAGATATTCCGCGCAAGACGAGAAAGAGAAAACAACAAATGAAAAAATGAAGTACCACCTGGGAATCGAACCCGGGATCTTCCGATTGCCGGTCAGACGCGATACCACTACACCATGGACTTCACTCTTCCAAATGCCGTAATTCCTCTACATACTCGCGTCGTTCTTTACGTTATTTATACTGCGTGTTCTTTGCAGTTGAATGTATATATATATATATATATATTGTACTAACGTAGAAACACACCATTTATCGACCTAAAATCTTTCATTTAAAACAAGGTCCTTCCAATACCTGACGTCTAATAATTCTTCCATCATTTTCGAACAATAGAAGATTCGACACATCGACAAATATGAATATCGATCGCTGTCAAAGTATTCAAAAGTTTTCTACAGAGTCTCCAGTCTTTATTCTTCGTTAAAATCGACGCTCGCTTACGAGTGATGTTCGCAAGTAACGGATAAAAAAATTCACAGAAAAAAATACTCATTCACAACAACCAATATATATGACTAACTACTCGATAACCAATCCAGATTAACCAATGTTGATTAACTGATATTTATGTTTGATGAATTTATTCGCCTATTCATTCTTTTATAAATTTATCACTTTATCGTCCTTGATTTTATTCTTTTATGACCATTTCATTTATACCTTTATATCGTAATCTCTTTCTTATTATAGAAAAATTAGCGATTTTTGTTTTGTTTTTTTGTTCGTGTATCGATTGCGTTAACCATTCTTCTTTTCCTCGTCACAAACTCAGATGGATGAATTAACCATTTTGACTGGTTCCTTTCAAATAATTTGGTTACTGCAACCGCGTTTCCTTTTTCTTTTTTTTCTTTTGTGTGTGTGTGTGTGTGTGTGTGTGTGTGTGTATGCTATAAAACTGTATTACTGCAATCGAATACTTCTATAAATAGTGCATTTGAAAAGTATATTACAGTATACAATAAAATGGAAAGATCACACAAAGAAAAATGCCAGGATTACAACCAAATTGAATTATCAGATAATTGCCAACAGATCTAAACGATTAAAGCAACAATAGGATGATTTCACTAACCATGATTATATTTCTGGTAGAAAATTTAAATAGTTGGATTAAAAATTTAGACTGGTTGGCATATTAATGGGTTACTACAACAAAGTATGGTATTCTTCTCCTTGCGACGCTCAGCTTAACTTTTTCTCCCAAGAAATGACGACTGCGGTATTGTAGTATTTACAATTATGGGTGTATGCGAAAACTAACCAATTATATATATATATATATAAAATAGAAAATATGTTAAAAAGCACTTAAAACCCCAGCACCAAATATTTTAATTTGTGGGGATTTTAACTTTCTGTTCATAAGATGGAAGAAATGGCGAAGTTATATATATTGAGAAGTTTCATGGTAGAACTAGGCAATAATGCTATTAGATATCATGGAACATTATGCATTTACACAGTTAATCTGTGGAGCGAATAGAAAAGAAAACGTTTTGGATTTAATTTTGACAAATAACAATGATATAATAATAAATAAAAAGGCAACGCACACAAATTTCGGATCACCTGAAGATCAGGGCCCCCAGCCTTTGATAGTTCGCCTTATAAGGCTAACTAACGAAAATATCACGACTTAACCTAACCAATCGTCAAAGGCGTACAGTTAAACTAACGATTGGTTAGGTTAAGTCGTGATATTTTCGTTAGTTAGCCTTATAAGGCTAAGTAAAGAAGGCTGGGGGCCCTGATCTTCGGGTGATCCCAAATTTCTCAGAACTTAACCTAATCGATATGCAATTAAAGTTAGCGAACAGGATCCAAAAACGCATCCCAGAGAGTCAGAAGGAATATTTGAAGGTTTAAATCTAAATTAAAGAAAGTAAATTGGGAAAGTGTAACTGAACATTTTTAAAGAAAGTAAAGTAGGAATTGCTACTTCACGAGAAGATTCCAGAAGAAATAGTACATACAACGGAAAATGAAACTAAACCTACAGTATATTGCTGAAACATGTTCCGAAGAGACATAAAAGAAAACGTAGCAAGTTCGAGCGAACTGCTGCGGTGGGACGGGGATCCATGAAAACGAAGATGAAAAATACCCTGAGAATATGAGGCCCAAAACTCCTCAGTGTTCTCCCCCAAGAACTGAGGAACCTGCAGCGCATCAACCCGAATAATTTCGAGAACCAGCTGGACAGATTCTTGAGGCGCAAAGTCCTTGACCTATGGCCGAGAGTACTTCACTTTCATTAATGGTAAAATGGCGAAGCTTTAAATGATCATCACTGATCATGATTACGGGAACGGGAATGTTGTAAATACTTTCGTTAGTAAACACGGAAGAGACGAATTTATTTAAAACTTCCGTCATTTGTAATTCACGTATAATCAATTATAATCTGCGGAACTAATTTTTAATCCCTAACGTAATTATGAAATTCCTTTGGACTCGATTTAATTTGGTTCATTATATATAGTTTATAGTTGCGCTTACTTTTTGAAATAAGTTTTTTGCTTCGCTTTCTCAATAACTTGTAAGCATTTTCAGTGGACAAATTATTTGTTTCTTTAAATTTAAAATACGCGTTCTTTTTTAACGTTAAGCTACTTTTAATTTCAGCATTCCACCATTTAGGTTTAACGGACCTCGCCATTCTCTTTTTACCTTAATGATACATTTCTCGATTCTAAATGTTAAAAATAATTATAAAAAGAGTTCCACGTACCATTAATCAGATCAGATCAGATGATAGGTCGGAGGCATAGCCTTTGTAGCGGCCCCTCCTAAACTTTTGTTTTTTGTAACTACTAGTTTGTGTTTAGTTCCTTTAATTTTTTTTCTCTTATTTTCCAGAAGCTGTGAAGAGCTTTTTTTCTTTCAATATTGGACTCCCCCCAAACAGAAAGTCTCCAATCAAAGCATCCACATTTTCAACATATAGTTGTTGAAGTTCAGCCACTTTCTTCCTTTCTTCTGTGTACTCTAGGCACAACAGAACAAAATGATGTAGGTCCTCTTCTTCTGCCCCACAAAGTTTGCATTCCACGTTTTCATTAGTATGTCTCTTCCTGTGTACAGTGGTAGGCAGTTCGTTGTAGCCTTATATAGTTATTGATTTGTTCTGTACCTCCTCCATCCATCTTGCTGAGTCCCAGTTTCTCGTCGTTTCTTTGAGTTGCTCTTTAGTCATATTAACTCTATCTTGATAGCTGATGTTTACTTCTTCAATGTATTTTTTGGTTGTTTTTATCCATTTCGTGTTACTTCTTTCTCGCACTGCTACTAAAATGGTCTTCAACAGTTTTTTTCCCTTTCTTCTATTCTTTATATATTGTATTCTTCCATCTACTATCCTCCTTTTTATTAGGGATGCTCCAATTTCTCCCCTTAGGGTGCAGTTTGGTGCGTATTTCGGTGCCCCCCCCCCCGGTATTTCTCTATAAACTCCATTCTCAATTCTTTGTATTTTTTCCATTTCTGTATCAGTAAGGTTTATTATATTTGTTCCATATATCACTGAAGGTACAGCAACATTTTTTCAATATGTTTTCCCTATCATAATTTTGTTACAGCTCCTGGCAATCACAGAATAGGTAATGTTCGCCAACTTTTGTGCTTTTTCGAACATTTTTTCTTTCTGCGTTTTAAAATAGTTTCTTTTATTGTTAATCGTTAAACCAAGATACTTGATTTTATCTGTAACTTTAATATTTTCTATGTCTTGAGGTTGATTTTTCATATTATAAATCATTATACTGCTTTTGTTCTTGTTTATACCAAGGCCACGCTCCTTACTGACTTCTATTATTGTTTTCAAATTATTTGTTGCTTCTTCCAGTGAATGTGCCAAGAGTAGCCCATCATCAGCAAAAAACAAGATTCTTATATTGAAAAGTTCATTGTGAAAACCTGTCCCTTTTTCTTCTAATTTATCTATAATCAGGTACATTATTAGTTTAAACAGCACAGTTGAACCTGCGCAACCTTGTCTTATGCCACTTTTAACCTCTATTTCTTTTTCCACTGAGCTGAATTTTACCTTGGTTTTGTCGTCTTTATAGATATTAGTTATGGCATCTATAATTTCTGAGTGCACTTTATATTTCATTAAAACGTGTATAATTTTTTTCCCTCTTGACTGAGTCAAAGGCTTTGCTAAAGACAAATGAAGTTATTATTAATGGCTTCTTTTTCTGGAAACTGTCTTCTATACAATACTGTAGACTGTAGAGTGAATAAATTGTCTTCTATTTGGCCTCCTTCCGAAAATCCAGCCTGCGTATCTTTTTTCTCATTATTATTTATGACTTGGTTATCTATACTTTTTCCTGTTAGGGACATAAATAATTTGTAAGAAATGTCTGTTAACGCAATAGGTTTCAAGTCTTCCGCTGTAGGCTTAGTAATTTTTGGAATCATCTTTGTATTTGATTTACTCCAATCTTCTATGTTTACCTCTTCATCTATTATATTTGTTGGAAACAGTTCTTGAGCACTTCCAGACATATTTTATTATCTCCTACTACCTTATACATTTCTGGTTTTTTGTTATCTGGTCCAGCAGCTTTAGTATTTTTTAACTTGTTTATACATTGCTTTACCTGATTTACAGTGAGTTTATGGTATTTCATAGGCTTTATAACATTTCTTGTTTCAAAACACAAATCCATGCGCTCCCTAACTTCTGACGGAAATTTGTATATAATTTCCCCATGTATGGGTATATTTATCCTAATGCTATTCATGGTCTCTTCACTCATCATATTGCTGCATACTAGTTTTGTCTCTTCATTCCAAACCTGGTTGATTGTATTATCGTGTTTTTTGTATATTTTGCTCCAATATTCTAATATCTTTTCACCTATCTCTCTATGTCTGTCAGTTGTTGACCTTCCTTGCTATATAGCACCAGCTTATTATTTAAGTGGGTATCAATGTTTCTTAACTTATTCACCACGTCCCATAGTTTCTTACCCTTATTAGCACTTTTTTTTATTTCTCTGATAATTCTTGTTTCATATATATACAGGGTGTCCCGAAAGTCTTGTTACACCTATGTATAATCTCGGAATATTAAATGATGTTTGGTTCCAACAGGATGGAGCACCTCCCCACTATTCCTTGAAGGTTCGTGAATATTTAAATGAGGTGTTTCTGATCGATGGATTGGGACATTAAAACGCAACATTAAAATGGCCTCCGAGAAGCTCAGATCTCTCGAGTTGTGACAATGCATTATGGGGATTTATAAAGGAAAAGGTTTCTCCAAAAATTATGATTCCACTGACGGACTAAAGGAAGCCGTAAAGGATGCTTTTAAACATGTAACACCTAAAATGCTGAGGAGCATAGCACACCGAACCTGGCTTAAAATCATTCTGTGCAGTGAGAACGATGGTTTGCATACAGATCCATTGGATATATGATAAACTTGTGCATAACTACTGTATGTATAAACTACAATGTTGTTTAATTCTGTATAAAATAAAATGTCTCATAGTGTTTTCTACTATATACTTTCATTACCATAGTTACAGAACATTGGAGTAACATTTACATAGGTGTAACAAGACATTCAGGACACCCTGTACATTTCTTCTTTAATTATATTATGTACCTTTTTCTTTTTGTATCATGTACATTGTGTGAATTCTATTTCTTTCCCCCTTCTGTTTTTGCATTTCTTTTTTGTTTATTGAATCTTTTTCATTTCTTTATTTCATTTCTGATGTTAATATTCATCCAAGGTGGCTCCTTTATTTGATTATTCTCCCGAATTACCTTCCTCCTGTAGACCCTTTTTAAAGTCTTCTCTGCTGATTCACTTACTATGTTGTTCATAACTTCTATTTTTATTACATTTCTACTTTTTATTTTGTTTTCTACTTCTTCAACAAACAGTTTTAGTGATTGTTCATCTGTCTTGTAGTGCTCTTTTGTCTCCCATTTGCCATTTCTTTCAAAATTACGTGTTTCACACTCAATTTTAAATTTTACGTGTATCAAGTGGTGGTCCGAAATATCAAAAATTTCCTGTTTTTCATCTACCATCATGTTTTTTTAATAGTTATGCATTATTCTAGTTACTGAAACATAGTCAATTACACTTCTTTGTATGTACAAAAATGAACCATGAATAACTCCTATATTCCTATACTATCTTATTCTTTCGTGTAATTCTTATATTCATTTATATAGTTCTTGTATCCATTTCTAAAATTCATGTGTTTATATGGCTCATATATTTATATAATCCTATATGTTCGTATATATTTAACTTTATATAGTACCTATATTTATATGTATGTACGTGTATGTATTTATTTTTACATAAGAACCAAAATCGCCTAACGCGAGTTTGGCTAAAAAAATTATTTGCTTTCTACTTTGCCAAATAATTAATTGGTGACTTGTTCTTTTCAAAATTTCTTGATCATTTTTTTTAGATTTAGCTTAATAATGAATCCTGCTTAAGTTCTGCAATGTTCACGTTCTGTATACATCCTCTCTTCGTTATAAAATATGAAGTCATGTCTTGCCTAAACATTTAATTGTAAATCTTAAACCTTTAATTTTTACTCATATGCATATTTTAGTGTAAAGATACATAGTTCAATTTCCACTTTTAGTTAACTTGGCAGATCATGATAACATCATATCTGAAAATACGCAGTTTAAGATAAAAATATGGCAAAAATATGGCAAAAATAATGCAGCCTTTTCAACATTTAATAATAATGATGTTAGCTATTTATGGGTATATAAACCCACAAAAATTCTTCCATATTCATTTAGAATTAGACTCAAAGGCTGAGCACTACCTGTACATTTTAGCAGTAAATTACAGTAAGAAAAAGTCTTTATCTTCTCCTTCGAGCCTTGCTCTCTTCAGAGAACTTAGTCATTAGAATTTCCCGATACGTTATAAGAAGAATTAGGAAATCTTCAGAGAATTTAGTAAGCCTCCCAGAATCCTCCGAGCCACTATAGAAGAACTCGGAGAGTAGTATAGAAGAAACTACTGAAAGTAACAAATCCGTTGCTGCCACCTAACTAGAACCCCCGTCGACTTCGAACCAACCCAGACCATAGACGGAGGGGTTAACATATGTTCCACATCTATTACCACAATTCAATAGAATTAAATTATAAGTGTTCATCAACTCCAGTATTGTCTTTCCATTAGTGTCCAATTTTTTATGTCCTAGTAACCTTATATGCCCGTTGAAATCTCCCATAATCACTAAAGCCTCATCTTCTGTTTCTTCTATCTTCTTCTTTGTTTCATTCTTTATTGAGAGATTTCAGAGTTTATCTTCTTCCTTACGCTCTACTGAAAAATAAACAGCGATTATGCTTATCTTTAGTTGCATTATTTTTCCTCTCACGTCAAGAATATTTTTATTCCTAGTATTTACAACCTTAAGATCTATATTGCAATCTCTTTGGTAAATCATCATTAATCCTCCTCCTTTTTTGTCCTTAAGTTCTCTCATCCTATCATGTTTCATAACATTTTTGCTTAGTTCTATCTTTTCTAATTTTTGATGTGTCTCCGTCAAGCACGGTATATCTCTCCTTTCATCAAGTAATTTTTCTACTTCTACTACTTAGTTTCTGTTAATCTTTGTATGTTTATTAGTGTTATTGAGAAGGGTTTTTTTTTTAACTCCAGAAATTTTTGTTACAGAAACTTTATCCTTTTCTTTACTTTGCTTACTATCTTTATTTTTATTATTTATACTTACCTATTACCTTCTCTCTTATTACCTTCTCTTTTGTCTCCCTTGTTGTTCTCCCTTAACATCTGATTTCAATATCGTGGCTGAATATCCTCTTCAGTTTGTTGGTATACACCTTTCTTTCTATAGCTTCCTCCATTTTGCTTAATTTTTGGTACAGCAATTGTTCTAAAAAATCCATTCGGATCAAGTAAAGATAAGCACCCCCAGCCTTCTTTAATTAGCCTTATAAGGCTAACTAACGAAAATATCACGACCTAACCTAACCAATCGTCAAGGGCGTACAGTTGACTTAACGATTGGTTAGGTTAGGTCGTGATATTTTCGTTGTTAGCCTTATAAGGCTAATTAAAGAAGGCTGGGGGTGCTTATCTTTACTTGATCCAATCCATTCTTTTTCTACTTCTTGCGAGCTCGTTTCACCCCTATTGCTACTTCTAGACCTATCATACCTTCCTCTATTTTGTTTGTATTGCCCATAATTATAGTTTCCACTCCATCCTTTATCTTCACTTCTATATCCTTGGTTATTCTAATATTTTTCATGCCTGTACATTTCCTCCTCCTTTAACTGCTCTATTTCCCTCATCTTGTTTTCTAATACTAATTTATTTTTTGCATTATATCCTTGCACTTTTCTGTTATCCTCTGCATAACATCTAAATCTACATTAACCATAGTATGGCCAATTCTTTTTATTGATAAAGTACCAGCAGTCCTTATGAACAAACCAACAGTTTCTATTTCTACAATATCCTCTAGTATAATATTTACATACAGTAAGCTTTATCCCATTTTGGACTCTTTCTTTGTCTATTTCATCCCTTCCTTTTTCATTTTCTCCCCTCTTTTCTTTGATGCTAGCATTGTCCATTTCTCTTTTTTCTGCCTCATCCCTGCTGTATTTATTTGTTCTAGAGTTAACTCCTCTATGCATCATTTGATTCTGTTTATCACCCCTATCCTCATGATTGGTTCTTTCTTCTGCCTTCTTTTTACCTTTCACTCTATATACTTCATCCAGTAATTCTCTATTAGTTTCCTTTAACTGTTCTACCGTCTTATTTAGATTATTAATTCTTCTCTTTCCATCCATTCTTTCCATTATTTCATTTTCTATCTCAGCCTTATATTTTCCTACTTCTTCTTGCATTTTTCTTAGCTCATTATCTTCGGGTTTACTTATTTCCTTTGCTTTTGCCTGATAATCTACCAGTTCTCCCCTACATTTTTCATATTTTTCTTTATACCACTCACATTCCTTCTTTGATTCCTCAAGTTCCTGTTCCTTCAGTTTTATTATTGCGTTTCTCTCCTTTTCTGCCCCACCCTGTTGTTCTAGGTTTCTCTCATCTATCTGTATCCAATCTATGACATGTCTCACACACTATTTATCATCTCGCAATAAAGTCTTAACCCAATTATCGGTTGAAAGTTCCAGTTTCATATCACAAAATTTAACTCTTGTTAAAATCCGAAACGTATTCGAAACTATCGAATTATGAATATTAACTTTAATTTCAAATATTATTTGCTGATGACCACTGGTGAAGAAGTAGTCTCTTACAGAGATATTATCAATTAAGTCTAGGTCTGTACTTAAAACTAAATCTAGAATATTGAGATTTTTAGTGGGATCTTTGACGATTTGGAAAAGTGAAGCTTTCGAACAAACTCTCGTACAATCAACGACCGAAATTAGATTGTAAAGGACCACCCCTACTCCCTGCAAAGCAAATTAAAATCTCCCATAATAATTATCGCGCCATGTTCGCTACTTACATAAAAAATTAGTTTCTGAAGTTTATTATCACTACCGACAGTCTGAAAGGGAGGCCTATATATTAAACTAATAATTAATTTCTTTCGTGAGTGTATACGCTAAATTTGGTGCAGATTACCCTACTGGGACCCCTTCCGGTTCCCTCCTCTAGGGGGATACTGGGAGGGAGGGTTGTGTTGTGTTGTGTTGCCTTCCCTGGTTCTCCCTCAGTGCGTATACTAAATTTAGTGCGAATGACCTTAGCCGTTTCGGGAGCCCCCTACCTCCCCACAAGGGGGGAGGAGTGGGAGGGGAGGGTATGTTACTAAAACTTATCCTGGTTCTTCTTTAATTTGTATACCAAATTTGTTGTAAATTACCTTAGCTGTTGAGGCGTGTATAACTGTACATAAAACAGATAGAGAGACAGACATCATCATGATTCCATATATATTATATATATATATATATATATATATATATATATATATATATATATAAGCAAACAACCACAAGGAAAAGGAAACACAAAGTCCGAGCGCTTTCGTGATATATATCGAAAGCGCTCGGACTTTGTGTTTCCTTTTCCTTGTGGTTGTTTGCTTATTAATAAGGTCACGTGTATTTTGTGATTCTAGTGCATATATATATATATATATATATATATATATATATATATATATTACACGTCTTACATATATAAACATATATTACATACAGTATATTATATGAGCCCACACGAAATACTTCAATTTCTGCAACTGAGAACATGTTTTGAACACGTAATAATTTTCATTTCTATAATTTTTCCGGGAACTAATTTATAATTTTTTTAAAACTTATATTTTAATACAAATATAAAATTCCAATCCTAGTTTTTATTCATTAAATGACATTGTTTTTAGAATTCCATGTTCGAATAATCCTTGCATATTGGATTCACAATTATTTTCTAATATCTTAATTGTTTTTAACATTATTGCAACAATTTTAAATTTATTTAATATAAAAAAATTTATTTGTTTTTAACTTCAAATTATTTGATTGGATTTAATCCCATTAAGAAGAATTTTAATTATTTATTCGTCACGGTTTAATATAATGTTAAAGATTATCATAATTATTATTAACAATATGTTAATTCACTATATGTTAAATTCATTGTTGTATTTATACATATGCAATTTCAAAAATATGAAACCGACATATCCCGATGTCATTATGCACCTTTATACATCGCATAATAATAATAATAAAATAATAATAATAATAAAAATGTTTGGGATTGTTTAATTTCCTTCGTAACGGGAAAGATTATGTGCAGAGTTTACGTGGGATCCAAACAGCGGGTCAGTACATCATCTGGACGTAGAGGACGATCACTCATCCAAGTACTGACCCGACTGAACGCCGCTTAACCTCACCGATCTAACGGGGAGCAGTGTTGCGACGTGGCCACAACGTAGCTCTTATACATGACCTTATTCTCGCAAAATATATATATATGTTACAGGAAATCTGTATAACTAGGGCTTTCATGAAATCCCTAAAATGTTCAGGGATTTCATGTATGGTTAAATCGTGATATTTTCGTTAGTTTTAACGAGAATATCACGACTTAGCCCAACCAATCGTCAAGGGCGTACAGTTAACCTAACCGGGCATTCAATAATTTTTTCGTAGGTTTAACGAAAACATCACGACTTAACCTTACATGAAATATCTGAACATTTTAGGGATTTCATGAAATCCCTAGTTGCACAGATTCCCTGTAGCATATTATATATATATATATATATATATATAATATATATATATATATATATATATATATAATATATATATAGTGTACTGTGTATATATATATATATATATATATATATATATATATACACAGGGTGTCCCAAAGTGAATATACCAAAAACAAATCTTAATTATATATTTATCATATCTTATATATATATATATATTGTACGCCCTTGAAGATTGGTTAGGTTAAGTCGTGATATTCTCGTTAAAACTAACGAAAATATCACGACTTAACCATGCATGAAATCCCTGAACATTTTAGGGATTTCATGAAATCCCTACTTATACAGATTTCCTGTAACATATATATAATATTTTGCAAAGGTGGGCAGTTGCGCCGCAACTTTTTGCGGCGCAACTTGCGGCGCAACATTTTTGGTTGCGCTTGCGCTTGCGGCGCAACTTTTTGAAAAGGGTTGCGCTTGCGCGTGCGGCGCAACTATTTCAGCAGAGTTGCGGTTGCGGTTGCGGCGCTACAAAAATCGTTGCGCGTCCACCACTGCAGATATACGTTAAATGCAAAGGTGGGCAGTTGCGCCGAAAAAAGTTGCGGCGCAACATTTTTGGTTGCGCTTGCGCTTGCGGCGCAACTTTTTGAAAAGGGTTTGCGCTTGCGCGTGCGGCGCAACTATTTCAGCAGAGTTGCGGTTGCGGTTGCGGCGCTACAAAAATTGTTGCGCGTGCCCACCACTGATATTTTGGGAGAATAAGGTCATTATTCGGTTAATAAACTTGTACATGTCTCCATTATTAGCTGTAATTAATCTTATTCTACGTTCAAATTCGGAAAATATTTTCCAACACAGTGTCAGTGCTGGACGTGACAGCATCACAGATACGATATTTTAGCCCCCGAAGATCCCTTGGTTTGTTATGGTAGACTTTTGTTTTCAAAACGCCCCAAAGATAGAAGTCCAAATGGGATAAATCAGGGGGGGGGCGAACGGTCCATTTTAGTGGTCTTCCTTTATCACTGTAACGCCCTTGAAATGTTTCGTTCAAAAATGTTCGAACATTTCGAGCAAAATGTGATGGTGCTCCATCTTGGAAGGTCGCTCTTTGTAACACTTAGGGATGACACAACCCACACGACTCTACTTGACCGGATGAAATCAAAAGCTTTTAGTCTCATCAATTCCCCGCCTCTTACTGACTGCCGTCAATCCCTTTCTCTCTCTTGGCAGCAGTGTTGCCTCACTCTCTCTTGAATATTGCTATTATAATGAACACTGCTCTTCTGAACTCTGTAGCTGCATGCCTCCTCCTTTAAGGAGAGCTTGCAGTACCAGACTTTACACACAATCTCATTCCTTTTCTGTCCAGATCTCTAACGCAAGGATTAATCGGTATTCTCAGTCTTTCATCTACTCAACCGGTGAACTCTGGAATAACTTTCCTCAGTCCATCTTTCCCCCTGCCTGTGACCTCTAATCTTTCAAACGCAGCGTGTCCAGGAATCTCGAAAACTCCGCACCTTGATTTTGGTTATCTTCTTCTTCTTCTATTGGGGGGGAGGGTACATTTTTGCGAGCATTCGCCCTTGGCCCCTCCTTCCTGCATAAAAAAAAAGTGAATCCAAACCCTCTTTTTAATCAAATCGCTTTTCTAAATTTTTCGATACTCGCAAAAATAAATCAACAAATAATATTTTTTTTATACATACTCATTTTGGGACACCCTGTTTATATTACACGTTTTTGACGGGAAACCTTTTCGCAAAAGAACGGACTTTTTCCGTCAAGGAAGGAACTTAATTAAAGTTTGATAGTTTTTTAATGTTGTCATTTAATGTCGAGACAAG
Organism: Bathynomus jamesi; assembly: GCA_023014485.1. Classification (NCBI taxonomy): domain Eukaryota; kingdom Metazoa; phylum Arthropoda; class Malacostraca; order Isopoda; family Cirolanidae; genus Bathynomus; species Bathynomus jamesi. The sequence goes on along the minus strand of JAJOZX010004360.1, from coordinate 170,616 downwards.
TGCCAATTTCTAAGCAGTCAGAGACATATTAAACTAAAGTTTTACTCCAGATTGAACGCTCTTATTCATCATTCTTTATTTCATATTAAAATGGAAATATAGCATCACCCCGTGACTCATTTATATATATATATATATATATATATATATATATATATATATAGTGCCACGCGGTCTCTCCATTCTATGCCATTTCCACTTCATGTCATTTTCATTCCCATCCACGGCCTTTCCCATTTTGGTCCGCGTTAGGTTAGGTTAGGATACGTAAGTTAGGTTATGATTGGTCAAAATAAATTAGGTTAGGAAATATTATCCCTTCCCATTCGACACCGTTTCAGCGACAAAAATATTGTGTCCCAAATCAAGACACCTTTTGTCAAATCTGAATTTTTCACTTTTGGTCATCTTCATTTTGAGAACCAAAAAAGGAATGGGAATAGGAATGGCATAGAATGGCAACTAATCTTTGATTAATAACCGATATTTAACTCAGAAGACTTACTCCGTGCCTGCATCATATATATATATATATATATATATATATATATATATATATATATATATAATACACACAGACAGTGCATGGAACAAGGAACTCTTCTGGGATAATTAAATCCACTATAGTGCGAATAAGTAATGGTAGATGACAAATACCATAGTTTTTCTTTTTCATGATGCTAGCCCGACCCGGGCAACGGGTCACTCGCAAAGAGGTCCCATAAATATAGCTTCCCTCACCAGCTATCTGCAAAGCAGACAGGATCCAGCTTTGGGACATGGATCTAGGGTTTAAAGCAGCCTAGCCCTGCTACATTTAGAACCTCAATATAAGCAAAAGACTCGCTGCCTTCACGTCAGATTGAATACATCAAAGAAAAAGGGGTAACTATTATATTTTTTAAATGTAGCAGGGCTAGGCTGCTTTAAACCCTAGATCCATGTCCCAAAGCTGGATCCTGTCTGCTTTGCAGATAGCTGGTGAGGGAAGCTATATTTATGGGAACTATTTGCGAGTGACCCGTTGCCCACGTCGGGCTAGCATCATGAAAAAGAAAAACTATGGTATTTGTCATTTACCATTACTTATTCGGACTATAGTGGATTTAATTATCCCAGAAGAGTTCCTTGTTCCATGCACTGTCTGTGTGTATCATAAAAAACTCAGGGGACCATTCTGAGTTAATTCCCATATATACTGTATATATATATATATGAAAATAGCTTGGCTGTCAGGCCAAGACTTTTTACCTAGCTTCCGAAAGACCTCAGGAACATCACAGGTGTCAAAGACGAAGTCTTCAAAAGAAGATTAGATGCCTGGCTCAGAACGGTACCAGGTGAAGCGGGTGTACCTGGCTATGCGCGATGGAGATCGCGAGAGAGCAACTCGCTCTTCCATTAGGCCAGGTCTTGAGGTGGGGCCACCAGCTTAATCTTCTTGTGAAGAGAGACCGACCCACAACAAAATTTTCCTTTCGATCATTCTTAAAGAATTCTACAAACTTAGAATTAACTGATTGATTAATGATAACATAATGCGTTTGCAGTTGTTTAACCTCCTTCGTAACGATCATGTGACGGAGGGGATCTACAGTTTTACGTGGGATCCGAACCACTGGTCGCTACATTATCTGGACGTAGAAGACGGTCACTCATCCAACTACTATCAAAACCCATGTCGCTTAATATCGCAGAGCTACGAGAGAGAGAGAGAGAGACAGAGAGAGAGACAGAGAGAGACAGAAAGAGAGAGAGAGAGAGAGGAGAGAGAGAGAGAAGAAATTCTGTTGGGTATATTATAAACTTTCAATTCATTTAGAAATATCGTGCAACTGTCATACAGTTATTGTATCATTAACATGCAAACATTCATCTTTGTTTTCCTTCATTTGCACATAAATACGAAAATGATGAAGATTATTTCCCTATCATTGTTTGTATCTCTCTCTCTCTCTCTCTCTCTCTCTCTTCTCTCTCTCTCTCTCTCTCTTATCCTAAAAATTAATTGTGAAACTACAGTAGTTCGAGATGCCTAAATACGCATAATATTATAGTCTACTAGTACAATACTCGTCGCTTCGCTGACGGTTAGCTAAAGACCCGCCCTACGTGCGGGTAGTAAAACATATCCAAGTAGAGGGCCGGAATATTTTTTGTAGTTCGAAGGCTGTTATTAGCTGTTATTAGCTAGGTTAATTGAATGGTTAGGTTAGGTTAGGTTAGGTTGGTTAGGTTGGTTAGGTTAGGTTGGTTAGGTTAGGTTGGTTAGGTTGGGTTAGGTTAGGTTGGCTAGGTTAGGTTAGGTTGGTTAGGTTAGGTTAGGTTAGGTTAGGTTAGTTGGTTAGGTTAGGTTAGTTGGTTAGGTTGGTTAGGTTGAGTCGTGATATTTTCGTTAAAGCTTAACCTAACCTAACTTAACCTAACCAATCGTCAAGGGCGTACAGTTGACCTAACCGGGCATTCAACACCCAGGTGCACAACGGTTAGGTTAGGTTAGGTTAGTTGGTTAGGTTGGTTAGGTTGAGTCGTGATATTTTCGTTAAAGCTTAACCTAACCTAACTTAACCTAACCTAACTTAACCTAACCAATCGTCAAGGGCGTACAGTTGACCTAACCGGGCATTCAACACCCAGGTGCACAACCTCGGGACCTAATCAATATGTGTGCTTTCACTTTGGAGCTGTGGCTGGAACAGACACACACACACACACACACACACACGCACACGCACGCACGCACACACGCACGCACGCACACACGCTGAAACACACACACGCACACACGCACGCACACACGCTGAAACACACAAACGCACGCACGCACACACGCTGAAACACACAAACGCACGCACGCACACACGTACGCACGCACGCACACACGCTGAAACACACAAACGCACGCACGCACACACGCTGAAACACACAAACGCACGCACGCACACACGTACGCACGCACGCACACACGCTGAAAGTGTGACGGACGGACAGACAGACAGACAGACGGACGGACGGCTCTCTTATTATAGTATAGATTTTGTATACAGTACAAAGACTCGCTCTAAGTAGGATTTTTCCGATTTCTATTTCAATAACTGCAGGAATAAGTTCGTTCATATTTTTTAAGATTTTTCCTCTAGTATGAACCGCGCATAGCACTACCTCAACTATAAAGACCTTACGTGACGATTTCATATATATAATAATAATAATAATAATAATAATAATAATAATAATATAAAATGTTTGAAATTTAAAAATAATATGTAAATTCATTTAACATAAAATTACACGTAAAATATTTGAAATGTCTTAAAAAAAAATTACAAAGACGAATGGTGACAATTTATTTCTTTTAGCAAAAAATATATTTTTATTATGATTGAATTCATTTCACTTTAGTTCTTTGCTTACTGAAATATACAAAATGTGAACTACTTGTTTCATTCAAGTACTTTTAACTTTACGCACAACAGTAAATTGATTTCAGCGATAGGAAAACGATTATTACGGGTAATTTCAGGTTTTACCAAGAATTGCGAGTATTCGTTTACACTGAAATACCAATGTATATGTATGTGCTTGGCCCCTCCTTCCTGCATAAAAAAAATAGATTGTTTTCTAATTCAACCTTCTAATTTTAAGCTTCTTTTATATTTCAAACCCAAAATATAGATAATTATATAGACAATAAAATAACTGCTAAATGTTATAAAAAGAGAAAGTGTCTAATATGCATGTACGATTGTATATTAATTAATGTTAGGCCTGGGCCATAGAGCGATGTTTCTCAAACTTTTTTTGTGCTGGTGACCCCATTTTGACAAAAAATTTGCAACCCCGTTCCCTAAATAATGATTCAGTTCAGCCTTGAACTGCAAAACCAGCCCCGAACTATTTCACACGTGACGATGGAAGGCTTGATAAGAAATGAATTCTTAATCTGTTCTTGTCGAACTTGTAAGAAACTTACACGATAAATTGACTGAATGTTCTTCTGACAAGACCCTACAGCTGTCATTCCCTACAGAAAATATATGTCCATTTTCGATAGTTCGGAAAAGTGACTCTCCAGAACAGATGTCTGAAACACTGAAAGTTTTTATTCCATTTGGCACCTCATACTTATGTGAATTGGGTTTCTCATCAATGGTTGCAATTAAAACAAAGCAATAAAATTGGGGGATATGGATGACGCGCCAAGTGGGAGTGCCAAAGGGGAATGGTGTGCCAGTTGAATATAGAGTAGAGTTACCTAATCTAACAAAAAAAAAATATATATATATATATATATATATATATAGCGGGCAGACAAAGAAATTCCTTTCCCGCCATTCTCAAACATCATGGAATCAAAACAAAGGCTATACACGTGGCATGAAACAGGCCCACACAGGAAACAGATTCTGTGATATTTCCCGAAGCGACCACCAGAGGACGTCACCAAGGCCTATAAAATGCAGATTCTTCCTCAAATTATTCTCACTTCTCGCTTGCCATTTTCTCGTCTTGGTCGTCACGTCTCACTCTCAGCACCTTCGTCAGTAGCACCACTCGCCAAGCCACTCATTCTCCGGTCTTCGCCAGAGAGCAGCCCGCTGTTCCTTCAAAGCTCCGGTCGAGCCTACATGAAGTCTATCACCAATTAAGGCCCTCTACAATTTCATTCTGCAAGAAACAACGTCACTGCTGCAGGAGCTTCCGTTTGGCCCCCTTCTCTACAAGTCTCTACCGCCCCTCAACACTCATCCTCTCGCCGGTAAGGCCAGTCCGCCTGTAGAAACAATCACCAGAAGTCCAGGTCCGTAAACCTTCTTTTCGGCTACTACCACAAACCTCATTTTTGCTCGTCACTCATCCTCTCGCTACAATTCGATCGGCGCCTGCTCAACAAGTATCTCAACAGGCCCTTTACAGTCTCCAAGGTCAGCAAGGGCGAACGCAATACGGTCAATCTTCAAGTAGCTCTTCAATCTCCAAAGTATTCATCATTGCGGTAAGCTTCCTTGCCTTCGTCTTAAGCAATTCACACGAAGCCTACACAGTGTAATCGTGCATCGTGTTTAGGCTATACCCAAGTGTACGCAAGCAACCGGGAAAACTAATTCTCTCATCAAGACCGCAGTAGGCCTATTCAAGTGTCGTACCAATATCTCAATTTTGTATCACCCTGTTATTGTGATCATTCATATAATTTAATTATCGTGCATTTTATTGTTTATGTGCTCTGTTATGCATTTCATTCTTGACGGCCTAATTCACTTACTGTACCAACCGTACGGACATTATTTCCCTTATTTCTGTTCAATAGGCTTCATTATTTATTGTGTTCACTCGGCATGTCATTAGCCTACCTAAATTAATGTTATCATACTGTACTTAACACTTAGACTGTATAACCATTTCTTATTGTTACTTTTGTTACTTTTGTTGAGTTTGAACGACGGTTCAGGATCGACCAGCGGTCGACCCCTCTGCAGCATCCCGCCTCATTTTCGGGACTTGGTGAAGGAGGGAATTGCTCTCTGATCTCCTCCTGCCCTCGTAGCCAGCCACGCATTGCTGGTCAGGGACTTTGCACAAGAATCTGTCCAGCTGGTTCTTGAAGTAATTCAGGTCGGTGTGCTGGAGAGTCCTCGCTTCTTTTGGAAAGACATTGAAAAGCTTTGGGTCCCGTATTCTGAGTGTATTTTCCATCCTCGTTTTCATGGCCCCTTGTCCCACCGCAGCTGGGACCGTACAAAATCTGCCTCTTCTCTCATTCAAGTTTGTTTCTATTTCATTTCTGAGGTTAGGAACAGAGCCCTCAAGTATTTTCCATATGTATATTATTGTGTACCGCTCGCGCCTTCTTTCGAGAGAGTAGAGTTCCAGGGATTGTAGTGGAGACCAGTAGTCTTCACCTTCCGTTTCCTCTATCTTAGACATAAAAGCCCTTTGTATAGCTTCAATGCTCGCAAATGTCTCTTTTTCTGTGTGGGCTTGTGAGTACTGAGCAATACTCAATTATTGGTAGGACTAGACTCTTCCATAATTTGAGCATGATGTTTGCTTTTCTGCTGCGGAAGCTCCTCCAGATGATTCCCATTATTTTTCTAGCCATTGTGATTTTGATCTTATAGCGCTCTCTGAATTCTGCATATTGCTAATACTCACTCATCTTTAGCATAATATAAATGCCATTATATCATTGTTAATCATTATAAATACCTTTATTGAACTGTTAATTGCTGTGAACAAATAATTGATTTATTTTCCTAATTAAACACAAAACAACAAGGGAATTTCTCTCTCCTATTTAAATATTGTTTATTTGGGCAGTAGGCCCCAAATTGGTTATAAATTGGTGACTCCACTCTTATCATTAACCATCAGTCATTATCAATCAATTAACCATTATCATTATTATAGTGCCAACTTTACGCTATAAACTGGTAACAAGAAATTGGTTACCGTAGGGTACTATATTTTATATACAGTGTACAGTCTAGGGTGATTCAAAATAATCAAAGTTTTTTTTTTTAATTGTTCAACCTGTATTTTTGTTCCCTATGACAAAAAAGTAGTGTATGCCAAATTTGGTGAATTTTAAATAAAATTTACTCTGTGCTACCAGGCGTCAAAGTTTCCCTCTTTTTCAATTTGTTTGTTTTTACAACTTATGATTTTATGTTTAATTGTTTATATTTCAGAATTTTTAATTAATGGTTTATATACTAGCTTGCTTTTAATTGTTGCTTGGAACTCGTAATTTTGATACCAATTAATCGATTATGGAAGCTAGGCCTAACTCACCATCACCCAGTTGCTTATTTGGGAGAAGTTCTACAAGAAAAGAAACTGAAGTATGGCTAATTGGGCAGCCCTCTGCAGTACTAAAAACATCCGTATTACCATCAGAGAAGGAAATGATGGCCCTCTTCATGCACTACAGAAATATTAAAAAGCAAGACAAACAAAGAATACATGTAGTAGATAAAATTCAAGGAATACTGAAGGAATGACAGCTGCTTAAGAAAAACAAAGCAAACAAATTGAAAAGATCACAAAATTTAAATAATAAAGAAGAAAAATGGAAAGATAAACTGGAAAACTTATTTGACATTGCTCATGTGAATGCTATGCAGCTTATAAAAATAGAAGATAAGAAATTCTTGAAAATGCAACGTGAGAAAGGACGTCATGGAAAAATGGGTACCATTGATAAGGCTGTTGCTAAAAAAGAGCAAAGAGCAGCAGAAAAGCAACAACGTTATGAAAAGAGGAAAGCAGAAGAAGAGATCAAAAGAAAGAAGAATGAAGAGGCTGTCATACTCACCAGTACATCATCAGAATCAGAAGAGAGTAAAAGTGATGAATCTGGTTTCTGTGCTGCACAACCTTCAACATGGAAAAGTAAGGTTGGCAAACGTAGAAAATTGTTTGATGATAAATTATTAGGAAGTCTTGATGTTGCAAAATTGAGTGACAGAAATGCGTCTCTTTTTAATGCAAACAATCAGACATCGCTTGAATGGGACATCTGCGAACAAATAAAATGCATGTGTTTCAATACAATGGCAGCCAATACTGGTCCTAGAAATGGTGCAGCTATTCTTCTAGAACAAAATTCGACAACGATTTATTGTGGCTGGCATGTCGACACCATATATTTGAAATTATGCTGGAAGCTGTTGTTTCAAAGTCTTTATCACCATCTTCTGGCCCAGATATAGTCCTTTTTAAGAAGTTCAGAGAAAAATGGTCAAGCATTAATAAGGAGGACTAAGAAACAGCATTATCAGATCCAGATATCTATGAAAATATTCATGACATCAAAGATGACGTAATTATATTTGCAACAAATCAACTAGATACATTCCAACCAAGAGACGATTACCTAGAACTATTGCAGTTAACAATTATTTTTTTGGGAGGTGAACCAAAAGGTGGAATCAAATTTAAACATCCAGCGGGACTTCATCGGGCTAGGTGGATGGCCAAAATTACATATTCATTAAAAATTTTTATGTTCAAATCTCAGTTCAAAATTTCAGTAAAAGACAAAAAAGGACTAAAAGACATCTGTCTATTTGCTACTCGGTTATATGTAAAGGCATGGTTTACAGCTCCTGTGCCATCTTGCGCTCCTCGTCTTGCTCTGGAATTATTACAGAATCTTGTAGTCTACAAACAAATAAATGACACAATTGCATTTGTTGCTATTAAAAACTGTTAGGTCACCTCTGGTACCTATCAGAACTGGTAGCCTTGGCCTTTTATGATGATGAAGTGCCTACTGAAACGAAAAACAAAATTGTAAAGGCCTTGCAAAATACAACAGAAACTCTTCCTGCAAAACGGGCTTTTCGAGATCCTACACTTATTCCAACGAAGAAATTAGAAGATTTTGTCATCAAATACTCAAAGATTCTTTACAATAACAGAATTTAGTTCAAAATTTTTACTCAAAGATGCTAAAGAATGGCATAATGATGAAGAGTATAAATCCGCTAAGAAATCTCTCAAACAGTGGAAAGTCGTGAATGATATAGCGGAAAGAGGAGTAAAATTAATGGATGAATATAATAAAATACTAACACATGATGAAGATCAAAAACAATTCTTGCTACAAGTAGTGAAAAACTACAGGGCTGTTTACCCTGATAGAAAGAAAGAAACATTGATGAAGTAAGGACAGCTAATGTCTCAAATATCATGCTAGTTTAATTATGCATGCTTGTGGTTATGGTAGGACCTACGGGGGAGCTTTCCACATTAAAAAAAAGCAATGCGCCTTGTACTGTACCCCCTGGGTGGTGTGGAAAAATTTGACAATTTGAGTCGTTCTGTCAATTTTTAATTGCTGGTAGCAACCCCTAAAAATTAAAAATTTGCTAAAATATTTTAGGATAGTTGGTTTTATGCTGAAATGAATCATTTAAAGGGTTGAACACATTAAAATATAAAAAAAAATTTTTACCCCCATATTTGAATCACCCTAGCTGTACACACACACACATATATATATATATATATATATATATATATATATATATATATATATATATATATACGAGTATGTGTTGCCAAACTATGAATTTAGAGCCAACCATTTTAAAAGATAAAAAGTTAAAACAATTTGAAAGTATATAAGGTTTAGAGACTATCTGATGTAATGCAGCATGCTGACCCAATGTTACTATGAATACAGAGTACATTGGCCATGGATAACACTGTCTTAGACATAATACTGATATTAATAATAGGAAAAAATACATGTCATTGAATAAGGTCGAACTATTATGTGTACCCGTTACCACCGTTTGCAACTGCTTCCGCAAGCCAACCTGGCTGCCAACTCAAACAAGGTCACACACACACACACACACACACACACACACACACACGCACGCACGCACGCACGCACGCACGCACGCACATAACAGTAGTGTTTAAGAAAATAAATAAATCTTCCCTTCATTTTATTAAGGCGCATACATAAACATAATTTAAGAATGAGTGAGAAGTAAATAGAAACACAGTTACATACAATATTTATTAACAGGTCTAATGTTAATAAAACTGAAGTGGCTATGGAACACTCTGAAACAGTTAATTAACATAAAGAAAGTTAAAATAAATCCCTTATCCTCCTTCACACAAGGCGAAAATTATTACAGTGACCCCAAAGACATAACCAACTTATTAAACAACTATTTTCCAAATATCAGCTCCAATACTGCAGCCTCGATTACAATTACAAACATTTACTCCCAACAATACGTACCACAACCAAATCCGACTAATTTTTTTTTATCCAATTCTACCATACGATATCTCTGCAGCAATAAAAATGCTAAAAATTAAAGATTCTGACATCAATACGAACCCGGTAAAAATATACAAATTAGTATCCGATGAAATTTGAAAAATTGTGTACAATAAATTTACTAAATTTTTAATCAAATACGATATTTTAACTAAAACAATTTGAGTTTAGAGGTGGACATACAACGGAAGATGCCATAAACATGCTATTGGAAAATGTGTATCAAAACTTAAACAGCAAATAACACACTGCCTTGATCTTCATCGACTTGTCAAAAGAATTTGATACATTTTCGCATGAAAGCTTATTGAATAAACTTCACATATACGGAATAAGAGGAAATATCCTCGATTGATTTAAATCATATCTTTCAAATCGTCATCAGTATATCAGATTAAAACAATTTACTCGGCAAGGCGATGCTAACTAGTGGTGTCCCACAAGGATCTATTTTTGGCTCATTGCTATTTCTAATTCACGTCAACAATTTTTATCTCTGAACCACATTAAACTGCATTCAATAACGCAAATGATACCACGACTACTTCCCATCATAATTCAGACTTTCTGATTAATGAAACGAACAGGCAATTAGAAAATGTGTATAAATGGATGTGCTAATAAATTTTATTGAACCTGACAAAGTCATCTTATATGATTATTACCACAAAACAATACAAACTGGGAATACTACTCTTGCGATAAAAATTGGGAATCCTACTCTTGCAAGGGTGAATGAGGTTAAAGTACTTGGCATTAACTTATACGAAAAACTAAATTTCAAACATACAACATAAATCCAAAATATCAAGATTTCTCTTCATATTATTTAAATTGAAAAAGAACCTTCCTCAAAATGCACTCCTTACCCTATATCATTCCCTCATCCATCTACATTTATCATGTTGCATTACAACAAATGGCAGCTCAAAGAAATATGCAAAACATCCTTCGGGAGTAGTTCATAAAAAATGTCTGCGAACACTCTCGAATAATGAAAACAAAGTTACATTTCTCCAATGTTTAAAGGGCTAAGTATTTTAAAGCTAAATGATTTATACAAATTCAATGTTGCTGTCAATATGTTCAAAGTTATCGACAAAAATCGACATACATCACCCACTCAAAGAGCAATCACCTCCCATCAAATACACCTTCGTTATAACACCAGACTGACCAGGGATTTTATACACAAACCTTACTATACAAGAGAAACCGCAGGAAATGCACTCTCTTTCAAAGGAACAGACGTATGGAATGCAATTCATACGCATATCAGGCAGGCTTCATCACTATATGTATTTCGAAAATCACGAAAGAAGCGCTTCACTAGCTCTTAATGATATACAAGTTTAATACTGCCATTATTACTATAGTAATTACAAGCGGTAGCTCGCTATCGCTCGCGACCGTTGTACAACTTGACCCTCCGGGCTACAAAATTTTAAAAAACGCCATTACACCCATTACCCCCACCCCACTCCCCCATTACCCCCACACACAAAAGTAAAAAACGCCATTACCCCCACCCCCACTCCCCCAATTATCCCCCCCTCCCCCACTATCCCCGGGCGGGTAGCACTGTGACATATACTGCTACCAGCCCTCCGGGCGGCTAGCACTGTGATCCAGCTACAAAATTAAAAAAATGCCATTACCCCCACCCTCTCCCCCATTACCCCCCACCCCCACTCCCCCATTACCCCCACACACAAAAGTAAAAACGCCATTACCCCCATTACCCCCACACAAAAGTAAAAAACGCCATTACCCCCATTACCCCCACACACAAAAGTAAAAAACGCCATTACCCCCATTACCCCCACCCCCTCCCCTACTACCCCGGGCGGGTAGCACTGTGACATATACTGCCCGGGCGGGCGGTAGCAGTATATACTGTATCATATATCACAGTATAAATATGAAGCTCAAGATTTTCACGGCTGCGTTCTTTTCTGTAGTTTTATCGCGGTGCTGGGGCCTTCGGACTCAGTAACCGGTAATCTAGGACCGGGAAACTTGACAGAGCACATCGTCAGCTCATGGACTATCAGTTGGTGGTGGTTGCAGAATTTTCCGATGTGCCGATTAGGCTGTGCACGGTTCCGAAAAAAGCGGATACACACACACACACATTTTAGCTCAATAGTATATTAGAAGTTCCCATTTTTAATTAACTATCTAAAATATGCTAATTTCATTAAGCATTTTTAATTTCATAATTTAGCCTTTATTTATATTTTTTATTTTGTAAATTTTTATATTGTGTTTATTATTATTGTTGTATTATTATTATTATTAATATTATTGCTGTATTATTATTATTATTATTATTAATGTTATTATTATTATTATATTATTAATGTTATAATTATTATTATTATTATTAATGTTGTTATTGTTATTATTATTATTATTATTAATATTATTATTGTTATTGTTAATGTTATTATTATTATTAGTATTAGTATTATCATATTACCAGTAGTAGTAGTAGTAGTAATGTTATTATTATTATTATTAGTAGTAGTAGTGGTAGTAGTAATGTTATTATTATTATTATTATTAGTAGTAGTAGTAGTAGTAGTTATTATTATTATTATTATTAGTAGTAGTAGTAGTAGTAATGTTATTATAATGTTATAATGTTATAATGTTTCAGACCAACAAAGACCCTAAGATCCACTCATGGCTGGTCTACCTAACTGTGTTCGTAATCGTGTATTCTGTATGTCCTCCGTGGTGGCGGAGGGGACCTACAATTTTACGTGGGTTCCGAACCACAAGAACATAAGAAATTATGTACCAACTGCTTGTGCATTCGCAACGTACAACTAAATAATTATCAATTAAAAACTAATTAATTATCGATTTAAAACTAAAGATAGAATCTCTGGATCCAGAGGATCAAGTCATAATAGACTACTATCAACAAATATGTTACACTCTATATCTATTTATAACCAACATGCAAATATATCAGATCCAAAGAATCCAGTCAATTTCATTACGGTATCCATCAATACTAGTACCTTGCCAACGAAAAATAAGTCACGGTCCATATCGATTGCGGACCAAGTCAGAATATACAACCAACATACATTACAATATATATACTTAGGAGGAAAAGTGTAGGTGTGGCTGTAAAGATTGTACAGTAATGTAGAAATGTGTCTGCACCCATTTTGGGTCTCCCATTTCAATGTGTTTGTGGGGCAAGTGAAGATCATGAGTTTTTCAATACCTCACAGTACTATGGGGGTCACCGCTCGGCAGAGGAATCTTTTTAAATGGGGTGTGTAAGGACAGAGAGTATCCCCTAACCCAAGATGCTGCCTCCCTATATCCCACAACACTTGTGTTGAGCTGTGGGATCGATCACCACAAGCCTTACTTTTACTACCTTAAATTATACCCAATCTATCAACATATTTGTCTAATCGATTTTTAAACATGTTTATAGAAGTGCTACTAATTACTTCTACCGGCAAACTATTCCAGCTATTTACTATTCTATGCGTAAAAAAGTTTTTGGCAACTGCTGTCTCGAACCTTCTACTTGTCAACTTACACCCGTTATTTCTAGTCCTATTATATTGAGATATTTCGAAAAAGCTATCTCTATCTACGTTATCGAACCCATTCATAATTTTGAAAACTTGGATTAGATCACCCCTTAGCCTCCTAGTCTCGAGTGTTGTCAATTTTAACTCTTTAAGCCTATCCTCGTACGACTTTGACCTAAGCGACGGAATCATCTTAGTTGCTCGTCTTTGAACTCTTTCGATTTTGTCTATATCTTTGCGCATATGCGGATTCCAAAACTGGACCGCGTACTCCAAATGGGGTCTAACTAATGATTTATGAAGTGGAACTATAATATCGCGCGATTTGTACTCAAAATTTCGAGCTATAAAACCTAACACTTTGTTCGCCTTATTGACCGCTGCTGTACTTTGTTTCGCTACTTTTAAATCACCAGTGACTATAACTCCTAAATCTTTTTCCTGCTCTACGCTTGTTAAATCTTTCCCTGACATACTATACGCAAAATTACCGTTACGCGAACCTATATGCAAAATTTTGCACTTATCAACGTTAAATCTCATTTGCCATGTGACTGACCAATCAACGATTTTATTCAGATCTTCCTGGATTTTACCTCTATCTTCGTCATTAATCGCCCTACCACCCAGTTTCGTATCATCCGCAACTTTGAAACTGTACTGACTAGGCCGACATCTAAATCGTTAATATATATAAGAAAAAGCAAGGGGCCCAATACAGATCCCTGAGGAACGCCACTCGCTACATTAGCCCAACACGACTCCGCTCCATCAACGACCACCCTCTGTTTCCTACCTCGCAACCATTCTTCCCGCCAATTTATTACTACACCCCTGATTCCATGAGCCTTAGTTTTTTCAATGAGTCTTTTGTGCGGCACAGTGTCAAACGCTTTTTGAAAATCTAAATACACTACATCAACCGCCCGATGTCTATCGTAAACGTCAACCACGCTTTGGAAAAATTCTAAAAGATTAGTTAAGCAAGATTTGTTTCGCCTAAATCCGTGCTGCGTATTTCTAACTAGCTTATGGAATTCTAAGTGTTCGACTATACGATCCCTAATTATTGATTCCAGTAGCTTACCTACAACAGACGTTAAACTGATTGGCCTATAATTTCCCGCCGCACCTTTATCGCCTCTCTTAAAGATAGGTGTTACGTTTGCTAACTTGAAATTATCTGGTATGCACCCCTCAGAAATAGACGCATTAAAAATCTTTGTTAGCGGCACAACAATGCTATCTTTTAATTCTTTTAGTTGTATGGGATATATGGAATCCGGCCCCGGTGATTTACGCGTTTTCATTTTATTAATATAGCGCAGTACTTCCCCTTCACTAACCACCATATTATCCAAATTATTACCATTATCAAAAGGTATTATGTCTATGACCGTAGGGATATTCGTTACATCTTCTATAGTAAAAACTGACGTAAAAAATTCGTTTAGCAAGGTAGCCATTTCCTTGTTTTCAGAAACTATTTTCAAAGGCCCCAAGACGCTTCTTACTGGATTTCTATTATTGACGTATTGAAAGAATCGCTTGGGGTTTTCTTTACCGTCACGAGCTATGGAGATTTCAAATTCGCGCTTGGACTTTTTTATTACACTTTTCGTTTCACGCCTTTGAGAGATGTAGTTGTTTCGTAACCACAAATTGTCTTTATCGCACTTATGTAGCCTATAAGCCCTATCTCTACTCTTTACAATGTCTCCTACTCTAGAAGTAAACCACAAGGGCTTATTGTTTACTTTCGCACGCTTAATTTTGTACGGTACACATTCCTCATTTATAGTCCTAAATACTGTTTCGAACGATTCCCACATTATTTTTGCGTTGGAATTCCCCATTATGTTTTCCCAATTGACGTGTGACAATTTATTTCGAAATTTACTAAAGTCTGCGTGCTGGAAGTTAGGAATTTTAGTCGAGTTAGTTGGTTTCGAGTGACTTACTGAGAGGACAAACTCTACCATATTGTGATCGCTATTGCTTAACGGTTCTATTACTTGAAGATCAGTAATTAGCCTATCATCCGTAGTTATTACTAAATCTAAAATACTGTCCAACCTCGTAGGTTCCCCAACCTTTTGAATAAGAAAGCTATCCTCGAGAAAATTAACTAAACGATTACCTTCCCCGTCTCCCTGCATTGTATCGTAATTCACGTTGGCGCAATTAAAGTCACCCACAACTAAAGCCTGCTCACTACCTATTATTCTCTTTAGTTCACGATATAACGCTTCGTCCGTATCAGCTGTTTGATTAGGGGGCCTATATATAACCGCAACAACAAGTTTGAAATCGTTCAATTTAAGTTCTGCTATAGTCGAATCTATTGGTTCTGGAATTGTATGCTTTACTTCTATAACGTTCGCAATATTATCTTTGATTTACAACATAACACCGCCTCCTCGCCTACCTATTCTGTTTTTAACAAAAAGTCTATAACCTTTAATTTGATACTCCCCTACAAAGTCACGTGTTTCAGTGCTAAGCCACGACTCACTTATCGCAATTACATCATAGTCTTTACAAGCAATTAAAGAAAAAAATTCGTTTATTTTATTTCGTAGGCTACGAGCACTTAGGGATAGAACCTTCAAATTGTTTGTAACTGCGACACCTTCGCGAGCGCAGGGGAAATTTGTAGAATTTACGCTGGGACCGTTCGAGTTACGGCAGCCAGAAAAGAAGAGACAGTATTATGAAATAGTCTTCCTAAACGCGCAGGTCCAACGTCATTAAGATGAAGTCCATCTTCGAGGAACAAGTCCCTCCTGCCGTAGAAACTGTTCCAAAAATTCGCATAATGCACTCCTTCCTGTTGGCAAAGAGACTTTAGGTTATTTTTAATATAGGTCGCCTTGCTGTAGAAATCGTTACGTTGGATAATTCGAGGAAGTATACCTGTTAAGACAATCTTATTAGTTTTCTCCTTTAGTCGCTCTAGTAAGTCCCTGTACCTAGCCAGCAGTTCTTCCGATCTAGAATTTAAAACGTTATTAGTACCGACATGAATAACATACGTTGTGTCCTCGGCGGTACCGTCTGTAAAATGGTCAACACTATTAGTTATATCCTCCACCCTTGCACCAGGGTAGCAGTAACGGTGCCTACGACGAGGGTTTCTCCCACAGAATTCCTCGAGCTGCCCTCGAACAATGGAATCGCCAACGAGTCGTATTTCCGGTTCATCAGCATCTTCGAAACCTAAAACAGAAAATTTATTGCTTGTTATTACTGGTAGACAAGTCTTAGGTTTTCTAAATGGGGCTCCATTACGCACTCGAACGAAGGGTTGGGAACTAGGGGAAGAGAGAGGGCTATTAATACTATTTATATTATTAGTAGAAACTGAGGCAGGAGGGGTCGTAACTGGAGTCTCAAGAGAATCCAATTTTGCCGTCAGAAGCATCACGCTTTCTTGAAGCCTCACCCTGGCCTCCCTCTCACGTTCTAATTCGTTCCTCAGGACTTCCATGCTTGAGCACCACCTGCAAACTAACTGTTCATTATTAATAGCCATTGTAAACGCGTAAGCGGCAAATTTCCCTTCACAGCGACTGCAAGTACTTGACGGGGGTGCCATGCTTTTAATTAGTTACAAAACAAAAAAACACAAAACGAGCGTTTGGAAATTAATAAATTACAACGTAGGTCTACCGCGTGCTTATTGTGCCGTCATCTGCGAAAACCCGCAAAATTGTTCTTGAAACGCAGAAACAGGTTCTTGTAACACAATTTTATGCTAAATGAATATATAATTAAGCTACCGACGAAAGATATGTTAAAGAAAAAGTATTAAATGAAACTTATCTGTCCGCTGTGTACCGACTTAATCCCTTTTTTCCCACGGTAGGTGACCCTTTTGGAGGCCAGGTAGTGTGTGAAGGAAAATGAACCTTAAGAAACCACGTTTCTGATAGATTTGAAAAACAACAAAGGCAAACCAAGGGAATTTCAACCTTATGAAACCTCTTGTAATAATAGATTCGGGAACAAACAAGGCAATAGCCTTGGTTTAGTCAAGTAATATAGTAATGAATAAATTAAATAAATTAAATATATTCGTTAATGAATGATTAGTAACACGAAGTAATTTAGTTAAGAATGCACCAAACACTTTTTTTTTTTTTTTTAAAGAGACTTGAACGAAAACCACTTATTCACTTGGTAACACTGGACACTCGATAAAACACGTCTGACCACAACATACTAGTAGTAGTAGTAGTAGTAGTAGTAGTGTTATTATTATTATTAGTAGTAGTAGTAGTAATGTTATTATTATTATTATTATTATTATTATTATTATTTGTTATTACTATTACTTATCACTTTCACTGCTCTTATGTAATAACTAAACTAAATGCCATTAATTTTGCCTAAAAAGCCTCTATGCTTCCAACGGCATATTCAGATTAAAGTACTGTGCATATATTAATGTCATATCAAATATCTAAATTGTAAAACCGTGTCACTTTTATTCTTTTTTGAAAAAGGTTTTTTAATTTTTGGATTTGGAAATTTACCTGTATCAATCACAGTTCCACTCGTACTCGTATTATATTTTATTATTATTTTTATACAGGGCGTACACAAATTATCTCTACAACTTTTCTCTCAAAAAAAAATATTAGGAAACGAGACACACATACCATTTTTGCGCCATCTGTGAGAGAAAGTAATAAACTTTCACATAACCTCAAACACATTCAACATGGGCACTATTTGTTACACGTAAGACGTCCAAACGGTATTCTATCTCCATCAATATACGCCGCAACATTTCAACGTCAACTCTCGCAACAGCAGCGGCAATTCTGGCCTTTAAATCGTCGATGTTGGCCACTGAAGTTGCGCACACACGGTCTTTTACGTAACCCCATAGAAAAAAGTCACAGGGTGTTATGTCTGGTGATCTGGCCGGCCAAGAGATGAGCCCCCACGGCCAATCCACCGATTTGAGAAATGCATGTTAAGGAAATTTCCTACCAATTTCGTAATTTGTGTATACCCTGTACAATAATCTGACATCTGACAACTACCACGTGAAACTTTATTACTTTCTCTCACATGACGCAAAAATGGTATGTGTACCTTGTTTCCTAATATTTTTATTTGAGAGAGAATTCTGTATATAAGGTAATTTGTGTATACCCTCTATTATATATATATATATATATATATATATATATATATATATATATATATATCTGGCTAGCATCATGAAAAAGAAAAAACTATAGTATTTGTCATTTACCATTACTTATTCGAACTATAGTGGATTTAATTTTCCTAGAAGTGTTCCTTGTTCCATGCACGATCTGTGTGTATCATATATAATATATACATATATATATATATACACCATTATTTACACTTAGAAAATAATGGAGAAACTAGGTCCTAATCTTACTCTGAACCCTGTAACTCCTCAAACAATAGTGGAAAGTAGGAACGGTAGATTGTGTCGTGTTCCCAAATTGAAGGCGAGACAGGGAACATCCTTAACCCTGAAAGAAAATAGTTTTGTTGTGAGAGGACCAAAACTGTTTAATCAGCTACCCAAAGACCTAAGAAACACGAAGGGAGTTACAGTGGACATCTTCAAAAGAAGACTAGACGCCTGGCTTAGAACAATCCCCGATGAGCAGGGCGTACCTGGCTATGTGAGGGGGAGAGCGCGAGAAACCAACTCACTACTTCACCAGGCCAACTCGAGAGGAGGAGCAACAAGCTTGACCTTCGCGAAATGAGGAATCATCGCGCAGAACCTTTGTAAGGTTGTAAGGTAAGGTATGTATTTGTGTTTCTCCAATATGACTTTTTCGCTGTCCTATCTATTACTATGTATTTGTAATGTAAATTTTTATACTCACTTTGTTAATGATGTATATAGAGTAGTCTATAAAAATACTGATGAATTAGTTCTAATCCAAATGTTACGTCTTGTGAGAGTGGTTTGATAGATGACCCATTTATGTAATCGAAATGTAATGGCATTTATATGGATTTTAGGAATTGCACATAGGCGTATACGAGTAGTTCGTATATTTTTAATTTTATCGTGCGTATTAAATATATTAACTGGACTTAATATAATTAATTAATATATTAATTGGACCTAATATAATTAATTAATATATTTATTGGACTTAATATAATTAATTGGACTTATTATAGTCGCATATTTTATATGTTTTATTAGTTTTGTATATGTTAGTATTTATTTATTAGTATTTAGTAGTCCAATTTAATATTTAGCCCAATTCATTTTTTATTATTTCCGTATACAATTTTTTACACATAATCACACACTTATTAATCGCTTTATCAATCGGACAAATAAAAAATATATTTCGCAATTTTTTTACTTTTTTATTTTTAATGACTGATCATTTTCTAAAATGTTAATGTCGTAATTATTTGATCTATTTTTAAAGAAAATCAGTTCTGATTTTATTTTGGCTTTGACCGCATTTTGACAGGGTTGGAATTCGTCTATATTTTTATTTTCTTTGTTTGGTAGAACAATCACGTAATTATTTTTATAATTAATAATAAATTTAACTTATTCCATGAATGTTATTTCATATTTATCTATTTTATATTTAAATCCTTTTTTTTAAATTATTATATACATAAATTATTTGTTGAAATGTGTCCCTAATTTTGGTTTGTAAATTTGTTAAAAAGTCGCCATTTTTACAAATAATTTAATTCCATCATCATTGTCGCTTTCTTCATTATTTTTTTATTTAGGCTTTTCGGACTGCGTATTTCTAATCTTACTGAATTTACGTATGTATACAGGGTGTCTCAGAAGTCGCGCACCAGATTCAGGTCATCCTTACCTATAAGTATGGTGCGCGACTTCTGAGACACCCCGTAAATTGAGACAATTTTTTCAATATTCGCAGTTTCGTGGAAACGAGATTTTGAAATGGTTTTATTATTCATTATTTCTCGTAGATTTTATTCATCTTATTTTTAGTATTATCATTTTTTCCTAAAGTTACTTTCTTTTGTTTTTTATTGTACAGTAATTATAGTTATTTTCTTGGGGTTTAAATATATGTAGATGAGACGTACGCAGACATTGATTTTATAATACTGAAGTAGTACAATATTCATCTTCAAAGTTATCTAAATGTGTTATGACGTACTTTAAACCCTTATGGCTAATACCTCTTAATGCATTGTAGGATTCTGTACGACTAGTGTTAATATATATATATATATATATATATATATATATATATATATATATATATATATATATATAATATATATATATATATATATATACACGTAAAGAAAAATATACAATATATATATATATAATATATATATATATGTTAAACACAGACCGTGCATGGAACAAGGAACTCTTCTGGGAAAATTAAATCCACTATAGTCCGAATAAGTAATGGTAAATGACAAATACCATAGTTTTTTTTCCTTTTTCATGATTTTAGCCCGACGTGGGCCCACGTCGGGCTAAAATCATGAAAAAGGAAAAAAAACTATGGTATTTGTCATTTACCATTACTTATTCGGACTATAGTGGATTTAATTTTCCCAGAAGAGTTCCTTGTTCCATGCACGGTCTGTGTTTAACATATAATGTTCTCAGGGAACCATTCTGAGTTTGTGTATATATATATATATATTATATATATATATATACGTAAAGAAAAATATACAATATATATATATATATATATATATATATATATATATATATATATATATATATATATATATATATATATATATATATATATATTGTATATTTTGCAATATATTGTATATTTTGCAATCGGCACAGAATTTAAATTCTGTACCGATTCATCGATTTGTAGTACCTGGTATTCCATATATTAAAACCAAGCTCACCTTCTCATCTATTTTTAATTTCGCAGCCATCCCCTACCTAAGAGAAAAAAATTAATATATTATAGTCAACACTGAAAATTCCTATGATGCGCGACTTTTGCGCCACCCTATATATATATATATATATATATATATATATATATATATATATATATATATATATATATATATATGCAGGGTGGGCGGAAAGTAGCTCCCTATTTTGGATTGGTATAAAAATACATATATTATCCATTTATTTCAGAAGAAATAATATGAAAAGGTAGGCATACATGGTAGGTTTTCTCTAAAATTCAATGTGGGCTCCAACTCTTTCCACCAGCTTCTGGAGCCGCCCAGGAATGGCGTCCACTGACTTTAGCAGGAACTCCGGCGGGATGGAGGACATGACTTCCCGAATTCGGTCCTCCAGTTCTTCCAATGTCCTCGGTTTGGTGCGGTAGACTTCTTCCTTTACCCACCCCCAAAGAAAGAAGTCGCACGGTGTCAAGTCGGGGCTCCTGGCTGGCCATTGATGTGGACCACGACGACCCATCCAACGCCCAGGGAAGTGGGCATCCAGCCACTCACGGACAACAAGAGCGAAGTGCGGAGGGGCGCCATCTTGCATAAATATCAGATCGTCGATGTTCTCCCATGTGCTGACAACCGGCCAGACCTCGTTTCGCAACATAGCAAGGTACCGCTCAGCATTCATGGTGTTGCGCAGAAGGAACGGGCCCACAACTGATCTGAGGTCATACCACACCACACCGTTACACTGAACCGATTCTGCCGTTTTTCAGCGGTAACCATGGGATCCTCTCCTGCCCAGTAGTGGCAATTGTGGCGGTTGACAAAGCCTCCGACGTGGAACACCGCCTCGTCGCTCCAGAGGATGTTGCGGAAGAGATGGGGCCAGTCTTCATGCCAAGCCAGCATGATTTCCCCGAACTCCATGCGAATGTCGCAGTCCTCGTCCGAGAGAGATTGGCAGTAATGCGGCTTCCACGCACGCCAGTTCAGCTCCTTCTTCAGCACAGTTCGCACTGAGTAGCGGGAGAGTCCACTTTCCCGAGCTGCCTGGCGAGTTGACTTTCGTGGACTCCGTGCGAACATTTCCTGAACTGCCTGCACCGTCTCCTGGGCCCTGGATGTCGAAGGGCGACCACATCTTCGAACATCTGCCACAGACCCCGTGGTCATGAGCTTCGAGTGGCAGTTCTTGATTATTTTCGGGTCACTTGGGCACGTGGTCCGTGAATGGCCCGCCACCATCTTTGAACTCGAACGACAGATTGCCAAACTTCGTACCGTGCCGCCAACTGGGCACGCTCCTGCAGTGTTAAACGCTCAGCCATGTTACCCTTCAATCTGAAATGAAAAAAAAAAAATGAACGTTACAATTGTACCACTTTAGAGAACACAAAGAGAACACTTTAGAGAAAAAAAGATTACCGTTACAATTGTACCACTTTAGAGAACACACCATAACAATATAACAATACAATCACAATTTATGCATAATTTATATGTAATTTAAATTAGGGAGCTACTTTCCGCCCACCCTGTACATATATATATATATATATATATATATATATATATATATATATATATATATATATAAGTCACAACCATGCGACCTACCATTTCTATGGTTGAGCAGTATCCATGTTTGTGCCATGAGAAGTTCACTCTGAGAAGCGAATGTCCCTTAATTTCGCTTTACATTTCCATCAGAATATTTCCCATATCTCCATTTTCCATTTGTTATAGAATTGATTACTGTTATCTCGCATCTAACCCTCATCCCTGCATTTTATTAGATTATGCACGAACATTGAATGTGGCACGATTTGAACCCTTGTTCTTACTTTTTTACTCATTTACTTAATACAATCCTCAAATGCACGTAGTTTGCTAAGTATGATACTATTGTATTTATTTATTTATTGTTTCACTCACTCTTGTACCATGGCCGTAAACTCTTTACTACCGTGTCTCTCTAACTCATTTCACTTTATTTCTCCTCATAATGGCTTAAATATTCGAATTAAGGAACTAAATGTTAATTATGAATTTACGTATATTGCATAATTTTATAGACTTATGACGTCATAAAGTAAATTAATTTCCTTCACATTTTCCATATCTTGAATAATAAATCATATCTTTAGTATCTGGATATCTTTAGTATTCAATGTATGGTAAATTTTATAACATCATCATAAAAAAATTTACACTCTACAAGTCATTAATTATATGATAGTGCAGCAGGAGAAAGGGATAAGCGACAAAATCGGCAAAATGTGTTTTCTATTTGAAAAGACAACTTATTCTTTCCTATATCACCTCCAATTGGCAGATATCCCATTTGTGAGTGGAAACACTGTTTCCGTTCACAAAATGGGATATCTGCCAATTGGAGGTGATAGAGGAAAGAATAAGCTCTCTTTTCAAACAGAAAACGCATTTTGCCGATTTTGTCGCTTATCCCTTTCTCCTACTGCACTACACGTATGTTATTTCCTATCTAGTGTTACGCAGTATAAATATTATTTGACCATATTCATTCATATATTAATGTGTTTGCTTGGATTGAATAATGTTAAATTAATATCTTCTTGTAGTTATTAATTATTGCCTTTAACCATAGCGTGAATTATTTACTGAATAATCTTCAATTATTCTTGACTTAATTTCTCTGGAACCATATAAATCAATTCATTTCATCCATTTATTCTTGACCTACTTATGCCCTATCGACCTATCATTCCGTGTCTACGCATAAATGCCCTTACACATAATTACGTCCATGTGTCTGCAGTCACTTATTTAATCTTTTTACTTTTTCTTTTAATTATAATTATAATTTAACCTCTCGCAATATACTCGTTGGCGTTGACACGAGTGTTCGAATTCCGATGACGTGGTCAAAAGCGAGCTTCTGAGTCCGAAACCTTCTCTCTCGCTTGCTCGTAATTCAAAACATTGTGTGTTATGTTATATGTATGCGCCCATGTTCTTTATGCGTTGTACTCCAAATCCAGTTTTCTCAATACGTCCCTGACTACCAAATTAAATCCTAGGATAATGGCCACCATAATTGTCTATAAATATAAAACACTATAAAATTATAATTAACTGTGATTAACTGTAATTAACTAATTTACTCTACTTTAATGAAACTGTAATTAACTATAATAACTTAATATGAACTAATTGGTAATTATAATCATAGTTATAGTAAACCAAAATTACAATGTACTTAGTGATGTACTTGGGTTGTACTCAATGTATGACTCCGACATTCTGTCGCCACTCGGCAAAATTATTTTGTTTTTTGTTATTCATTTTTCGTTTTATTTTGGAATCTTTCAAAATTCTGATACATGCTTAAATTATGCTTAACGTTAAGAATTCTTTACATCTCCAGTTAAAGTGGGGACTTAACCTTCAGACTACACTCTCCTAAAATTTAGGCTTATTTATTTCTTTGTATTATAAATTAATAATTCCTGCCTGAGTCATTGCCGCGAGAGGTCGAACCTCTCACCCCATAAATTCCTGCCTAAGCCATTGTCAAAAGAGGTCGAACCTCCTTCCCATAAAATTCCTGCCTGAGCCATTGTTGCGAGGGGGTCAAACCTCTCCCCCTGTAAATTCCTGCCTTTGCCTTCATTTCATAAAGACCCCATAAAATTCCTGACCATCAGCGGTAATCGTAAGAGGCTGTAAATTCATCTCCCTCCTTCAGTGCCTCTTTCTGTATACCCTTCACGCAATAAAATCATTTGAGTAAAAGAAGACTCCCATTAAGAACTGAAGTGTTTCCATTTACTCTTTAGAAAAATTTGGTAGAACAAATATTTTCAATTCTTGTTACTCGGATGCTTTACGGCTAAGGCCGAGCTAAACCTAAAGGACCACCATCGTTCGATCCTCCAAAGTGCATTCTTTATAAAAGTCGCTAGCTGGAAGTGGCCCCTCACGCGCGACATATATATATATATATGAGGAAAGGACCTCAGGAACGTTACAGGGTTCAAAGTTGAAGTCTTCAAAAGAAGACTAGATGCCTAGCTCAGAACGGTACCAGATGAGCCGAGTGTACCTGGCTATGTGCGGTGGAGAGCGCAAGAGAGTAACTCACTCCTCCACCAAGCCAGGCCTAGAGGCAGGGGCAACCAGCTTGACCTTCGTGTGAAGAGAGACCAATGCACAGAACTGCAACGAGGTTAACGAGGAGGTTATATATATATAATATATGTATGCTTGTCCAACATACGGCCCACGTGCCAAAGTCCGGCCCACCAAATATTTGTATCAGGCCCGGCTGGCGGATACTAAAAATTAATTATCTACTGTCATATTTTATTTCAATAAAATTTAATTTTAAAATAAAATTTTATCTAAAATTTGCACACTGGCTCTCGGTGTGGGTCATTAATTGAAATAGGTGTCCGGTAAATTCATCGCGGTAAATTCATCGCGAGTAATTACATCGCCTGGTAAATACATCGCCTGGTAAATACATCGCCTGGTAAATACATCGCCAGGTAAATACATCGCCTGGTAAATACATCGCCTGGTAAACACATCGCCATACATTATTTAAAGGTGATAGTAATAAATATATAAACATTCACATATTTTGTTTCATTTACAATGAATGTATAGTTTGTTTCGTTGAATTTGGTTTCTGTACTTGTGATATTCAAATGTTTTAGATTAATGTCTTTTTAGAATGTTTCTTCCTTCCTCCAATTTAAAATAGTGTCATCTTTTTACTTTGAATTTTTTTACATTGCTAATGAAATAAATTACATTTATTATTTTATTGGTGATTCTATTTTTAAAAGTAACTTTGATTTCTTTTTCCATGTACAGTATATATTGAGTAAATTTGATATTAATAATTTTTTGTCTTTCAATTTCCTTTTCATTGTTAATGAAATTAATTGCACTTATTGTCGATTGTTAATTTTTAATTTAAATTAACTTAACTAAGCCTAATTAAAGCAACCCATTCCCCTCCAGCATTAATCTAAAACATTTGAATATCACAAGTACAGAAACCAAATTCAACGAAACAAACTATACATTCATCGTAAATTAAACAAAATATGTGAATGTTTATATATTTATTACTATCACCTTTAAATAATGTATGGCGATGTGTTTACCAGGCGATGTATTTACCAGGCGATGTATGTATTTACCAGGCGATGTATTTACCAGGCGATGTATTTACCAGACGATGTATTTACCAGGCGATGTATTTACCAGACGATGTATTTACCAGGCGATGTATTTACCGCGATGTAATTACTCGCGATGAATTTACCGCGATGAATTTACCGCGAATCATTGAAATATGGCCAGTCATGAAAAAAGGGAGGACACCGTTGATATATATATATATATATATATATATATATATATATATATATATATCAACTGTGTCCTCTCATCTAAACATTTAATTGCAGGCATTTATACACGAACAATTTTAGAAGAATAACATTTAAAATTACAGTTCTGTTTCATTGTAATACACGAATAATCTGATAAATAATCAGTTTCACGTCATGAATGCGAGTGAATATATATCTATAATACGAAGACTGAAGAAAGACTTTAAAAGGGGTTAAGTATTAGAATGGAAAAGTTCATCATTTACTTTTTATGACATTCGGAAATATTTTCTTTTTAATTATGATTTAGGGGAGACTCTAATTACCCTATATAATGGCAAGAACGCTCAAAACTGGCTCAGTTTTGTCGCGATGGCAGGTTTATTCGTATGGGAAATGTGTTCGTACTGTGATATATATACTGTATATATATATATATATATATATATATATATATATATATATATATATATATATATATATATATATATATATATATATACGCGTAATCGGTGAACTTCAGTATTTCATGAAATAAGCAAAATATTGCTTAGTTCATGAAATTGGCAGTCCATTTGCCAAATTCATGAAATAAGCAGAGTTATTGCTTATTTCATGAAATACGCAATTTTGCTCTGCCAATTTCATGAACCAGGCAGAGAAAAACTAAGAGTTCAGCTGTTAGTTGCGAATTATATTTAAAGCGAAATATACTTAAAGCAAAATATACAGGCAAGTACCTAACCTATTTTTATGTGTTTATGCAGGTATGGCGTGGGTGGCACGAACTGTTATAAAGGTTTCCAGCGTTTAGACAGGAGCATCTTTTGGTCAGACAGCTGGTTCGGCAGTTAGGTTAGGTGTGGTCAGGTTAGGTTAGGTTATGAAATGCTCAAGCAGCCGTGCGCATATAGCTACTCTTTTCTATTAAAGATTCGCAACGGGCGTGTACCCCTAAAAAGTTTATTAATTTTTATCAGACAAAAATATTTATCGTTCAAATGTTGTCCTGTCCTTGAAAAGTCTCAGAATGGAGTTTTTGTCATTTAATTAAATTTAAACTAAAATATCATCACAAAATATCAAGCATTTCATAACCTAACC
Organism: Bathynomus jamesi; assembly: GCA_023014485.1. Taxonomy (NCBI): domain Eukaryota; kingdom Metazoa; phylum Arthropoda; class Malacostraca; order Isopoda; family Cirolanidae; genus Bathynomus; species Bathynomus jamesi. The sequence goes on along the minus strand of JAJOZX010004360.1, from coordinate 142,828 downwards.
TAACCACACCTAACCTAACCTAACTGCCGAAACAGCTGTCTGACCATAAGATGCTCCTGTCTAAAAGCTGAAAACCTTTGTAACAGCTCGTGCCACCCTCGCCATACGTGCAAAAACCACAAAAATAAGTTAGGTACTTGCCTGTATATTTTGCTTTAAATATAGTTCGCAAGTGACGGCTGAACTTTTAGTTTTCCTCTGCCTATTTCATGAAATAGGCAGAGCAAAATTGCGTATTTCATGAAATAAGCAATAACTCTGCTTATTTCATGAACTAAGCAACATTTTGCTTATTTCATGAAATACGCAATTTCACTGATTACGCGTAACATATATACAATATATAGATACCAAATATCTGTCATTAAATTCTTATAATGAATGGGGTAATGTCGGCGGACACCATTCTCTCAACGTGACATTGCATCGACAACATATTTTAGGACTAGTTTAATGTTAGGTTAGGTTAGCATAAGTTACGTTAGGTTAGGTTTAGTTAACTTAGTACGTTAGGTTAGGTTAGGTTCGGTTAAATTAACACAGGTTAGGTTCGGTTAAGTTAGCACAAGTTAGGTTAGGTTAGGTTAAGTTAGCACAAGTTAGGTTAGGTTAGTGTAAGTTTGCACAAGTTAGGTTAGGTTAAGTTTGGTTAAGTTAGTTTATCAGAGTATGGAAGAATGTACCGTTAACGAAATGGGTATCGGCCTAATTTTGGGCAAAAGGGTTGGCTAAATCGTCGGGTTCACCACTGAAGATCTTTGCTCGAAAGAAACGTAAATCTTACACAGTATAGGAATTACTGAATTTTTGTCCTTTATTTCAAATACCTAAATACCCTTTACAACCTTCTTTTTTCAACTCTGCTCTTCCCACTGCCCCCGCCCCATTCGTAATTTACACAAAATAAAAGCACGCAAGTTTCACAAATAATTTATCGTCTTACAAATGTCATAAAAGACAATAACTTTTTCCTAATTTCTTCCCGTCTCACATTTTCCCTCGACTTTCTACAAAGATTTATATCGATTCTTTCCCATTTCTCAAATTTACAGAATTTTTTTGCATCTCAGTTAATGAAAAATAGATCCAAATAATAATAAATTCATCATTTATACTCAAAGAGATAAGAAATAAAAGACGCTTCATTCAGAACCAGAGTATTTCACATATATACGAGTATAATATATAATATAATAATGAACAGGAACACCAGAGAAAACGTAACATCCTTCAAGGTTTAATCAGTACCAACGTTTTTCTCAATGCGCTAATTCTATCTTCAGGGCTAAAATAATAAAAAACAATTCACATACAGATACAAAGTACAAATTGCAAATGCAGTTGCAAATTGCGTGTTTCTGGATCCAGCACAGGGATTATGTATGGACTTCCTAAAATACACAAACCTAATTGTCCACTTAGGCCAATTTTATCGGCACTAGGAACTTTTAGTTATAACCTTTCAAAATTCCTGGTCCCCATACTATCACCTATAACTTATAATTTATATACAGTACGGGATTCTTTTTCTTTCTTTAGAGAAATTACCACATTAAACAATAATTCGTACACAATGGCTAGCTTCGATGTAAAGTCTTTATTTACCAATGTACCTGTTGCAGAAACAATTGATATATGTATTGACACTCTTTTTAGTGATACTGATACAGTGCATGGTTTTAACAGAAGTCAATTGAAAGAACTACTAAAAGTTTCCGTGGAAGACCTTATGTTTATATTCAACAGTGAATATTTTAAACGGACTGAAGGCGTTCAAATGGGTTTGTCCCTTGGTCTCACCTTAGCTAACGCGTTTCTTTGCCATTATGAAGTCAAATGACTGAACGAGTGCCCTTCCAATTTCAAACCTGTTTTTTACAGAAGATATACCGATGACACTTTCTCCTGTTCAAATCGCCAGACCCTATCCTTTTCTTTTGTAATTATGTTAATTCCAAGCAACCTAATATTGAATTTACTTCGGAAACTGAATCTAATAATTCTTTGTCCTTTTTGGACAGTAAGATAACAAAAACTAATTCCTCTTTTGAAACTTCTGTTTATCGAAGTCAACATTCACTAGTCTTACTACGAACTTTTCTTCCTTTATCCCTTTAAGTTTCAAATGAAATTTAATTTCGACTCTGACTAATAAAGCTTTCTATATCTGTTCAGATTACTTTAAATTACACGACGAACTAGATTTCATCCGACAACTCCTTACCAAGAATAATTTCCCTTCTAGATTGGTAAAGAGTCCAGGGCCGATTATCCAATAGGCACAATAGGCACAGTGCCTAGGAGATACGAAACTCCCTAGGGCTTACAAAAAGTTTGGGTCTAAAAAAAAATCTTAGCTGACTCAAAAATGAGAAAAGGAAACTACTAAATCAAACTTAATAATTTGCTTTAATTGAATTACTTTACAAAACCTTTTTATTATAATACATCTACAAATGTTGAAGTGTATATATACACATGCAGGTTTATTTGATTAAATCTTTAGTCAACAAACAACATACAGGTATAATATGACTTAAGTAAATGTACATTAAACATTAACTTTGCGGCTCTTTTTTGTTAGCAAATTCACAGATTACATCTTCAAATTTCATTTTTCGCGAAAGCTCATTCTTAATTGAGAGTAGTGTGAGTGAAGATGCAAATGCAACTTTATAAATAGCAAAAATGTGCTGAATGTTCTACTAAATAATTTCTTCATATTTCATTCATTCTGATATGCTTATTTTCATCAGGGATAGTATCATCGTCAAAGAATTATAGTATCAAAGTATCATAGTATCGAAGTACGTATCATAGACAAAGTATTATAGAGAAAATATTATAGACAAAATATCATAGTCATAGTATCAAATTATCATAGTCATATATTATATAGATCTATGATTATATTGTGGGGCCTACACATTGTATACAATGCAAATATTTATCTATAGATCTATCTTGGGGGCCTACAATTATGAGAGTGCCTAGGGCCTACCAAGACTTTAATCCGGCCCTGGTGAAGACTACAATAGGCAGAACTCTAAATAGACTAATAAGCCCCACAACTAGAGACATAATTACAGTTCCCAAAGATATTGTGTATTTCACTTTACCTTATATGAGAACCTCAAGTTTTAACATTAGAAACAAACTTTTAAAATTGTTCAGGGAATTATACCCGCAACTATGTATAAAAATTATATTCACCCCGTCTAAATCGATCTATCACTTATTTAAATACAAAGATGTTATTCCTACACTTCTTAAGTCATCCATAGTTTACCAATACAAGTGTGACCACTGTATGGGGTCATATATAGGTTAAACTAAACGACACCTAAAATCCCATATTTATGAACATCTCAGTGAATCGGTTCGTACAAATTTGCCTCTTGACAAACCACCTAATTCTCTCATATATGCAACCATGCACACAACAATAACACCCAATTTCACAGTCTAGTTTCGCCGTACTTGCTGCCGGAAGCTCTGACCTTAAGCTTAAAATTATGGAATATTTGTTTATTTATAAATTAAAACCAGACCTCAATTCTGATGAATCATCGGTAGATCTGCTATGTTTTACTTAACCCTTTAAGCCCTGAACTTTTTGTAGGGTTAAGTTATGAATGCTTGTATTTGAAACGTTAGCAATTTGTACCTTCAGTCCTTAAAGGGTTAAGGTACTTGTTTGTTTATTTTATCTATTTACCGTTTCGCTTTAATGCTTTTATATTTTTTCTTAGCTACTTTTTATAATTTTAAATTTGTTATTAATTAACTTGCATTTGCAATCTGTACTTTGTATGTGAATTGACCTTTTATTATTTTAGCTCTGAAGATGGAACTAGTGCATTCCGAAACGTTGGTACTGATTAAACCTTGAATGATGTTTATTTTTTCTCTGGTGTTCTTGTTCATTATTAAACTGCGTTTTCCAAGCCATCAATCAATAGCCAATATAATATATATAAGAGTGTGTATATATAATATATATATATATATATATATATATATATATATATTGAAATGGACGGTGTAAAGAATGTTGCAACTCTTCACATCGCATTACAAAATGAAATATTTTTCTTATAATGACTGAAACAATTTCTTGAAAGTAATAAAATTTTCTCAATTCGCAACGGACCAAATTATTATATAATTTTTTCAGTGTTAAATTGTAACTACGGAAGACTTCCCAAGATCATAATACGACACCATGGACGTATAAAACATGAGTATAACTCATATATATACATATATATATATATATACAGTGTGTGTATATATATATATATATATACATATTATATATATATATATATATATAAAAGAAAGTATATGTATACCTCATCATTTAGTAAATAAGCACTTGCATATTTTTTGCATTTTTTTTTAAACTTCACAAACTACTCTTAACTACTCTAAACCCCTCCGCAGTGACTATAGGTCGTTACACCAAAAGGTCCGCCTTTCTACAATTTTGAACCCCCCCCCTTGGGAAGTCCTGGCTACGGGACTGTAAGTATAATAATACGATTAAGTCTCGCCAAATAAAGAATAGCCCGGATAATGCTGTTGTCTGTGTGTATTCTATTGGATGCACACAACGTAACTCGGTTTATATAGGTCAAACGGAAAAAACTTTAGATATTAGGGTAAAACAGCAAAATTATGCGTGTAGAACAGCAAATAAGTTTAATGCATTGTTTAACCATATGTATAGGTGTAATCATAGTATTAAGTGGAACAATTCTAAAGTTCTAAACAAATATAATTGAAAGGAATGTTCTAGAATGTGCATTCATCCATTTTAAAAATAATTTCAATAACAGTTCCGGAATGTAAAAAATTGACAATATCTTGTCAAAATGTCTTTTATCTTTAATCAATGCTTGTTAACATTGTGCTAATTTCATTTCATTTTTTTATTTTAATGTACATCGGTATATATTTTAGTTATCTTACCTTTTCCCTTTATTCCCTGACGAGATGTACTGTTGAATACAGGAAACACCTTGGAATCATTTTTTCTTTTCCTTGAGTTTGAATCATTCATTCATTTCACGTGTTTAAGTGTGACATTTACCATTATATATATATATATATATATATATATATATATATATGATTGAACTCAGAATGGTTCCCTGAGGTTTTTTCATTTCATGATACACGCAGACCGTGCATGGAACAAGGAACTCTCCTGGAAAAATTAAACCCACTATAGTCCGAATAAGTAATGGTAAATGACAAACACTATAGGTTTTTCTTTTTCATGGTGTTAGCCCGACGTGGGCAACGGGTCACTCGCAAAGAGGCCCCAAAAATATAGCTTCCCTCACCAGCTATCTGCAAAGCAGATAGGATCTAGCTTTGGGACAGGATCTAGGGCAGTGGTGGAGAACCTTTTTTGCTGGCGGGTCATTTTTGTTACCTTTGATTTTTAAAAAAACGAAATTGGGTCACAATAATTTACTTACTTACTATTTTTAGTGAGAAACTTCTTGTTGGATTTTAGCTGCTAATGTTTTGATCCGAGGTTTATATTTAGAAATTCATGGAGTAAAACAACTGTTCACACGAATAAGATGAACCAAACATTGTTAGCAGAGCTAATGCTAGCTTTTTCATTGATGCAAAAGAATTTGGTAAAGAGTTCCATTCTGCAAGAATATGATTCTCTACTCTTTCTATTGATTGTTGTTCTCTGATTACACCCAAAATTGATGACTCCAATTCCTTTTCTTGTAACTTCAGATTAAGATCAATAAATTTAGTCCTCCATACTGTACTTTCTTGGAAGTCAACTAATTCCATTTCTAAATTACCAATGTCAAGCCAATGAAAAGCTGATAACTGAAGATCTTCAAATTGAATAGTATGGGGGAAATGGATGAATTGTAAGTTGTCATACATACACATACGTTTTTAAACATATACTATACGTTTAAAAACGTTTCAATGTGTTATGTGCCTTGAAAAGTGGACGCTCAATTTTGCCAGTTGAGGTTTAAGTTTTGTTTTTTGGCTAAAAATACAATAGTTACCCCTTTTTCTTTGATGTATTCAATCCGACGCGGATGCAACGCGTCTTTTGCTTATATTGAAGTTCTGGATATAGTAGGCTAGATGTAGCTGTAACCCCTAGATCCTGTCCCAAAGCTGGAGCCTATCTGCTTTGCAGATAGCTGGTGAGGGAAGCTATATTTTTGGGCTTCTTTGCGAGTGACCCGTTGCCCACGTCGGGCTAATATCATGAAAAAAAAAAACTATAGTGTTTGTCATTTACCATTACTTATCCGGACTATAGTGGATTTAATTTTCCCAGAGAGTTCCTTGTTCCACGTACGGTCTGTGTATATAATATATATATATATATATATATATATCTTTGAATGTAAAAGTTACAAATTTTATATTATTTTTTAATAAGGACTCTATATTTCTTCACATTTCCCTTTAAACTCTCCAATGCATAAAAATGCCGTAAATTTCTTCGAATTGTGTGAGGCGTTCCACGACTGAACTGAATTGATTGATTTGTTTTCAGGAAACTGAATTAGCCTTAACAGAGAAAAATGATCTTCAGAGACGCGACATATAAAGATTTTTCATATATATATATATATATATATATATATATATGTGTGTTGTGTGTGTGTGTGTGTGTGTGGAGAATTGATTTATGGCATACATTTAGCGGTTACTGTGGCATCTTCACTCTTTTCCACCCGTCCATTTTAGGAAGTCCGTATACGACCTTCAACAATGTTTTTACTCGTGGAAAAAAGTTTGCCGAAGAAATAAACAAAATGGGAAAAGTATTGAAAATTTCAACAAATCCCCAAAATTACTATTCCTCACCCACCTTCGTTTTTTTATGACTGTGTACCAAATACCGTATATAGGTTTACGACACCTCCCCTTTAAAATAAAACACCCCTAAAAAGTTAATGTAACAATAAGCAGATTGCACCCTGCACTGCAGGGGAAGGAGAGATATATAAGTCAGAATTGAGGCCCCTCCTAGGAAGAATTGGCTAAACGACAAAAGTAAAAAACGCCAGAAAACGCAGTTAAAGTTGTACCAAGTTTTAAAGTGACGTAACTTTTCAACTTTTGAACATATTTCGTCGAAATACCTTCAAAAGTTCAAAAGTTATGTCACTTTCGAATTGCTACAACTTTAACTGCGTTTCCTGGCGTTTTTACTTTTGTCGCTTAGCCATTTCTTCCAAGAGGGTCTCATATATATATATATATATATATATATATATATATATTTAAAATTGTCACGTAGAATATCAACAATAAAAATCTGTCGACATTATACTCGTATACCTCAAACTTGTAAATAAATAAACGTAGTTTAGATCTTTCTTTTTATTAGTAATTAAGAGTAATGTTTGAGATTGTTTAATATCCTTCATAAAGGGAAAGGTCATTTGAGAAAGGGAAATTTGAAATTTGAACCACGGTTCGCTACATCATCCGAACGCTGAAGACAATCACCCACCACCCACGCCGAAGACAGTCTCCCCAACAGTCACCACGTTGAACAGAGCCAACGTCGCTTAACCTCGTTCATATAACGGGAAGCAGTGTTGTGACGCAGTCGTGACGTACTCCTATTAATAAGCAAGGATAATTCGTAAGCTTTGTAGTGATATTTTGCTTCTTGCCCCCCCCCCCACACACCCCACCTCCCAACCTCAAACCCCAACCCTTTATTCCCCACCTTCTGAATTGAAAACTTCCCGAAAATCATTGCATTTTTCATCCTAACTGTAATCTGTATGGAGAGTTATATAAATATTTTACTCTATTTACAACGGAGCATTGATCCTATTGTGTCTCACGCGTTATTTTAATTTCACAATAAGAAATCGACAAACTTGGCACGAGTGTTTTTCTCACGAACAAAATTATATTGTCTGATATTGTAAAGATATGAAAAATAATGTGGAAAGTTTTGGTGAAACATTGACTACAATATAATAGAATTATAATATGGCAAATAGTAAAAGAAAAGTATTGAAAGTATCGTATACAGAAGACAAACTAACATTGCTAAGCCTTCGTATTTTTCTAGGATAATCATTAAATTTACCGAATTAATTTTCCATCGCGAAAGTACAATAGAGAAAGTAAAAGTTATAAACTAATAATGACAATATCACCGAAACTCGTGGCGCTGAAATTTCAACTTCTTTCATACGTTATAAAAGCTCGAAACCTAAAATGTAATCTATTGATTAAAGCTTAAACAGCAGAGACGAAGTAACGAGACGAAGAAGAATCTACGGTGGTTGAAGGCAGTGATATAGGACTCTAGACCGGTCTCGAGACCTTTCTTCCCGGTCTCGGTTTCAGTCTCGGTCATGGTGTTCTCGACTACATCACTGGTTAAAAGAGAGTGAAAAGGAACTCCTTCCTATACGTACTGAGAATATGTGGGTAAACATGGTGGCCATTTGGAATGAATCAGAATTCCAAACATTGAAGTTCCTCGTTATCACATTGTAAAAGAATGGGAATCATTGTGAAGTTCATAAATGGTTGCGAGACAGGTTCATTTCATAAGAATATTTGTATAACTTGATATAAATACTCGTAGTTTTTATAATGAAATGCTTCCTTTCTTTGCAGAATTTACGATTATAGAGCTTGGAAATGAGGGTGGGGACTCGGCTATGGGAGTGAAGAACCAAGCGTGACTAGGGTATATACAGCATATACATATATCTCGTGAATTATCACGCCAATTATCCACATTCAAACATTTATTTATTAACTTTTATTTCATAAAAAACAAATATTTTTAAATATAATTTTTTACTCACAACTCTTCCCTCCGTTCTCGAATCATTTGTAGTTCAAATATGGATGCAATGGGCAATTGGGGAAATGCTTCTTACTGTTTTTATTTTCATTTGGGCATTTATAATTTTATGGAAAAAGGTTTTCAATACCCAACCATAAGCAAGTAATGGCATAACAAAGGAAGAAACAAACGGTGTTTTTTAACTCTTAGTAGTTTCCCTTATTTTTTATTTATTTTTTAAATTTTCTTCCACAACTATATATATATATATATATATATATAGTCATGCGGTTTGCTTCTACAAAGCTTCAATTTAATATTTAGGAGAAATCCAATGACAAGGAGGAATGTAAATGCCATGATGAGCGTATTGCTCGAAACGTTGCGCATTAAAGAAGACTTTTCATGGCATTTACATTCCTCCTTGTCATTGGATTTCTCCTAAATATTATATATATATATTATATATATATATATATATATATATATACTCGTATGCTTACTTTTGCTTCCGACCGAATTGTTCATTCTGACGAAGGTCAAACTTGTTGCCCCACATTAGACCTACAACTTAACGTGGAATCCGAACCACAACCCATCACGGGTGGTCAGAAATTACAGTCTTTGCTGAACTCGATCTCACGATCTCCCGATCAGCAACCCAGCGTCTTAACCAACTATGCTACCAGTAGGTAACTTTGTGTCTAGAGTTCTTCTTTTTTATCTTAGAACATTTATTTAGAAATAGGGGCATTTTGGAGGTCTCTCTCTCTCTCTCTCTCTTCTCTCTCTTCTCTCTCTCTCTTTTCTCTTTTTCTCTCTCTTATATATATATATATATATATTATATATATATATATATATATATGATCCGTAATTGAGAATGTAATTCTTAATTGAGACAGATTATGACTTCTAAAACTATATTTACAGTTTTACAGTTACAGAACAGAAATAGTTTTTTGAAATTTCATTCGAAAACACTTAAGTGAAATCAAATGAGTTGAAACGGTTTCTAAATGAAACAAAAAATTGTACAACATGGACGGAGCCTTTATGCCGCTTAGTACACGAATAAAATCCATCGAAATGAGCGCTCCAGTCTCTTTATACGAGTCGTGGGTTGTCGTTAATGTGAATTTAGACTGCTCGAGGGTGACATTATTATTTTAAGACCAAATGATAAGCGCGAATCGACTAAGTCCGATGACGGAAAAACGATGATTTGTTTAACTTTTGAAAGGGTTCGACTTATTTTGAGAAATGAGAAAAAATCCTTAAAATTTGTCAGTCTTACGGAGTCTTCGTAATATCATGAATTCTTTTCGGTCTTAATCGAAGACAATAGTGACAAATTTCCCTAAGAATTAATTATATTATTGAACTATAATTTGCTGAAATGATTAAACTTAAATTAACAAAATTAAACTCGAATATTTTAGACCGATAAACTTTTCCATTATGTTACAATTTAATATAAAATTGATATAATATGATAATGATAAGCGTTATTGGTAAGATATAAATCCCATAAAATAGCGCAATATTCTTGAAATAATAAAAGATAGTATATATAATATACACTATAATATATAACGTTATAATATATAATACAAAAATATATACTGTATAATATAATATAACTAGACGTAACTAAAAAAAATAACTAGGAATGTAAAGCAAATTAGTGATGTCAGACTACAGGGTGTCCGAGAATTATCTGTACAAGTTTTGGCTGTTAGTGTCCGTTATCGGACACCAAAATAAAAATGGAAATATATCCAAAATTGTTGCGTTTTTGTCGGGTACGCCGTGATGGCTGTTTTCGGCCAACTCTGTGGAGTTACCAAGCAACGCTTTTCCGCGAAATTTAAAATTGTTAGAATTTAGCGCCATTATAGGTAACGCTGCAGCAGATGTTGGTGATGCAGTCCACGGACCTAACTTTACCAGACCATGGAATCATTACCAGGTAAGATATAGTTCTATAATAATTTGTAGCTCTCAAATATATATTTTAGACTATATTTAGAGTAAAATTTAGAGTATAAAATTACTTGTACTATCATTAGATGATCTAGAACATGGTGCTCGAAAACGATCAGCACGGGTTTAGAAGGGTTTCCCCGCAACACATGCTTTTTTATAAAAATGAATTTTAGGGGGGAAATAATTAATTTGATTTAATTATTTCATGGAGAGTTTGAAATAAATGCATAAATAAATTAATATATATATATAAATGTGTGTGTGTGTGTGTGTGTGTCATAAAGAGCAGATGGCAATTCATAAGTTGTAGTAATTTTTTTTCCAATTTGCTTCTGGGAACAAGTGAATCTTCTGGACATGCATCAATTTCTATAGCAATTGGTAACTTTTATGCTGGAAACTGTAACAAGAAGTCACGCTATTGTACAGTTGCTGCAACAAGTGATGAAGAGACCATATCAGAAGGAGATGAAAGAGAAAATTTAGAAGAGTTCAGACCTAACGAGTCAAGTAAGCTTTTCATATTTTTTTCAAAAGTAGATAGCTACAGAATTAATATAAATGAATAATAAATGCTGAATACAGAAGAGTATAGTCAATTAAATCTCTATAATACAAACACTCTTACATCCCCTCTGTAGTAAAATATTGGATGAAAAAGTATATTTCTAACTTGAACTTCTTTTTTTTCTATAAAGGTACAGCTTCAGAATGTGAATCAGAGGACGATATTTTGTCTTCTAGCACAGTTGTCTTATGCGTCGAAAACCATTCACCCATGTCTGTATCTAACGAGAAAAGGCGAAAGCAGACTTCGCAGAAGCGTACCCCTATCTGGAAAAAAGTTACCAGTCGACAGCCTATTCCACCTGAACCAGACTTTGAAAATGACTCTCGCGTATCAGGAAATATCGAGGATGACTTAGTGAGCCCATTTCAGTTTTTTTCGAAATTTATTGATAAAGATATTCTTGATATTATTGTTAGTCAAAGTAATTTATATTCTGTGCAGAAAAATGTAAATCGTCCTCTAAAATTGACTAGGGAAGAATTTGAGCAGTGGCTGGGACTGTCTATTTGGTTTAGCCTCTGTAAAATAAGTAATACTCGTGAGCACTGGAATGATGGTATGAAAGATGAGCGTTACACAAGCTTGATGACTCGTGATAGGTGGGAAGAGATAAAAAGTAATATTTATTTTGTAGATAATTCTCAGCTGTCTGGTGATGATAAAATAGCTAAAGTACGCCCCTTCGTGGAACATTTGAGAGCTAAATTTAAAGAAATTCCAATGATCAGAGATATATGCATAGATGAGTCTATCATTCCATTCCAAGGCCATTCTGCACTAAAACAATATATCCCAAAGAAACCGCACAAATGGGGTTTCAAATTTTTTGTGTTAGTTGACAAAGAGGGAATGGTGTACGATTTTATTCCATACACTGGAAAGATTCAACCAGTTGATGACCCTACAGTTCCTGATCTTGGGGCTAGTTCAAATATAGTTTTGCATTTAGCTCAAAGCATTCCAAATGGCAAAGGATACAGACTGTTTTATGATAATTGGTTTACATCTTTGCCATTGCAAGTTTGCTTAGCAAAACGTAAAATATGGTCTTGTGGCACTGTTCAGTCAAGAAGGTTGCCAGGTCTCACATTTTCTTCAGATAAAGAAATGCAGGCTAAAGGTAGAGGTACTTTTGAGGAATGGGATGCAAATGTGGATGGGGAAAGAGTAACAGCAATCAAGTGGTTTGACAGCAGGGCTGTTCATGTGTTATCAACTTTTGCCACAGCGTATCCTGTTGTTCAAAAGGAAAGGTTTGATCGTAAGACAAAGGAGAATGTTAACAATAACTTGTCCAAATACTGTACATGAGTACAACAAAGCAATGGGTGGGGTAGACTTACATGACCAGATGGTTTCTCTCTATAGATTCTCATTCAAATCAAAAAAATATTACCACAGAATTATTTGGCATTTGTTTGATATGGCATTAGTCAATGCTTGGCTAATGTACAAGAGGTCATGCAATGCTATGGATATTCCTCCTAGAAAGCAAAATAAGTTATCATATTTTAAAGTTAGGGTAGCTAAGGCTTTGATGTTTGCTGGGAAAGTGACACAAACAAGCAAAAGAAAGAGACCATCTATCGAACAACCCCCCAAAAAAGTTGGGAATCAGGGCTTACCTCTACCTGATATTGATGTACGATATGATGGTCTCCATCATTTGCCTGATGTTGGTTCTGTTAGGCATATGTGTAAATGGTTGGTTGCAAGAGACGAATTGTAACATTCTGCCAAAAATGTAATGTTTTTGTGCATTGCACAAATAAACAAATGTTTCACAGAATTTCATATTAGGAATCAATAAATTCCATATCCTGATTCAATTGTAATAGTATATATAAATGTAATATGCAATTCCAAACCCATTTAATATGTTTGATGTAATAGTTTATAATATGTTAATAAAATGTTTGAGTTGAATTCAATGTTTTATTCTCCGTAGAGTTTCACATATTTTTAGCTCCATGTGCCGTGGTGCCCGATTTCATCCACCTTCATTAAAAATATAAATAAAAGAAGAAGTATAAATTTTAATGCCTACACTGCTTCTTTGCATCTCATTTACCACAATTATTAATATATTTTTAAAAAATAATGGAAATAAATAGACCTCGGCGGTTAAGGGTTAAACAAGATTTAGAATCTGTATTTTCAAAAGTTTATTTTATTAAAGTAACGTTGTTACAAACATTCGATATGTGCACCATCAGTGATTCGCAAAACATCCAATCGATAATCCAAATGTTGCCATGTACGCTGCAGCATATCCACATCAATACACTCAATAGCAGCTGTGATTCTTGCTTTTAAATCATCAATGTCTGTCACCCGCGTACAAAAAAGAAAAAACTTGTCAAAACTTGTTATCAGAAAGAACTTAATGAGTTTCTCTGTAAAATGGGACAACACTGGAAATTTCTACACTTCATGGTTGACTTTTAATAACAGCCAAAAATTGTACAGATAATTCTCGGACACCCGGTATTTATTTTTTTGATATGCACTTATTTGACATGAACAATATGGATCTTCCTTTGCTTTTCTTGTGTCCAAAACATAAGTATCGTGATGGTCATATTTCACAACGATATTGGAAGTCAAAAAGTTTAACATATACAAATAAACTTTATTCAAGAACTTGTAGTAAAGAAATTTTAATCAAATTCCTCCTATCTTATCTTTTTATTGATATACAGTTTCCCTTCTTTATATATACAGTATATATATATATTGTATACATTTGCATATATTTTCATCAGAATTAGATGGAATTGTATCGTGTTCGTCTGTCGTATCTGCGTTTCTACACGATGAAACTTCGTTAATGAATGAGACGCACAAATAGATTGCAGTGATAGTATACAGACATACTCTACATGTTTTAGCTCAGATTCATTCTCAGGATGTTCTACAATCTATACTTGTCTGCAATCACACGCATACATACTAATATATATATATATATATATATATATATATATATATATTATATATATATATATATATACAGGGTGGGCCGTAAGTTTCCATACATAGGAAAAATAAACATTTTTTTATGGACAACCATTTTTATTTATATAATATGCTCTACATGGTTGCCATTGTTTTGAAAACACATTTCAATACGTGTTCCCCACTGTTGATGAACACGCATTAGCACAGTTGACGTTATGCTTGTAATGGCGTTGGTGATACGTTCCTTTAGATGATTTATGTCTCGTATCTTTTCCTGATACACCATGGCCTTCAAGTGTCCCCAAAGATAGAAATCAAGGGGAGTGAGATCTGGGGATCTGGGAGGCCACTCCACAGGACCACGCCGACCAATCCAAGCATCCGGAAACTACTGATCCAAATACCGACGCACGTGAAGACCATAATGAGGTGGAGCTCCATCTTGCTGGAAGTAAACTGGGAAGTTACCTTCCTCGTTTAGCAGGGATGGGAAAATCTCTTCTTGCAACATGTTAAGATACTTTCGGCATTAAGATTTCCACTGACAAAAATTGGTCCAATAATTCTGTCACCCCATATCCCGGCCCACACCATCACTTTACCGGCACCTTGCATCTTCGTCGGACTCAGCCAGTTAGGGTTAGCATTACTCCAATAACGTATGTTTTGCCGATTAACCTCTCCATTGACGTAAAAATTTGCTTCATCAGTAAACAAGATCTTACGTCAAACGCATATTCTTAGGGTATCTGAAACATAAAAACAAACGTTTAATTTTCCTATGTATGGAAACTTACGGCCCACCCTGTATATAATATTTTACAACTAAAAATTATTCATATTCATAAATTCGATTTGATTAAAATAATTGGGATTTACCGATGAAATGTTTGAAAAAAATCTGAGATACGAAACTGATTACATTATTCGTGATAAAAAATATCGCACAGATAAACCTGTCTGAGCTATTTAGTGCATATTAATCTGCACTCTAGTCTTTCCTAATCCGTACTCGGGTTTTGTGCGATAAGATAGTTTTAAGTCTTCTGTGGTAGAATATTTATCGAGATTTATCGGTTTTCAGCTTTAAAATTTGTCAATTGACGCCGAGGCCAGAATGCTTTGCCATCTAGTGGAGGAAATGCCAATAAATTCTCACTCAATAAACCTTGTTATAGTGTTTATAATTACGACTTAACGCTAAATATAATATAATATATGAATTTTCAGTCTTAATGGATGGGATTGAACTCCATCTCTGAAGATGTCATTTTTGCTGGCCATGAGTTTATTCACTCGTCCACTCTGACGACTCAATGAGAAGAAAAAAAAAATTTCTTTACTGTTTCCTAATATTTTTAGAATTATATTGATCGGGTTTTTTATTGCAGAAATATAAAGGAAGCTCGAAACGTTACTAAAAAATAATTGGGAAAATTGCCATATTTCTTTAAGAAATTAGATATTTGCTAAATATTGCACAAATCGTTTTTGCAAATCGTTTTTGAGGACGAGATTTTAGACGCCAATCGACCAGGGAAGTACTCCGTGGCGGACGTGAGGCAAGAGACAGGGAGTGCTGGAACTCCTGTTTCTCCTGTCACTGTCCTCTTTAGCTGATCTTTTTCCGTGTCTCATCTACCCTGTGAGCAGTCCAGCATGCTCTCAGACACACACACACTTCTCCCCTCTATTTTCCACGACACATACGTGCATTTTACACAATACACAATCTTTCCAAAATTTATTAAAGGAAATATAAATAAAATGGCATTGTGAGCTATTTTGGCTCTCTCCTTCTTATATAAGTGAGGCATTTTGGCGGGCGTTCGCCCGTGCCCCTTCCTTACTGCATAAAAAAATTAAACTTCAGATGTCTGACTTCAGCATGAAAATCAAGATTTCAGGGCGAAATGCGATATTTCACGAATATATAAACAAATATATGAAGGCTATTTTCGTCAAATGCTTAAGAATGTATAAATCACATATAACAAATTTTTTTTACCAGAACAAAATGAAGAATATTGTGTTTATATTATTTCACATTATAGAAAGAAAACCACACAACCAA
The DNA here is from genome assembly GCA_023014485.1 of Bathynomus jamesi. Classification (NCBI taxonomy): domain Eukaryota; kingdom Metazoa; phylum Arthropoda; class Malacostraca; order Isopoda; family Cirolanidae; genus Bathynomus; species Bathynomus jamesi. The sequence goes on along the minus strand of JAJOZX010004360.1, from coordinate 126,400 downwards.
ATCGTTATTCACCGTCAAAGGAAGAGTCCTTTTCGTTAAAAAATAACTGTTTGTTGTTTCCTTCGTATGCAAATCATTGATGGATCTCCAATTCCATCTCGCCTTTGAGGAATCTTTATTGATACAAGGCGATTGAATGTTCCAAGGATTTGTTTCCTTTACATACGCAGTATGTCATATAAAAAAATTTAATTTATATATTTATACGTAGATAGATATGTACATACGTAGATTGATAGATACAGAGATAGATACACACATAGATTAAGAGACAGAGATAGATACACGCATACATGAATTGATAGATACAGAGATACAAACACATGAATTGATAGATACAGACATACACACATACATAGTTTGATAGATACAGAGATAGCTACACACATACATGGATTGATAGATACAGAGATAGATACACACATGCATAGATTGATAGATACAGCATACAGATATAGATAGTATAGTTCCAAGAACTCTGCTCCTCGGAATTCCTGTTCCTTTGCGTTCATTGTTCACTGTGGGTTTTTTTCCGAGTTTAATGTGATTCTCGAGTCATAGTGTTTAATTTTAAGGGAAATTTCCTAAATATATGATAGAAATAAGTTTGCTGGTAATTTTTTTTTATGCTGTAAGGACATTCTGCTTGTTTTTTACTGATATGTTCTTTGGAACTGTTCCACAATTTGTTCCTTGTGCCTTCAGTCGGAAATAGATCTAGAAATTTCTCAAAACTCACCGAAACAAGGAATGTTTGTTTCAGAAACGTTCACAATATCTAAGGCTTTCCTAGGAAGACTTAGCCAAACGATAAAAATAAAAAAAGAAACGTCAGGAAAACGCTGTTAAAGTTGTACCAATTTGAAAGCGCCATAACATTTGAACTTTTGAAGATATTTCCACGAAATATGTTCAAAAGTTCTGCTCGTACAGTACCAGAATTTGTTACTCATATACATACAGTAAGTGACGTTAAATAGATTTATTACTCAGTAAAATGCTAAAATAATTTTAGGATCACCTGAAGATCAGGGCCCCCAGCCTTCGTTAGTTACCCTTATAAGGCTAACTAAAGAAGGCTGGGAGCCCTGATCTTCAGATGATCCTAATTTTATTTTAGTTCATAAATTGAATAGGTACCAATACTTAAATTGGTTTTTCTTATGTTGAACGTATTTTCTTTCTTCTACAATGTAAACCAACAACAAAATTTTTCATTAAAATTTCAAGATGGTTCAATATAAAAATTATGAAGTACAATATAGAATTAGGAGCAAGTGTAGTTTACGTCCCCCTGTGGTGCCTAGTGTAGGTTACGTTCCCCAACTTTGACCAAGTGTAGTTTGTGTCCCCTCTCGTGTCAGGGGGACGTAAACTACACTTGCTCCTAGAATTATTATTAATATAGAGTAGGAGATTACAATAGCTTATAATATTTAGAGATTAGCTAGTTAGAGAAACTGTAAATTTATGGGTAACTTAACTTATTAAGCTTTGCCTTTTTCACGAATGGTAAATATATTTTATACAATTACACTTTGAAATGAGTATAAATTATCAGAGTGTTTTTTCTATGTTCAATTTTCTATAAATATAGATTTTGTTTTGTAATGAAAATTTTAAAATTTTAAAGAATCGGTGAGAGAAATTTGCTAAATTTGGCTGATGCAGCTGCCGATGCCGATTAATCAGTACGCCATTAATATATATATATATATATATATATATATATATATATATGGGCTACGTCGTGGCCGATGTGGTAACACCGCTTCCCGGAGATCAGCGAAATTAAGTGACATTGGGTCTGGGTAGTAGTTGGATGGGAGGCCGTCCTCCGCGCCCAGATTATGTAGCGACCCGTAGTTCGGATCCCACGTAAAGCTGTAGGTTCCCTCCGTCATATGACCTTAGATGTTGCGAAGGAGGTTAAACAACCCCAATTAAATATATATATATACTCTAAATCCTGTCCGCTGTGTGTCTACTTTAAAACTGAGAGTATGCTGATAGTAATAAATTAAAAGTAGATCAAATGGTTCGCTTCTCGAAAAATGTGGTCCTCTTGAAATTTAGGAGAAAAACCGAACTTACAGAAAATACACTGTTAGGGAATAAAATAAAACTTTTTCACAATATTTTCAATGTAGTTTCAACCTACTAAACTAATATTTTAAATATTCTTCGTTCAGAGAACATTTAAGCTCATTTATACTCATTTTTTAAAGTAGGTAAAATCTGTTCTTCAACTCGCCAAAAAATCCTTCATCAGACAAAAACGTGAAAACCTACCCAATTCTAATTGAGGGGTCGCGCGTCTTAAGATACCTAAGCGCTACCACAGGCGAAAACGTGTTTTTGATGGATATCACTATTTTCACCCTTCCTCTATCGCGTGGTTTGGGTTATAATGACCTTACGACACTAGAAGTATGGTTGAAAACCTTATGAAGCGAACTACTTTTTTCACCTCTATCGCCAGCCAAACGTTCACCCAAAGTTCGACATAATAAGAAAATTTAAAAAATATATATAAAATATAAAATATGAAAATCTATTCCAAAAACTCATCAACATCTTCATTAGCATACTTAGAACTCTAATTTCGCCAAAAATGAACGTTCTAGCTCAATTAATAACAGAGATACTATTGCGAGAATATTGCTGAACTTTGGAGGCGATTTCTGGCGAATTTTAATTTTGGCGTCTTAGGTACCTTAAGACGCGGGACCCCTCAATTTTTCCCGTGCTTTCTGGCATCTAGCTAAGAACCTCTTCAACAACTTTACTACTTCTTTCCCCTCCTCTTTTTCATCCCGACGACTCAGTTGCCGTCTCTTCTCCGATAAAGCTGACCTCTTTGCTCAAATTTTTGCCTCCAAATCAACCCTGGACGATTCTGATGTTGTTCCGCCATCTCCTCCTCCCTCTAACTTAATTATGTCTGAGATTAGAATCTCCTCCAAAGATGTTTTTTCTGTCCTCCCTGGGCTCAACTCTAGGGAGACATACGGTCCTGATGGTATCCCTCCTGTTGTTCTCAAGAACTATGCTTCTGTGTTGATACCCTGCCTATGCAAGCTTTTTCGTCTTTGTCTTTCATCTGACATTTTTCCTTCCTGCTGGAAGTTCGCTTTCATTCAGCCCGTCCCAAAGAAGGGTGACCGCTCTCAACCCTCCAACTATCGTTCAATTGTTATGATTTCTTGTCTTTCTAAAGTGTTTGAATCTATCTTTAATAGGCAAATTCTTAAACACCTCTCTTCTCACAATTCTTCCAAATCGTCAGTATGAGTTCTGCAAGAGACGCTCTACTGGCGATCTTCTTACATATCTCTCTGACTCTTGGATATCTTCCTTTCTGGATTTTGGTGAAGCTTTTGCTATTGCTAGACATATCAAAAGCGTGTTTGATAGAGTCTGGCACAAGTCCTCAATTTCCAAACTGCCCTCCTTCGGTTTTTATCTTTCTCTCTGTGCCTTCAGCTCTAATTTCCTTTCTGGCCGACCTATATCTGCGGTTGTAGATGGCCACTGTTCTTCTCCTAAAGTTATTAACAGTGGTGTTCCTCAGGCCTCTGTCGTATCACCTGCTCTTTTCCTTTTATTTATCAATGATCTATTAAGCCGCACTTCCTGTCCTATCCACTCCTATACTCCTATGCCGATGATTCCACTCTTCACTTCTCCATCCGCTTCACAAAACGTCTTTCTTAGAAAGATCACATGTACTCTTTCTAAAACAGTTTCTAAGAGGTTAGGTGCTGTACCGGCTCTGGTTTCTTCTTCCCACTCAGTTGCTGTCTCTGTACATGGATCTTGTCCATCTTGTCGACACCTGTATGGATTACGGTTCTCATGTGTTGGGTGGCTCAACCCACACAGCTCTACTTGACCGGGTGGAATCAAAGGCTTTTCGTTTTATTAATTCTTCGCCTCTTACTGACAGTCTTCAATCGCTCTCTCTTCATCTCATTTTTTCCCTAACTCTCTCTTTATTATTGCTATTATAACCGACACCGCTCTTCTGAACTCTCGAACTATGTGCCTCCTCTTTTAAGGAGAACACGCAGTACCAGACTTTCAACACATTCTCATTCCTTTTCTGTCCAACTCTCTAACGCAAGGGTTAATCGGTATTTTCAATCTTTCATCTACTCAACCAGTCAACTCTGGAACAGTCTTCCTCAATCCATCTTTCCCCCTGTCTATGCCCTTCAATCTTTCAAACGCTGAGTGTCCAAGCATCTCAAAAAACTTAGACCTTGATTTTGTCTCTCTTCTTCCTCTAAATGGGGTCGTGTTTGCGAACACTCGCTCTTGGACCCTCCTTCCTGCATAAAAAAGATATTTTTTTTATCTACAGTCGAAAAAATAATAGAAGCTGTTAATTAACAAAAACGAGAGACAGACAGGCAGACAGATAGACTTGGGATTCAATATTTTGCATTATTTTTGCTGCATTCTGTATAATTTATGCCCATCGCATTCCTCACGCTAAAATGATTCATAGTGATGTAATCCATATTTATAAGTGAACATCACCTTCACCGTTGGATGTAACTCAAGTGAACTGTTTCACTCAGTGATTTTACTTAACAAATTTTATGAAGAATTATTTAACCAGAATGTTCATACTGAAAACAATTTTATACTTTACTTTTCTTGGTAAGTATATATATATGTGTGTGTGTGTGTGTGTGTGTGTGTGTGTTGTGTGTGTGTTTATAATCTCTGGTGTATGAATTGCGCTGATTTAATTATTTCAACTACTTAATAAAAAGCTAGTGTTATATTTTACGGTAAACTAATTAGCAATAATTATTAATGGGCAATTTTTTTTTTTTTACGCGTCCATTGTTGTTATCTACAGTATATTCAGTGAGGATGATAATGACCATTTTAATAAAGTTTATTAATTCATTTTTATATGCCATCGATTGAGTTCATTTATTTATTACTATTATATAATTTATAGAAAATATATTTTATTTCCATTTATTTCAGCTGGTGTTAAATCAGAACAATTCTCCTTTTTCTCCAATCCAGATGCTCTCCAGAGCGTTTTTGGTACTAATTTAACTCCAAATGGCCATCATGATACTTCCGCACCTCCTACTAATGATGTGAAAGAATTATATTTTCTTCCAAATATTTCTCAGCAAATGATTTATAAAAGCGATATTTACTGCCGTATACCAAATACAATTATCTTTACCAACCCAAAACTCGATGAAAACGTAGATGATGATAATGAAAATGTCAAAACAATTTGGGATACGTTTGCCAAAAAACACTTAAAGAGTTTGAGAAACAATTCAGACACTATTTCTGAGCGTACTTATTTCAATTTAGATTTCCCCTCCACCGAATTAGTGTCTACGAAACCTGGAAAAGATGACGATATCAAACGGGAAAAGAGGATAAATGATATAACGAGAATTAAAGAATGCAATAAAATTCGTAGGTCCGTAAGAAAAGTGAAATTACGTAACTTTATTGACAAAGCGGCTCCCTCTTCTGAAAGCTTTTTTCACTTTTCTGACAGGAATCAGAGAAGACCGCTCCTTTCATTAGGAAGAAGACGTAAAATCCGCAGAATAGGAAGAATGAGGAAGAGAAAACAGAATAAAAGTACTAAAAAAATCCTCGATAAAAATAAGACGCGGAGAGCGCTTAATAAAACAAAAACAAAAGAGTTTACCATAAAAACGAACAATAGTTCGACAGAAAACGGAAACCACAAATTGAAAGAAAACGGAAGTGGAGAAATGATTGGGGTATTCAAAATAAAAAGAGAATCAATAGCATTCGCTCCGCCTATTCCAAACGACGTTTTAAATTCATTGGATACTAAAGAATATAAGAGCAATGAAATACTAAGATCTAGATCTCGTATCACCCCTGAAGATCTTTCTGCACACCATAAAAGCGAAAAGGTGAAACGGATACTGAAAAATTCCTATTTCAGTCATAATGAAAATTTAAATGAAGATGAGGAAAATACAATATTTTACCACGAGTCATCGTCGTACAAACCAGTTTACATCCATCCTCCACTGAATAATAATTCATTTAATAATTTACACGCAAAATCATTTACAAAATATGAATTATCTACACGTTTTCCCAAAACAAATGTTATCAAAACTAGCGTTATTGAATCTTTAAATATACGACCAAATTTGAGTTCTTACCCCGCACCAAGAAAAGTATACATCACATCATATTCACTAGAAAAAGACACTGACTCGCTTTCCATCAAAAATACTAAATTTCTTCATAAGAAATCCAAGATGAAAACTGAAACAAAATTAAATAAAAATAATGAAAGGAATGTTTTTTCTAGGTTTCCATCCCATAAATCTGAGGATAATGTTACTCCTCCACTCTACATAGATTCCATTGATAAAGTCCGTCGATATAATATGAAAAAACTATACAAAATTGCTTTAAATAAATTCTTTTCAAATGGTTTTCATTCAACTACGCCATATTCTCCTATTATACCTTCCGTAACTCCTTACTCATTATTTCACGATAATCCTTATCCTGTAGTCCCAGTTACCATTAAGAATATTCTCCGCAAACCCCGAACTTACCATTTAAGTACTCATAAGCCATTCATAAGAAAAGATAAGAAATTTCACAAAGAAATTAAACAAACGAGAGTGCGAAACGCACTGAAAAAGTACGTGAAAAACAAAGAATATCCCAAAATGAAAACAGCAACATTTGTTTCTCATTTTCCAACGACTTCAAGAACTACGCCATCATCCTTTACAAATCCTCAAAATGCCACTCCTAGTCCTATTTATCCTACGACTTTTGCATCTTTGAGTGAGAGATATCCTTATAATCCTCGTGTATCTTCTTCTTCTACGACTTTTTCTTCGTACGGAGGTGGCCTTCCCAAACTTCACGACGTAAAAGAGTATCCCCGAGAAAAAAGCAGCGAACAAAATGGGAGTAATATAGAAAACGTAAATGAGTCTTCCGAGGCTTTTCTGCTTCCACGTGAAGACATTTCCTCAGAAAAGAAAAATGCTATAAGACGAGTAAGCCAGTTTTAACTTTTCAAATTGTTCAGAATATAATTGCTAATTGTGTTTCTTACTTCCTAGATAACGACAGGGTTTTTTTTTATATAAATTTATTTATTTATATAAATTCGAATTAATTTTAAATTTATTCTCACTTTCTGCAATTTATTATAATAAAATTTCCTTTCTGAAATTTGTATGCGAATGTTAACTCGTCTTCCTCTCTATTTATATAAGTTATGTGGAAGCTATAAGAAAAGAGAAGTTATTTTCATTACATATATAATATATATATATATATATATATATGATACACACAGACCGTGCATGGAACAAGGAACTCTTCTAGGAAAATTAAATCCACTATAGTCCGAATAAGTAATGGTAACTGACAAATACTATAGTTTTTCTTTTTCATGATGCTAGCCCGACGTGGGCAACGGGTCACTCGCAAAGAGGTCCCACAAATATAGCTTCCCTCACCAGCTATCTGCAAAGCAGATAGGATCCAGCTTTGGGACAGGATCTAGGGTTTAAAGCAGCCTAGCCAAGCTACATTTAGAACCTCAATATAAGCAAAAGACTCGCTGCCTTCACGTCAGATTTAATACATCAAAGAAAAAGGGGTAACAATTATATTTTTAGCCAAAAACCAAAACTTAAACCTCAACTGGCAGAATTGAGCGTCCACTTTTCAAGGCACATAACATGTCCGTTTCACGATGGGAATGAACTCAGAATGGTTCCCTGAGGTTTTTTATGATACACACAGACCATGCATGGAACAAGGAACTTTTCTAGGAAAACTAAGCAAAACTAAGTTTTTTAAACGAAGGCATATATATATATATATATATATATATATATATATATATATACTTACTTTATATTACTTTATGCGAGTTCGAACGACGGTTCAGGATCGACCTGCCGTCAACCCCTCTGCACCATCCCGCCTCATTTGCGGGATTTGGTGAAGGAGGGAATTGTTCTCTGATCTTCTATGCCCTCGTAGCGAGCCACGCATGGCTGGTCAGGGACTTTGCACAGGAATCTGTCCAACTGGTTTCTTGAAGTTATTCAGGTCGCTGTGCTGGAGATCCCCCACTTCTTTTGGTAGGGCATTGAAAAGCTTTGGGCCTCGTATTCTGAGGGTATTTTCCATCCTCGTTTTCATGACCCCTTGTCCCACCGCAGCTGGGACCGTACAAAATCTGCCTCTTCTCTCATTCAAGTTGTTTCATTTCATTTCTAAGGTTAGGGACAGAGCCCTCAAGTATTTTCCAATGTATATTATTGTGTACCGCTCGCCCCTTCTTTCCAGAGAGTAGAGTTTCAGGGATTGTAGTGGAGACCAGTAGTCTTCACCTTCCGTTTCCTCTGTCTTAGACGTAAAGTCCTTTGTATAGCTTCAGTGTTTCGTAATGTCTCTTTTTCTGTATGGGCTTGTGCGTACTGAGCAATACTCAATTATTGGTAGGACTAGACTCATCCATAATTTGGGCATGATGTTTGCTTTTCTTCTGCAGAACTGCTCCAGATGATTCCCATTATTTTTATAGCCGTTGTAATTTTGATGTTATAGTGCTCTCTGAATTCTGCATCCAACGACATTATTACTTCCAAGATCCCTGACTTGTGGATTTGGTGTTATCTGTTTGGCTTGCAGAGTTTTGTACCCTTTATTCTGTAGCTCCTTGTTATTACCATATCTTAGAAGTTAGAATTTTTCTTCGTTGAACTTCATATTGTTGTCTTCTACCCACTGGAATAATGTTTCAATGTCGTTTTGTAATATTTCTATGTCACCTTCGTTCAATATTTCTTTGCATATCTTTGTGTCATCCGCGAAACATGATACAATACTGTCATTGATATCTGCATCAATATCTGCAATCATTATTATGAACAGCAAGGGAGCTAGCTCTGTCCCTTGTGGGACAGAGCTCTCGACTTCCGATGTGACTCCATTTACCACCATCCTGTGTTCTTTGCGTCAAGAAATTAAATATTCATATGCCTAGCTTTCCAGTAATTCCTGTATTCTTAAGTTTGATTCACTTTATCAAAGACTTTAGCAAAGTCAGTATATATTACATCTATGTTTTGTCCTCGACACAGTGTTTCCAATATTTTCTCCTGGTGGTCTAATAGCTGTGATAGGCATGAGCTTCCAGCCCTGAAACCATGTTGATTTGGGTTGTATAAGTTCTTGTCTTGTAGGTAGTTTTGCCTCTAATTATACGTTCAAAGCACTTTATAAGGCGTGATAAGAGAGCTACCGGACGATAATTCTTGGGCATTACTCTGTGACCACCTTTGAATAAAGGGACAATGTTCGCGTTCTTTAATAGAAGTAGAATTTGCCCCGTGTCGAGTGATTTCCTCCATATTCAGTATAGCGGTTTGGCAATACTCTCTTTACATTTCTTCAGAAATGTAGCACTCCATGTGTCTGGCCCTGGTGCCGAATTGTCTTGCATCTGTGACAATGCCTTAATTACATCTCCTTCCGAGAACTCTAAGTCCATTATTAGGTTTGTACCAGAATTTGTCCTTGGCTGATTTGTATCAATGTCGAAAAATTTGCCTACTTCATCTCGACTTAGGGGTGCTAAACACAGTTAAATTGTTCCTTAAGTAGTTTCGCAGTTCGCTCAAATATATATATATGTGTGTGTGTGTGTGTGTGTGTGTGTGTGTGTGTGTGTGTGTTTTTTAGTTTTTACTATATATTAATTCTTTATTGGTATATTTTTATATCTTCAAACCTGTTATTTACGTAAACAAATTTTTAGCAATGCAAAAAAATGAGTATAGTCACTGAATTCAAATATTTATTAACACCGAAACGAAAATTAATTCTGAAATTTCATTTCAGACTTTGCTCCGTATCCCAAATATTGAGCGAGGTTTATGCCCACAAATGCCCAATGTATTCCAGTATCCCCAAAACCTCCTTTCGATGCATTGGGAAAGAGAGGGATATTATGCAGATCCTGAAGCCCACTGTCGGGTAAGGTTATACAGTGTATATATATATATATATATATATATATATATATATATAAAATAGTATGTATAACTGAATGACTTCAAGTTACTAAAAAGTTCCTTTCAATGGTAATTTTTTATTTTGTTTCCATAATAACGGAGTTAGCTAGTTCGTTTTTGTAGAAATGAAGATTTAATAACTGTCTCGAATGGTCATTCTTAACTGTTTTGTTTCACTGAAGCTGCAGAAAAAATTTTCAAGTAGAACATTTGTTAAATATAGTTTATTCATTTTAGATTAGAAAAAAAGTTTTGTAATGCGTTGCTATGGAAACTTTTTCAATTATGTGAAAAAATCTTATTAATTTTTCTGTTTAAAATTTATTCATTATCACTACTAGAGCAGTGGTACTCATTGCGCGGCTCGCGAGCCAAATGGTGGTTCTCGATGCATGGAATGAAAAATTTGGATATATTCAATTTATATAGGATCGTCATCACAAAAGAACAGCTGATGAGCTGTGTATATATATATATATATATATATATTAGTGATGTAGGTCACATCCGCACATTTTCTCGCATCCGCATCCGCACTTTGGATGCGGATGTCGTGCGGATGTGGACCGTTGAGATAAAACGTCATTAATAAGCGGAAATTATAGCATGTCCTCCAACAAGCGTACCAAGCGAGAGATTATTTAGCAGTGCTGGATTAATATATAATGAAAAGAGAAACAGACTGGCAGCAGAAAAGGCAGAAAAATTAATGTTCCTTAAGCATAACCTTCCTATAATTAAGTTTGAATATTAAACGATGAACATCTTAGTTTACTTTATTTTAATTACTCATTTATAAATATGCCTAATAAACTTTAAACTTAATATAAATAGTTATCAAACTAATCAAGATTTCTTTCTATAAGGGTGGAGGTTGGGGAAAGAGGTCGGTGGGGTGCATTTGAGTTGGGTCCACGTCCCGCATCCTGGTAACACATTTTTGGTTTCTAATTGTGGCTGAAACTCAACAAAATATAACGAATTTATTTGCAGACGAATTCACTAATTGATTTCTATATTAGTTAGATGCTTGATATTATTTTATATGTTCAGAGAAAAGTACAGCAATTATTGTACAATTAATCAATTATACTACATTATAGCTACAGCTCTCTCTATATAATAACTTATTATATGCGTTAAACACAACAAATCTCGAATATATCCTAAAAAATAACGAAAATGTAGACATCCGCATCCGCATCCGCGGATGTGAAAAAATGACATCCGCTACATCACTAATATATATATATATATGCTATTTAATTTATTTAACATTTTATATATATATGTGTGTGTGTGTGTGTGTGTGTGTGTGTGTGTGTGTGTGTGTGTGCGTGCGGCTCTCTCAGTGTGTATGTTCTGAAGAAGTGGCTCCCTTAAAAAACTTAGTGAAAAACATTGTACTAGAGAATGTGTTACCAAAAATATATATTAGGCATAAAAGAACAGTCAGAAAGTCTTTTTTTTTATTTAAAATGATTTAATAGTATCATCAGTGGGCCTATCGTGGTTTTTCTAATTTTTAGAAGACTTTCTTCGTCGATAAAGACAGCATGAGAAAATGAAACTTAACCCTTTAATCCTCAAGGTCTTAACTCACAATGCATAAAATTGTCTAGTGTTATCGCGAAAATAACAGTAAAGCGTCGCTCGACGCTAAAGTGTTAAAATAGGTTTCTAAAATGCATTTTATCTTTATATAATTGACAGGAGGAAATGCAGCTATAATTCTTATTGCCAAAATCTTGTTTTCCATTCCTCATGAGCTTCATTCAAGATAGCTAAACGAGGCCCTACGGTCCATTTAGCTAGACCTACGGATTATCATTGAATCTATTGAGGCTGAAGCCTCAGGCTCCCATGCTTGAGAGGTCTCGCCAATCAACTGAATTTCGATGATATAATTCGAGATTTTGCAAACTTTTTTGGTTAAATATGACAGTGTACACAAACTGACAAATTCTCCGTTTTATTTTATGTTTTATAGGCCCTAAAGTAAAGTTTGTTTAATACTGTTTGGTTTTGGCAAACGGCAAAATACACTGTGTTAAGGTTCTTTTAAGTTTGTTTCTCAATTAGCCTGAGCACCGTACATATAATTCGTGTAAATGTACTATGTACTGTACATGTACATGTATTGTTAATAAAAAGCTGTAGAAAAGGGCCCCCATATTCTTCATTGCCCAGGGGCCCCGAGGTGTCTTAACCCGCCTCTGGTTAGGGGGGCTGGAGCACAGATATGATAACAGTTGCTTACTGGGGGAGTCAATTATTTGGTCAATAAAACTATAGTCATGAAAATCTTAAGCTTCACAAATCTTGACACAGTGTGAAGTTCAAGATTTTCATGACTGCGTTCTTTTCTATAGTTTTACCGCGGTGCTGGGGCCTTCGGGCACAGTAATTTGGGGGGGGGGGATGGTCACACATATATTTTTGTTCATTACTCTTCTTCCGCAGCTTATTATCCCATCTTTACATGGGGTCGCTGTTTTTGGTTCGTCTTCTCCACTCTCCTCTGTCGTATACCACGTCCTCCTCCAAGTCCTTATTTTTGTTCATTACTCATCACCTCCATTCACCATACTCGTCATCCCTATCCACCACTTCGTATGGTGGATGGGGATGATGAGTAATGAACGAAAATATGTGTGACCAGCCCCACCTCCCACCAATTATCCCAGCACAGCGATAAAACTACACAAAAGAACGCAGCCATAAAAATCTTGAGTTTCACATTGTGTCAAGATTTGTGAAGCTTAAGATTTTCAGGGCTATAGTTTTATTGACCAAATAGTTGAACCTCCAGTAATTGGGCATCGGAAGCCATGATAAGTAAAAAAAATGTGACAAGTTCTATTTGAAATTTAACTGCTTCGTGAGTTTCAAGTAAAATCTGTGAAGCTACATTTAAAATTTAAGTGATTCGTGAGATAATTGTAAATGTTAAACTCTAACTTTGCTTAGAGAATATTCCACCCGTAGGACGGGTATTTTTGCTAATAGTAAGAATTGCGATGACCATTTTGGAAAATAGAAACTTTGAATGTTTACGACTCATAAAAATCATTTTTCTACTCTGTATTATTCGTTTTTGTTGTGTATTAAGAAGTGAAATAACTGTTATAAAGTTTAAAAATTAGTTCGCTCTTAAACGGAAAAAAAATATTCTTTACTCCTATTTAAAAAACTTTCTCTTGTAGCTAAAGATAAGCGTTATCTTATTTATTTATGGTTTTCTCTAGTTTGCTCATTACATTAAGATTTTTAAATCTAAAATACTTAAATGGTGCTCTTCCAATATGTGCTCTACGCGCGAAAATTTACATTCCAATACGTGATCTACCTTAGATTATTCGGATTAGCAGCAGGTACGTTAGTTAGCCTTATAAGGCTAACTAACGAAAATATCACGACTTAACCTAACCAATCGTCAAGGGCGTATAGTTGACCTAACGATTGGTTAGGTTAAGTCATGATATTTTCGTTAGTTAGCCTTATAAGGCTAGTTTCACGGTAGAGCACGTATTGGAATATGGTAGATCACAGTTTCGCGGTAGAGCACATATTGGAAGAGCACAACTTAAATTTTACTATGAAGGGTCGAAGAGAGTTAGGCCGGCCGCATGCAGGATCGTCTTGCGACTCGAGTCTTCACGACCCAAGTCGTCAGTCTTGAGTCGCGGGACAATCCTACGTGAGGTCGGCCTTACCCTTGAACGCCGGGAGTGGGTTCATAATTTGGATCACCTGAAGATCAGGGCCCCCAGCTTCAATTACCAAATGATATCTTAGTTAAAACTAACAAAAATATCACGACGTAACCTAACCAATCGTCAAGGGCGTACAGTTGACCCAACCGGGCATTTAATTTAATTTAATATTATATTTGGTACTGTAAAGCAAAAAACAAGAATACTCGTACATGGGGCCCTGATCTTCGGGTGATCCCATAATTTTTCTATATACTCGTAATAATAGTGTGTCTGATACGGTATTGGAAAATATTTCAAAATACAATTTAAAATGTCACGAAACGTAGCGATGATCATGTTTAGACGTATATGGTTGATGTCGAAGAAAATTGAAATTATTTCCCATTCTCATTAGTTTCGTGGAATGAGAATGATTTAAATTAATCCTTTTGGCGTCGCAACATCGATTTCGTCGGGACACTCATCGCATCCAACAACTATTATTATTATTATTATTATTATTATTATTATTAATGATGATGATAATAATAATATGTTCAGTAAGTTTTTAAGTAAAATGAAGATGGGTAATCTAAAATTAAATCAAAATACTTTAACTGAAAAAATGTCATATATATATATATACACACACACACACACACACACACACAGTATATATATATATATATATATATAGGTGCTGGTTAAGTGTGCGGTCTACCTAGCTTCGAGCAGTCTACCACAATTAAGCTGCGACCAACCAACCTACCAAAAAGGCAACCGTGAAGGCTACGATAAACTTTAATATATCTTAGTTTATTTGGTGCTGGTTAAGTATGCGGTCTACCATCTGAGTTTTGACAGAATATAAACTAACGAAAATATCACGACAACCTAACCAATTATCAAGGGCGTACAGTTGATCTATTATTAATTATAACATTGTTTGTTTCTGGAATAGTATTTACTATTTACTAATAGATCAACTTTACGCCCTTGATAATTGGTTAGGTTAAGTCGTGATATTTTCGTTAGTTTTAACGAAAATATTCTGTCAAAACTCAGATGATAGACCGCATACTTAACCAGAACTCAGATGGTAGACCGCATACTTAACCAGTACCTATATATATATATATACATACAGAGTATATGTATATATATATATAATTGCTGTGTTATGGCTATTGGAGATACTGTCAAAGGTGACATATAATCCATGTATATTTTACTGTAATTTTGTAAATGATGGAGGATTAGAAGGTTGTTCTAAAATGTAAAGTTTACCATAAATTTGTTTCCTAAATTACAGATTATTACGTAATTTTACACCGAAGTCTAAAGGAGAAAAAGCGTATGTAGGTAATTTGAAGTACGTTTAGATATTTTAGGTCCTCTATTATTAGCGACATTAACTCATCATTCCTCGCGTATAATTACAATGTGGTTAACATCGTAAGAAGAACTCGAGCTTAACGTGTCTTCCAAAACACGACACGCAATGGCAATTTTTCTCCCCATGTCATAATTAATTTATATTGATTCGCCATATACTGTATGTACCTTTCACTATATGGCCCTAGTCATCAAGCAGTATATATCGCGTGGCCACAAAAAAACTTTACTTAATTCAAAGTTTAATAACTGCAACAATTCAAAACTTATGCGATTGAGCTTTGGCACACATTAACAGATGGTTATAATCTATAATTGCTGGAATTTTCAAATATGTAGGTTCTATAGTTTTGTTACAGTGAACAATTTAAAAGCATATGTCTAAAAATAGCATGCCGAAGAAAATGAATTTGAACTTAACAAAATTTACTTAAACAAATGGTCAATGTGACCACCTCCCTGTTGGTAAACTGCCCTCAATCGCTTCTCCACGAGGAGATGCTCTTTCGAACCTCATCTAAGGTGATATCCTCCATGCTCTACTGATTTTCTTCTTAAGTTCATCTTCGGTGAATTTGTCTTTCTGGCTGCCGTAAACCTTCACCATGAGGGAATCCCATACTGAATAGTCCATCGGATTACAGTCGGGAGACTGAGGCGGCCATTCATCCTTTTTGATGAAATTAGGGTCTCTTGCTCTAGATGATTTTGGGTCGCTCGGCTTGTATGGGCGGGTGCCCCATCTTGCTGGAAAATGTAGGCCTCATCAGGATACAGCTGACGACAATCAGGAAGTAACCCATTATCTAACAGGTTGATGTAGCGCTCAGAGTTAACTTTAGTTTCGTTTGTGGCAATAAAATGAATTCGTGTTTTCCCCTTCCATGAAATTCCCGCCGATACCATTACTTTTCTGCTGAATCGTGAGGTTTCATGATAAAGCCTGGAGGGAGGAATGTCCTTTTTCCTTGAACCATAAACCCTGTCATTTTGCCTGTTTTTGGCCGCCTCCAACGTGAAATCCTTTTCGTCTGTAAACACAACTTTTTGCACGTCTTCAGCTGAGTAGCGTTCATATAGGGATTTACAGCGGGTCTTTCTACGCTGTCTTACATTCTGATCACGCCGAGAAACTCGAATTCTCTTGTAGGCCTTCAATTTCAAACGTTTTACAATCACTTGTACAGAGGAGCGAGAAATCCCAAGGTCGTACGCAATCTGTCTCTGGGAGCGATGAGTTCCTGGTGTATTCTCCTGGGATTGAATCAGTTCCTCCACGGCAGCCTTATTTTCTTCTGTTGAAACACTTTTGGGCCTGACGCTGCCGGGTTTTCTAGCTGTTGATCCAGTATCCTTTATCTTTCTTATTAAGTTATAAACACTTTGACGAGTCCAGTTCTTTGCGGGGAATTCTCGGACAATCCTATTTCCATTCCAACCTTTTTCCTTGACACATGCTTCTATGATGGCTTTATCACTTTTACTTAACGTCATGCTGGCGGGGTTTTAGCGGAAAAATAAAAGAAGCAAATTCACATTAGGTTTAGCCTACGCCAGCGCGCGTGTCATACTACGCTACATTAGGTTTAGCCTACGCTAGCGCACGTACGTGTCAGATGCACACCAGGCATGCTATTTTTAGACATATGCTTTTAAATTGTTCACTGTAACAAAAATATAGAACCTACACATTTGAAAACTCCAGCAATTATAGATTGTATGCATCTGTTAATGTGTGCAAAATCTCAATCGCATAAGTTTTGAATTGTTGCAGTTATTAAACTTTCAATTAAGTAAAGTTTTTTTGTGGCCACCCGATATATGGTATCCTTTAACTTTTTCGAACATTATATATACTGGACAGTATATATATTTTTTATGCGGGAAGGAGGGGCCAAGGGCGAATGCCCGCAGAAACACCGCCCTACCTAGAGGAAGAAGAGAGAGAAAATCAAGGTCCAGGATTTTTGAGATGCCTGGACACTGCGTTTGAAAGATTGGAAGTCATAGACAGGGGAAAGATGGATTGAGGAAGATTGTTGCGGAGTTGATCGGTGAGTAGATGATGAAAGATGGAAAATACCGATTAACCTTTGCGTTAGAGAGTTGGACAGAAAGGAATGAGAATGTGTCGAAAGTCTGGGACTGCGTGCTCTCCTTCGAGGAGGAAGCATGCAGTTATAGAGTTCAGAAGAGCAGTGTCCGTTATAAAAGCGATAGTGAAGAGAGAGTGAAGCAACATTGCGGGGAGGAGAAAGACAAAGACGAAAGAGTTTGCCTAGGCAAGGTGTCAGCACAGAGGCACAGTGCGTCAGAACAACAGGAGGGACACCATCAGGACCGTACGCCTTCCGAGAGTTCAGCCCAGATAGGGCAAAAAAAATATCTTTGGAAGAGATTCTAATTTCGGACATAATTAAGTCGGAGGGAGGAGCAGATGCGGGAACAGCACCAGAATCGTCAAGGGTTGAGTTGTAGGGGAAAGTTTGACCGAAGAGTTTAGTTTTATCAGGAGAAGAGACGGCAGTTGAGCCGTCGGAATGGAAAAGAGGAGGGAAAGAAGAAGGAGAAGAAGTTGTTGGATAGGTTCTTAGCTAGATGCCAGAAAGAGCGAGAAGAATTAGAATTGGATAGATTTCCACACTTTTGTCTGATGAAGGAATTATTGGCGAGTCGAAGAATATATATATATGTGGAGAGAGAGAGAGAGAGAGAGAGAGAGAAGAGATGGTGCGAATAATTGGTTCTAGAGAGATGTAATAAATTTGTATGTTTATGAAAATAATCTGAAAATGTAATATACATATTTCTACTGAAGAATCACTTTATTCGTAGTCTGTGCCTGTGGTTGACGGGAAAATAATTGACATATATATATATATATATATATATATATATATATATATATATAAAAATTGATGCACTTGAAAGTAATGAAAACTGATGAAATATACAAAGACTTTGCCAAAGCGTTCGACAAGTGCGACCATGGAATCATAATACATAAACTGAAATATATGGGAATAACAGGAAAAATAGGGAAATGAATTTATACTTTCCTTAGTGAGCGGCGGCAAGTCGTTACAGTACAAGGAATATCTTCAGAATCAGAGGTCCTCAGCTCCTCTACTCTTCATAATCATGCTAACTGACATAGTTGAGGATGTTACCAGAGACAGCACAGTAACATCCTTTGCCGATGACAAAGATCATTAGAAAAATAAGAAATGCAGAAGATATAGGATCTCTACAAACCGACATGAACAGAATCTACAAGTGGACGGAAGACAACAATATGAAGTTTAACACTGAAAAATTTCAGCTGTTACAGTACGGAAAAAGAGAAGACCTAAAATCCATGGAATATCATACCCCAAATGGACAGGAAATTCAGAGAAATTCTAAAGCAAAAGATTTCGGGGTTGTAATGACTGATGATGCGAAATTTGAAACACAAAATAAGATAGTAGTAAACAGAGCAAAGAGAATAACTGAGCAGATACTGAGAACCTTTAAACGAAGGAATAGGAGTATAATGATTCCTCTACTGAAAACCCTGATAATACCCAAATTGGAATACTGCTTGGTCCTAACATCCCCATATAAAAAAAGACATTAGAGAGCTAGAAGGGTTCAGAGAAGCTTCACAGCCAAGATCAATGGGTGCAAAGAACGAAATTACTGGGAAAGGTTACGCAAATTAAACCTATATTCTGGAAAGGAGAAGAGAGAGATACACCATTATTTACACTTGGAAAGTAATGGAGAAACTAGTCCCTAATCTTACTCTGAACCCCGTAACTCCCCAAACAACGGTGGAAAGTAGAAACGGAAGACCGTGTCGTGTTCCCAAATTAAAGGCTAGACAGGGAACATCCTTAACCATGAAAGAAAATAGTTTTGTTGTGAGAAATCCAAAACTATTTAATCAGCCGCCCAAAGACCTAAGGAACACGAGTGGTGTTGCGGTGGACATCTTGAAAAGAAGATTAGACGCCTAGCTCAGAACAGTCCTCGATAAGCCGGGCGTACCTGGCTATGTGAGGTGGAGAGTAAAAGAAACCAACTCACTACTTCACCAGGCCAACTGAAGAGGAGGGGCGACAAGCTTGACCTTCGTGAAATGAGGAATCATCGCACGGAACATTTGAAAGGTTGAAAGGTGTATATTATATATATATATATATATATATATATATATATATATATATAATGAATAAAACCACGAAGGAAAGGAAACACAGAGTGGTGCTCAAGCGCTTTCGTCTAATGACATCCTCAGGAACACTGAAGTAAATAAAGAGTTCAAGACTATAATTTATATAGGTTACAAAAAAAAAATATA
Source organism: Bathynomus jamesi (assembly GCA_023014485.1). Classification (NCBI taxonomy): domain Eukaryota; kingdom Metazoa; phylum Arthropoda; class Malacostraca; order Isopoda; family Cirolanidae; genus Bathynomus; species Bathynomus jamesi. Next base: position 106,865 of record JAJOZX010004360.1, on the reverse strand, counting down.
TATTATATATATATACATATATATATATATATATGTAATAAATATAGAAATAAAAATTGTGGGAGGAGCATACAAATTTGTAAGGAAAACTACCAATTTTAGCACTTTGCCCGAATTCAACACAAGATCAAATGGATTGTTTACAACCAATTTTATAGATAATGCCTGAATGATATATAGGTCACAAAAAAAAATAAAAAATAAAAAAATAAAAATAAATTGAAAAATAAAAATTGTAAGAGGAGCATACAAATTTATAAGGGAAAATTACCAAAGTTTTAGAATTCTGCCCTTCTTGTCTAAATCCATTCTGAACGAATTCAAAACAACGGGATCGAGTTGAAAAAGACCTTTGCTCATGTTAAAGTTATTTGTAAGTTGGATAATAGCAGACTCAAGAATATTTCTATTAATAATGTTGCTAGAGTGAAACAAAACTGAAGCATTATTCCAATCAATACAATGGGATAACCCTGACAAGTGGACAAAAACGGCACTGGACGACTGTCCCGTTCTAACGGAATATTGATACTGTTTTACAGTCGTGTGCAAATCCTTTCCCGTCTGACCAAACTTAAAACCTGGGTTTTCCCTATATACACGCACATCCAAAAACGGGATTGAGTTGTCTTGTTCCACTTCTAAAGTAAACTTAATGGAGGGGACTTGATCATTTAACTGAAGGAGGAAGTCATCCAGGTCTCGACTCATGGGCCAGATACACAAAATATCGTCGACGTACCGCAACCATGGGATGCTAACCCCCAAGATTCTCGGAATGTAAGTAATTTCGAAAAACTCCATATAAATATTGGAGAGGAGGGGCGACAAGGGGTTGCTCATTGCCATCCCAAAAACCTGTTGATAATACTCGCAGAGCTGGGCACTTGCGGCATATTTTGCGGTACTGCGGTACTGCGGTACTACCAAACTACCAAACCGGTACGCGGAAATTTGAATGCGGTAGCGGTACTGCGGTACTTTCAGCGATCCTTTGCGGTACTGCGTTATGCGGTACCGGTTTGGTAGTTTGGTAGTACCGCAGTACCGCAGTACCGCAAAATATGCCGCAAGTGCCCAGCTCTGAATACTCGCTATTGAAAGTGAATTTACAGTCTTTGATGCAAAGCTTAATAAGTTCCAAAACGATGTGTGCAGGTAGTGGCAGGTCGTACTTATGTAATTCTCGGGAGAGAAAGTCAAGCATATCGTCAATCGGCACTTTTGTAAACAATGAACAAACGTCAAAAGTTATCAATCTATCGTTGGTTTCAGTGTGGAAAAAACAAACAATTTGTCCTACGTACACTTTTATTCTGGACATGACACCCCATTAAGAAGGCCATATTTTCTTCAATGTTTCTCGGCGCTCTTAGGATCGCCAGTCCGGAATACATCGATGCCGAATTGGAAAAAATCAACGGTATTGGAAGTGAACTGTGCTACCCACCTGCGTTTATGGAATCTTGTCTTAACAAGGCAAAACGAACCTTCTATAGTGTGAATAATAACAGTCGCACTTTGTCAAAGAATATTTTAGTACTTCCATTTTTCCCGGGCTTTTTAGGCATTGCTAATGCACTTAAACTTTTGGATATTAATGTAGTATTTTCATATAACAATATTGTGAAAAATATCATAGTAAAAAATAGCCCTACCAATAATTCAGGCATTATCTATAAAGTTGGTTGTAAACAATATGATTCCTTTTACATTGGTCAGACGGGAAAGGATTTGCACACGCGTGTAAAACAGTATCAATATTCCGTTAGAACGGGACAGCCGTCCAGTGCCCTTTTCGTCCATTTGTCAGAGTTATCCCATTCTATTGATTGGAATAATGCTTCAGTTTTGTTTCACTCTAACAACATTGTTAATAGAAATATTCTTCAGTCTGCTATTATCCAACTTACAAATAACTTTAACATGAGCAAAGGTCTTTTTCAACTCGATCCCGTTGTTTTGAATTCGGTCAGAACGGATTTAGACAAGAAGGGCAGAGTGCTAAAAGTTTGGTAATTTTCCTTATAAATTTGTATGCTCCTCTTACAATTTTTATTTTTCAATTTATTTTTATTTTTTATTTTTTTTTTTTGTGACCTATATATCATTCAGGCATTATCTATAAAACTGGTTGTAAACAACCCATTTGATCTTGTGTTGAATTCGGGCAAAGTGCTAAAATTGGTGGTTTTCCTTACAAATTTGTATGCTCCTCCCACAATTTTTATTTCTATATATATATATATATATATATATATATATATATATATATATTATATATATATAATAATTTTTTTTTGTTACCTATATATAGTCTTGAACTCTTTATTTACTTCAGTGTTCCTGAGGATGTCATTAGACGAAACCGCTTGAGCACCACTCTGTGTTTCCTTTCCTTCGTGGTTTTATTCATCATAAATATTTTTCACGTGTTACTTTCGTGAAATAATTTTCATATATATATATACACCTTTCAGGTATTTCATGCGATGATTCCTCATTTCACGGAGGTCAGGCTTCTTTCCCTCTCTCTCTCTCTTTCTCTCTTACAAATTAAATATTAGAAAATAAGGTTTTGTTATCTTTTATCTTCACTTTTTTGTTTTTTATCTATTTTTAATAAACGAATTGTAACTTAGTTTATAAAATGATTTTAGTCTTGAGAATGGACCAAGGTCCGAAACATTGACTCTTAAATAAATATTTTCAAATAAAATAATAAAAGCTTTTTCGATCATTTTGTTTATATATATATATATATATATATATATATATAGTGGACCTAGTTTTAGCCGTTTTGGGTGATAATGATTTAATTGTATGCAACGATTGATTAAGGCAATTACTGACTGATTACTTATTAATGAAAGGCTATTTGAGTAGATCCACCATACTATTGGAAGTGACCGAAATGGCAGCGAGGGTCACCAGCTTGATTTACGCTCAAGCAAATTAATGTTAAGGTTATAAAAGACACCTTATGGGTTTTGTAGTTTATTATGAAAATAAATCCGTTATTTTATTCACTGTGATATAACAAAGAATTGACAGTAATTAATTGGTAGTTTTACGTTGTGCTTATGACATGGACTTAGCTAATAGGATGAAATTTAATAGTTAATTTACACGCAATAAGTACTGTACTCATCGATGGTATGTAAATGGCATGCGACATGGAACATTGAATAGGCCTAGCATGATATAAAGAATGCACGTGCGTTTGGTGCATTGAATAGAATACTTGACACTGATTAAATAGGCTAAATGATTGCATGGATGCACATAGAATAATTGATGCGGCCTAATAATAATGAATTGAAATGCTTGACAAATACACAAATATCATTTTATATAGAAGATCATTATGTGATGTTAAATGATTACGTCAAGAGAACATTTGGTTAACACAAATATATGAACTGAACATAATGACGGATGATACGCGGAATAACGGTATTGAAATGACACTTGAATTGGATGACAGGCCTACTGCGTTATTAACGGGAGTCAATGGACGCGTGATTACACACTTTGGAAGTATAACCTACCGTTCGGCGGTAGGCTAATGTAGGCTTCACAAGAGTACTTAGGATAGGGGGTACTTATCTTATGGTGACGTAAACTTTGTTGAAGGCGGGTTGAAAACGAACCTATTACGCAGATTGGAGTTGTCGTTGTCCGTTAAGCCTCTTGAGATGATGGATGTAGGCTTCGTGGAGGCCTGAGGTGATGTTACTTCTCGAGGTGCAGGCTGGCCTTGTGATATTGCAGGCGTAGGCCTGTGGTGCGGAAGATATCTCGAGGAACGTGGAGAAACTTGAAGGCCGACCCGGCAAACCGCAGGCCCGAAGTGATTCCGGTTGGGCCTCGTTGGATTGCTTCTGCAGGTGGTCTGTAGATCTTACGTGAAGACAAATTGTAGGCCCTGAAGAAAGTAGCGGCCGTGGCCCCCGGCCAGGGGGCCGGAAAACGGTTGGTGGACGTTCGATGGTGAGCGTACGGGTGAGTGAGAGTGAGTAAAAGTGGAAGCTTCTTTTATACCGTAGGCCTGTGACGTAGATCTTAAGACGCTTTGTCCACGCGTCTTTTAGTTGTTAACGGTTTTCGTTCGCTCCCATTGGGAAGAAATAGACGCTCCATTGTTTGATTGCCCACGTGTGTTCCAAACTGTTTTATGGTAGCGTGGAAAGAAAGTATGTCTGTCGATTTGTTGGTCTATTTCTTGTCGATCCGCTACATATATATATATATATTACCTTGTAATATATATAATATTACCTTGTAATATGAAAGGTGAATTCGTGGCTAAATGGAACGTAAATTGAAGTTTATGTTTCCGCTACGCTCGCTTTGCGTTATGCATCTTTCAATTGTAACCATAAAAAGTATTTTTTATATTAAGAATGAAGCACGAATCGGCTTTCCATTAATACGTTGTATACAATCGGTTCAAAAAGCCCTGTCTTAAAGTTTCCTGTTTGCTACCTTCATTTATTTTTTAAGAAAACGGGAATTTCACCTCCCTTACATACTATCGCTTCCTTATCATTTTTTAACTTTTTATTTTATGGTTTTCATTTAATCTCAAATTTAGTTTCTATTTATTTCGTATTTTAAGCGAAGATACTTTGAATTTAAAAATAAAATTGGAGTAAATATGATCAATATTATAATATTGTAACATTATTTTTTTTTTTACACATTCTGTTCAATGTTCATATACGAAAATACTTTATTACTTTCCTCCATTTTTTTATTTATTTTAGTTCAATTTTCTTTCAAATGATCTTAGAAATTTCTAATTAGAAAAAATAAACGAAATACATGTACCAAAATTATTCATTCGTTTTGATCATCGACAAAAATCCAACAAGCAACTAAAGTAAACTAAATTCTCTCTCTCTCTCTCTCTCTCTCTCTCTCTCTCTCTCTCTCTATATATATATATATATATATATATATGTATACAGTATATGGTGTTCCATAAGTCCGGTCTCATGGAAAAATTTATTTTAAATTAAATTTTCGAAAGTAATAGATTAGAACTAAAACAAATGTTCAAATTGATGTCTTGTTTTGGGACCTTTTTTTGTTGCGGGCAGAATAACACGGAATAGCTAATATGGAAGTGAGTTACACAGTTACACTCCTCAGGAAAAGGCGGAGGCATTTTCCTTACGAGTCTAACTCACTTCCATATTAGCCATTGCGTGTTATTCTACCCGCAACAAAAAAAAAGTTTCCAAAACAAGACATCAATTTGAACATTTTAGATGTAATGTTTTACTTTTGTAAGTTTAATTTAAAATAAATTTTCGTATCAAGTTCTGTAAACAACAAATATAAGTTAGGTAAAGAACAAATGTAAAAATGACCCTTTACGGTACGAATATCGCGTATTATCCAACCAATCAGTCGAAAGAATACATTACCAAATCTTACTTAACCATTACGTCACAAATGACTTCTGTCGCATTTCCCTTCACTCCTCGAGGTCAAAGTCCTTTCTGACCTTGATTAAATTACGTCATGGATTCCACGTAATTTTGGGACTTTCAGAAACTCAAAAATGTCCCTCTTATTCTTCTTCCTTTCCCGTTCACGCTCGAAAAGGTTTTCGACACTTCTTCTGTTTTGAGTTTGCCAATGCGAATGTCACGCAAAAACGTGGATTCAAATTATCGTATTTGACGGCTTACAAGACGCTGCGCCGTGAAAGACGCACCTTAATTCTGGAAAGGTAAATTCAAGAAAAAAAATTTTGATGCACTTTATTGTTAATACAATGGATATGTAAAATTCAATAAAAAGAAAACCCAAAAGCCAATAAAGAACGATAATATGATTATTACTCTTATTATTTGTTATTAATCAACTTCAGATTCATTACTGACATTATCATCATTATCCCCATCATCATAATCATCCTCATCTTCACTTGTATCACTGTCACTCTCATACAATAAATGATCTTCAGTGCCATCCATTGCATTACTTATACCACACTTTTTAAAGGACTTGACCACAATTTCAGTCTTAACATCATGCCATGACTTCAGCACCCATTCACACACTTGTGCTATTGATGGACGTTTCATCCTTCCCCACTTTCGGCTTCTAAGACGCAGGGCGATTTTTTAAGGTATTTATAAGGAAAAAAGTGCGTCTTATAAGCCGACAAATACGGTACGTTTCAAAAGATTTGAAACGAACGTTGCTAGGAAAAAATATTTTTCGTAGAAGGTTGTCGAGAAATGGAACAGTTTGACGGCGGAAATCGTCGCTGGTACGTCCGTGAATATGCTTAAAAGTTTCTATAAGCATTTTAAAATTTTAAATGTAACGTAATTTATTTTCTTATACGTCTTCAGAGTGGTTATAAAGATAACGAAAACGAAGCTGTTTCTATGAAAAATGATCACGAAACGATGCTTAAGATTTTTGAATAAAATACAACTGTCATTATTCTCTGATTTGCATAATAAAAAATTAAGAATCTCTAGTATATGCAAGATACAGAATTTAAGAAATATTTGTGTTAAGTTATAGGATGTAAACGAGGTTTAAAGTCGAAAAACAAAAGAATATGATATGAGCCTCTCCTAGAAAGAAGTGGCTGAGCGACAAAAGTAAAAACGCCAGAAAACGCAGTTAAAGTTGTACCACTTTGAAAGTGGAATAACTTTTTAACGTTTGGAGATATTTCGTCAAAATAGCTTCAAAAAGTTAAAAAGTTATTCCACTTTCAAAATGGTACAACCTTAACGGCGTTTTCTAGCGTTTTTTACTTTCGTGCCCTCCTAGCACTTCTTGCTAGGAGAGCCTCATATGGAGGTTTCAGATAAGCATTATGCTAATAAAATGTAGCATTATAATTATTCTCCTTCCTCCTTTCTTTTTTATTTTTTACTTCTTTCCTTTGCCTGGCCTAACCACAGGTGGTGTAGTTCCGTAATTCTGTTGTCCGTTTTTTTCGGAGTCAACACTATTTTCCGACTTCTTTGCTTTGTCGGAGACTAAAAAGCTTTGACTATTTTAATATATGATTTTCTCATACTAAAAATTGTAGTCATTTGAGATGGTGTCGTTACAGGAATTTGATAAAATTTTGCTTTATTTTTAATGTAGAAAAACATTTAATTCAAACATTTTTATAAGTAAAAAAAAGAAACAAAATCCATGTATTTCCTTATTCATTTCTTCGCGTCTTTTGAATTTCACAGGATACGTTTTAGGAAATGATTAGTTTTGAACAACACATTCAGAAATATTTAATGGGGCGATGTTGCGCATCTTTACACACGCATTATAATTGAGTAGTGCAGCGGGAGAAGGGGATACGCGACAAAATCGGCAAAATGCGTTTTATGTTTGAAAAGACAGCTTCGGACAACTTATTGGCAGTTATCCCAAACAGAAAACGCATTTCGCCGATTTTGTCGCTTATCCCCTTTTCCCGCTGCACTAAATTTATATATACGTACTGTATATATATATATATATATGTATATATATATATATATAAAATATTCCTGTAGGTGTTCCACATGTGTCAAGATTAAGGTCGGCAGTACTCATTTTTGTGCCCGAATGGAACGCTCTTCAATCAACGTGTTTTAACGTGTGACCATTTCAGGAACGTCAAGTGTCAATCGTCTGTCCGTCATTATGAGGTGAACGATCGCTTATACAAGACAAAGGTAAAAGTAATATTAGTAAGTTTTCAGTTTTTAATAGCGAGTAAAAGGCGGGCAATTTATCAAGAGTGGTGGTTTGTGGTGGGGAGAGGGGGGAGAGGCTAGGTTGGGGTGTTGGGGGAATTCCGTTTGATTTTTCATTTGTTTCTTTTTCTCTTAATTGTTACGCAATTTTTATTTCATTTGTTTTACTTTGTTTTCTTTAGTCTCTTCATATTTTTTATTAATTTCTTACATTGGACTACGCGCATGGAAGGTATATATATATATATATATATATACAATAAAATCACAGAACAACACGTGATCTTTTTAATAAACAAAGAACCACAGGGAAAAGGAAAAGGAAACACGAAGTCCGAGCACTTTCGTGATATATTCACATGTTCAGGAACAAGAAGATGTGAATATATCACGAAAGCGCTCGGACTTCGCGTTTCCTTTTCCTTTTCCCTGTGGTTCTTTGCTTATATATATATATATATATATATATATATATATATATATATATATATGATGAATCAAACCACGAAGGAAAGGAAACACAAAATAGTGCTCAAGCGCTTTCGTCTAATGACATCCTCAGGAACACTGAAGTACATAAAAGGTTACAGCCTATATATAGGTTACAGAAAGAAAAAAATAAATAAATAAATAACATACATACATACATACTATATATATATTATATATATATATATACACAAACTCAGAATGGTTCCCTGAGAACATTATATGTTAAACACAGACCGTGCATGGAACAAGGAACTCTTCTGGGAAAATTAAATCCACTATAGTCCGAATAAGTAATGGTAAATGACAAATACCATAGTTTTTTTCTTTTTCATGATTTTAGCCCGACGTGGGCAACGGGTCTCTCGCAAAGAGATCCCATAAATATAGCTTCCCTCACCAGGGATCTAGGCTTGCTTTAAACCCTAGATCCATGTCCCAAAGCTGGATCCTGTCTGCTTTGCAGATAGCTGGTGAGGGAAGCTATATTTATGGGATCTCTTTGCGAGAGACCCGTTGCCCACGTCGGGCTAAAATCATGAAAAAGAAAAAAACTATGGTATTTGTCATTACCATTACTTATTCGGACTATAGTGGATTTAATTTTCCCAGAAGAGTTCCTTCTTCCATGCACGGTCTGTGTTTAACATATATATATTATATATATATATATATATATATATATATATATATATATATATATTATATATATATATATATATATATATGCAATAAACGGAGAAGTAAAATAAAAATTAAAAATTAATTATTAAAGGATTATCAGAGAGGCCTACAGATTTGTAAGGAAAAATATCGATTTTTAGCACAAGATCAAATGAATTATAAAAATACAAATTTATACTGGAAATCTGCCGGGTTTTAACACTCAGCCTTTTATGGTCAAGTTTCGATATATATAAAAATAAAATGAAAATTAAAAGTTAATAAAGTAGCATACAAGTTCACCAAAGATTTAGCGCTCTACACTTCTTATCTAAATCTGTTTTGAAGGAATTCAAAACAACAGGATCGAGTTGAAAAAGACCTTTGCTTATGTTGAAGCTATTTGAAAGTTGAATAATGGCAGACTCAAGAATATTTCTATTAACAATGTTGCTAGAGTGGAATAAAACTGAAGCATTATTCCAATCAATACAGTGGGATAACTATGACAAATGGACAAAAAGGGCACTGGACAACTGTCCTGTTCTAACGGAATATTGATGCTGTTTTATACGTGTGTGCAAATCCTTTCCCGTCTGACCTATGTAAAAGGAATCACATTGTTTACACCCAATTTTATAGATAATGCCTGAATTATTGGTAGGGCTATTTTTACTATGATATTTTTCACAATATTGTTATATGAAAATACTACATTAATATCCAAAAGTTTAAGTACATTAGCAATGCCTAAAAAGCCCGGGAAAAATGGAAGTACTAAAATTTTTTGACAAAGTACGAGTGTTATTATTGACACGATAGAAAGTTCGTTTTGCCTTGTTGAGACAAGATTCCATAAACGCAGATGGATAACACAGATCACTTCCAATACAGTTGATTTTTTCCAATTCGGCATCGATGTATTCCGGACTGGCGATCCTAAGGGCGCGGAGAAACATTGATGAAAAAATGGCCTTCTTAGTGGGGGTGTCATGTCCCGAGTAAAAGTGTACGTAGGACAAATTGTTTGTTGTTTTCCGATAGATACTAAACTTAAAACCTGGGCTTTCCCTATGTACGCGCACATCCAAAAATGGGATTGAATTGTCTTGTTCCACTTCTAAAGTAAACTTAATGGAGGGGACTTGATCATTTAACTGAAGGAGGAAGTTATCCAGGTCACGATTCATGGGCCAGATACACAAAATATCGTCGACGTACCGCAACCAAGGGATGCAAACCCCCAGGATTCTCGGAATGTAAGTAATTTCGAAAAACTCCATATAAATATTGGAGAGGAGGGGCGATAAGGGGTTGCCCCTGGCCATCCCAAAAACTTGTTGATAATACTCGTTATTGAAAGTGAATTTACAGTTTTGATGCAAAGCTTAATAAGTTCCAAAACAATGTGTGAAGGTAGTGGCAGGTCATACTTATGTAATTCTTGGGAGAGAAAGTCAAGCATATCGTCAATCGGCACTTTTGTAAACAATGAACAAACGTCAAAACTGATCAATCTATCGTTAGTTTCAGTACGCGCATTATTCAATTTTTCAGTAAGATCCATGGAATTTTTTTTTACATGTGAATCAGAGATAGTTCCGAGAATAGGGGACAAGACTTTGACAAGCCATTTCGAGAGTTTATAAGTAATAGAGCCCACCGAGCTAATAATAGGGCGCATACCTGGCGCATACCTGGCGCATACCTGGCAACCCTATGCGCCCTATTATTAGCTCGGTGGGCTCTATTACTTATAAACTCTCCAAATGGCTTGTCAAAGTCTTGTCTCCCATTCTCGGAACTATCTCTGATTCACATGTAAAAAATTCCATGGACCTTACTGAAAAATTGAATAATGCGCGTACTGAAACTAACGATAGATTGATCAGTTTTGACGTTTGTTCATTGTTTACAAAAGTGCCGATTGACGATATGCTTGACTTTCTCTCCCAAGAATTACATAAGTATGACCTGCCACTACCTTCACACATTGTTTTGGAACTTATTAAGCTTTGCATCAAAGACTGTAAATTCACTTTCAATAACGAGTATTATCAACAAGTTTTTGGGATGGCCAGGGGCAACCCCTTATCGCCCCTCCTCTCCAATATTTATATGGAGTTTTTCGAAATTACTTACATTCCGAGAATCCTGGGGGTTTGCATCCCTTGGTTGCGGTACGTCGACGATATTTTGTGTATCTGGCCCATGAATCGTGACCTGGATAACTTCCTCCTTCAGTTAAATGATCAAGTCCCCTCCATTAAGTTTACTTTAGAAGTGGAACAAGACAATTCAATCCCATTTTTGGATGTGCGCGTACATAGGGAAAGCCCAGGTTTTAAGTTTAGTATCTATCGGAAAACAACAAACAATTTGTCCTACGTACACTTTTACTCGGGACATGACACCCCCACTAAGAAGGCCATTTTTTCATCAATGTTTCTCCGCGCCCTTAGGATCGCCAGTCCGGAATACATCGATGCCGAATTGGAAAAAATCAACGGTATTGGAAGTGATCTGTGTTATCCATCTGCGTTTATGGAATCTTGTCTCAACAAGGCAAAACGAACTTTCTATCGTGTCAATAATAACACTCGTACTTTGTCAAAAAATATTTTAGTACTTCCATTTTTCCGGGCTTTTTAGGCATTGCTAATGTACTTAAACTTTTGGATATTAATGTAGTATTTTCATATAACAATATTGTGAAAAATATCATAGTAAAAAATAGCCCTACCAATAATTCAGGCATTATCTATAAAATTGGGTGTAAACAATGTGATTCTTTTTACATAGGTCAGACGGGAAAGGATTTGCACACACGTATAAAACAGCATCAATATTCCGTTAGAACAGGACAGTTGTCCAGTGCCCTTTTTGTCCATTTGTCATAGTTATCCCACTGTATTGATTGGAATAATGCTTCAGTTTTATTCCACTCTAGCAACATTGTTAATAGAAATATTCTTGAGTCTGCCATTATTCAACTTTCAAATAACTTCAACATAAGCAAAGGTCTTTTTCAACTCGATCCTGTTGTTTTGAATTCCTTCAAAACAGATTTAGATAAGAAGTGTAGAGCGCTAAATCTTTGGTGAACTTGTATGCTACTTTATTAACTTTTAATTTTCATTTTATTTATATATATATCGAAACTTGACCATAAAAGGCTGAGTGTTAAAACCCGGGCAGATTTCCAGTATAAATTTGTATTTTTATAATTCATTTGATCTTGTGCTAAAAATCGATATTTTTCCTTACAAATCTGTAGGCCTCTCTGATAATCCTTTAATAATTAATTTTTAATTTTTATTTTTACTTCTCCGTTTATTGCATATATATATATATATATATTATATATATATATATATATATATATGGATATGTATGTATGTGTATATATATGTATGTATGTATGTATGTTATTTATTTTTATTTTTATTTTTTTCTGTAACCTATATATAGGCTGTAACCTTTTATGTACTTCAGTGTTCCTGAGGATGTCATTAGACGAAAGCGCTTGAGCACTATTTTGTGTTTCCTTTCCTTCGTGGTTTTATTCATCATAAATATTTTTCACGTGTTACTTTCGTGAAATAATTTATATATAATATATATATATATATATATATATATATCGGCAATCGGAAGATCCCGGGTTCGATTCCCGGGTGGTTACCTCATTTTTTCATTTGTTTCGTTCTTTCGCTCTCATCTTGCGCGGATAATTCTCCTATACAAAGCGTCGTTCTTTACGTTAATTATACTGCGTGTTTGCAGTTATAATGTATATATATATATATATATATATTATATATATATATATATATATATACAGTGTATCTATATAATATATGATACACACGAAAACAACTTAAATTATTTTATATCAAATACTGTAAATTTTTCAGTAAAGTTGAGAACTGTAAATAAGCGTTAAAATGCAATTCCTGAATTTTCATTTTAAAAACTTGAGCTCGAGAATGTATTGAGACTTTTTTAGATTTATTTAAGTTGCCAACTTCAAACTTTGTTCAATAAAGATTTGAACACCAACGATAAATTCTAAACTTTTCTCTTCTGTACAAACTTGAAGTGTTTCTAGTATCTTATTTTACAATTAAATGTTCATTTTTCAACGATTTTTTTAGTTTTATTTTCATTCCAGTACACCATTATGAAATATATATATAATATATATATATATATATATATACAGGGTGTTTCAGGAGGAAAGGTCAATACTTTGGGAGGTAATAGTATTGGTAATTGTGAGAAAAAAGTTCTAATCAACATGTGTCTAATTCTGAATGGTTACGGAGATAGAGCTGTTTGAATCTGATGCGCGCGCAGCTCTTCCTCCCCCTTTAGAGAATCGTCTTACAGGACAAAGTTACCTAGAATTTCTGAAAAATGAATTGCCAGGACTATTGGAGGATGTTCCTTTGGCTACACACGCTGGTATGTACTTTCAGCATGACGGAGCTCCTCCACATTCTACCCGTCTGGTGATGCAATACCTAAATCAAACTTTCCCTGGTCGATGGATCGGCCGCGGTGGTCCCATTCAATGGCCACCAAGGTCTCCAGACCTCTCTCCGTTAGATTATTGTTTGTGGGGGTGGATGAAAAGTCAAGTTTACAAAAGGAAGGTGGATACACGAGACGAATTGCTCGCGCGCATTTTGGATGCTGCTGCCCGCATAAAGGAACGTCAAGATCAACTCAGACGAGCAACACGCGATCTTCCCACACGAGTTGCAAAGTGCTTTGAGGTTGACGGTGGGATTTTCGAAAACGTATTGTAAACTGTACCAAATTTGTCATTTCTGTATCTGATACCATTCAAAATGCCAATGTTTAAACATTAAATGTTAGAAACAGTAATTGGTTTCTCTTTCTTGATTACCATTAACAATGTTTTTGTATTTGTAGATTCAAACAACTCTATCTCCGTAACCATTCAGAATTAGACACATGTTCATATGAACTTTTTTTCTCACAATGACCGATACTATCACCTCCCGAAGTATTGACCTTTCCTCCTGAAACACCCTGTATATGCTGCAAACCCACAAGGAAAAAGAAAAACGATTCCATATATATATATATATATAATCATGCGGGTTGCTTCTACAGAGCTTCAATTTAATATTTAGGAGAAATCCAATGACAAGGAGAAATGTAAATGCCATGAAAAGTCTTCTTTAATGCGCAACGTTTCGAGCAATACGCTCATCTTCAGGCTGTATGATAACAATGTGAAATTAAAATCAATAATTGCTCGAAACGTTGCGCATTAAAGAAGACTTTTCATGGCATTTACATTTCTCCTTGTCATTGGATTTCTCCTATATATATATATATATATATATATATATATGGAATAACATGCCCGCACGACTTTAAGTGGTGAAAAGAAAACGTCCCCACCAACGTTCGAACCCACAACTTCTTGAATCGAAGGTGAGGGAGCTAGACAGTAGACACTACACTAAGACAGAATAAAAGTTAACGCAACTTGTCATATATTTGAACAACCGAAGAAACGCATAACGCTTTCGCGTCCAGAGGTATTTTACGTGTTAACCCTCCTGCACTCGAGGTAATGACCAGCATTTAATTTAAACTTGTCTGGTGCAACGCTGTGGTGCCTCGGGTTTTTAAATAAATAACAGGTTGTGTTAACTTTAATTCCGTCGCAGTGTAGTGGTTAGCTCCCTCACCTTCGATTCAAGAAGTTGTGGGTTCGAACGTTGGTGGGAGTGTTTTGTTTATATATATGTAGAGACCGACCGGGAATTCCTTTCTTTGCCGTTCTCAAACATCATGGAATCAAAACAAAAGTTATACACGTGGGCATGAATCAGGCCCACGGAGGAAACAGATTTTGTGGTATTTCCCGAAATGACCACCAGAGGACGTCACCAAGGCCTATAAAATGCGATTTCTTTCTCAAATCTCTCTCATTATTAAACGTTATTAAACATTATTTGGTCTGCAAAGACCTGGTGACTCCAGCCTTATCATTAACAATCAATCATTAACAGTGAATTAACCATTACACAGGCCTGCGATGGTTTTGTTGTCCGAAATATTTTATTACTTGTGTGTAATTTTTGCACGCTGATTCCGAAAATAATATTCATTTTTCGCCATCACGTATAGATTTTTCACAAAATGTCATATTTCATATTAAATATGTAAGTAATTTTCATTAAAATTGACTCAATTAAATTTTTATTAAAAACTACTGCCTATAAATGCTTCCAGATCAGAAGTGACGTCATAGCGTCCTCTAGAACATTCGAGAAATGCACCGCTAGTATATAAGTGATTGACAAGCCACGAGAAGAATCAGTCTGTCTAGTGCGTGCGAGGTTATAGTTCTTTATTATTCAAAGGTGCGCGGTGACTATATTTCTCTTTTGAAATTTGTTTATTTGTCGCTATGGCAAACAGACGGTGTGTAAATAGACCAAACATTTTCTGTTATATTTGTGGAAAATTTACTGTGAAAAAACAAAGGCGAGATATTACAGACTTCGTCAAGAAAGCATACTATGCGTACTTCGGAATGAAACTTGAGGATCAAGACAAATCATGGGCTCCACATAAAGTTTGCAGTGTTTGTGTTGAACAACTTAGACTGTGGAGTAACGGTAAAAAGGATTCTTTACCTTTTGGGAGTCCAATGGTCTGGCGTGAGCATAGAAATCACAGCAATAACTGTTATTTTTGTTCATGTAACGTGCAAGGCTACAATACTAAAAATAAAAAGGATATTTCTTATCCAAACTTTCAGTCTGCTATAAGACCTGTTGCTCATGGACCTGGTATACCTGTACCTACTAAACCAAACACTCTTGATATAACTTCAGCTGATTTGGTGTCTGATGACGATAGAAACGATGATATTGATTGTTTTCAAACCGAAACATCTGGTGAATCCCAATTGTTTACACAAATTGAACTTAATGATTTGGTAAGAGAGCTGTGTCTCTCGAAGGATTCTTCAGAGATTTTGGGGTCCAGACTTCGTGCAAAGAACTTGCTTTCTCCCGGGACGTCATTTTACTGGTACAGGAATCGAGAAAAAGAATTATTCATCCAATATTTTTCTCGAGAAAATTCACTGGTATATTGCACCAATATTTCAGAACTAATACTTAAGTTAGGCGCTGCAATCTATGACCCAAATGAGTGGAGACTTTTCATTGATTCCTCCAAAAGAAGTCTAAAAGGAGTCCTCCTTCACAACGGTAACTTGTATGCATCCGTTCCTGTGGCTCATTCGGTTCACTTGAAAGAAACGTACGAAAATCTTGAGCTTCTTCTAGCTAAGGTTAAATACAAAGAACACTGTTGGCTACTTTGTGGAGACTTAAAAGTGATTTGTATGTTGTTAGGTCAACAACCAAGTTATACGAAGTTTCCATGTTTTTTATGTAAATGGGATAGCCGAGCAAGAACTCAGCACTGGATAAAAAAGGAATGGCCACGCAGAGTCATCCTGACACCTGGTTCTAAAAGCATTCAACGTGAAAGTTTGGTTCACACGAAGAAAGTCCTTTTACCTCCGCTTTACATAAAATTGGGCTTGATGAAGTAATTTGTTAAGGCCTTGGACGAAGATGGAGATTGTTTTAAGTATCTGTGTGGTAAATTCCCAACTCTTTCGGAAGCAAAATTGAAAGAAGGAATTTTTGTTGGTCCCCAGATTAGAAAACTGACTTTGGATGAACACTATGAAAGAACAATGAACAATCTTGAAAAAGAAGCGTGGATTGCTTTTAAGGATGTTATCAGCAAATTTTTGGGAACAACAAAGACCCAAATTACCAAAACGTTGTGAACAACATGCTAAATAAGTTCAAAGAGTTGGGTTGTAATATGAATTTAAAATTACATTTCTTACATTCACACTTGGATTACTTCCCTGAGAATCTCGGAGCACTCAGCGAAGAACAAGGAGAACGGCTTCACCAAGACATCAAAGAAATGGAGAAGAGATATCAGGGAAGGTGGGACATCAGCATGATGGCTGATTACTGCTGGATGTTGAAACGGGATACTCCAGAATTATTACATAAAAGAAAAGGAACAGCTCGTACATTCGAGACTAAAAGGCCAAATAAAGATGAATATGTAATTGACGTTAATAGTCTTCTTTCTTTTTAAAGTTGTTTGCATTTGTAATTAGTATAACAAACCGAAATAGGTACCTAATGTACATTGAAATAAATAATATTTATTTATGTTATTGTTTTTAGTTCCCTTCCAGTTTGCAGAAAATCCTCACGTGATAGAAAAAAATGGACACCTTATTCGAAATCAGCGTAGTTGAATTATATAAAATCAGTTATTAGCAGGGTGGCGTAGTATCGCAATACAAGTATTGCAATACAAGTATCGCAATACAGGTATCGCGGTACATTTTCTGTATCTTGTATCGTATCACGATACATTTTTTATTATTTGTATCGTATCGAAAGCTACGATACAAATAAGTGTCAGTAACGCGGTACTTTATCATAGACTCAGTCAGTGATAAATTTGTGAGACTGAGAACAAACCTTGCCAAGAATTATCTAATTATTTAGCGAATAATTCCTCAGACATTCAACAATTACATATGTATCCTTTGATAAAAGAACTGTTCATAAGATACAATACTACACTGCCATCAAGCGCTCCGGTTGAGAGACTTTTTTAGCATAGCTGGAAATCTTTCCTTCAAAGAGAAACAGAATGTCTGATGAATTGTTTGAGAAGTCACTGTTTGTAAAATTCAATAAAAATAGAAAGTAATTCAGTTGTCATATGTTCATATATATATATATATATATATATATATATATATCGTATCGTATTGCGATACATATAGTATTCATATATCTAGTATCGTAACGAGATACATTTTTGCAATGTATCGAGTATCGTATCGCGTTACTTTTTTGGCCCCGGTACACCACCCTGGTTATTAGTAAGAAAACAACTCTTACAAAGTTCTCATTCGCAGGACCGTGTTATTATTATAGTGCCAACTTTACCCTATAAACCGGTAACTATAAATTGTTTAACCCTGGAGTGACCGAACGTTATTTTTTCACAATGATCTTTGTGTTAAGCTTCTAGTTGACAATTTATTTTTGCAGTGATATTAAATAAATTTTCATTTAAATACGGTACTCATAAATTCAAAGTGAAATTAACGAGGCCTACTTGCAATAACACTGACCTTCATTTCGTGCAGTACGTTATTAATTAATGCTCTACTGTCCCGCGGTCATGGGCCGGGCCACAACCACTGAAACTTTCTGATTCAAGATGGCATCCCCATGAGTCCCACTGCCCTCCAGACGGCAGGGGCGCGGCGACCCCCGGCAAAGCCACCACTGGCATTGGGTCCTGCCCCGCTTTCACACGGATCGTGGAGGGACTCACAGAACTCACCACCGGACACTCAGGACATCACGCACCCTCACCCCTCACCCCCCGGCTCTGCAGTAAGTTCCAACTCGCTTTAAACGGCGCATTGTTTCGTCAATACCTTGCCCAAATATATTCAACGGTCCCTTTTCGGCCGCTATACGGAAAATCATTTGGCAGGAACCCTGACGATGTGCCTATTGCACCAGCTAACTCTTCCTCAAGCACAACGTGGTGTTTTCCCCCTACCCCCACTCCTACGGGAAGGCCTAGAAAGTATTCTTCAAGTAAACAAGCACGCACTCACACACACATCCACGCAACGAAAGGGCGTACTGCAAAGCACAGACACTTCTCAGGGCACAGGGTTGGCGATCCCCTGCCTTTCTTCAACTGTCTCTTTGCATCATTCCGTGGATTTACTACTCCCGCTTGTTTCCTTAAACGACGTTATTTTTCTTTCCCTTCGGCAGAAACGCATTCATCGAGAACTGCCATGCGACGAGTTTTGAGCACCGCATACGAACTCAATACAATTCCCCCTGACCCCTCTCGTCTCCTCCTTTTCTCCCCTACTCGCTCCGCATTCCTATCATACCTCAACCCCATCCTCCTGTGGACCCCCACACCCCAATACAGCAGCGCTTCCTCTGACCATTTCCTCAGCCCACGTCGGGCTAGCATCATGAAAAAGAAACAAACTATAGTATTTGTCATTTACCATTACTTATTCGGACTATAGTGGATTTAATTTTCCTAGAAGAGTTCCTTGTTCCATGCACGGTCTATGTGTATCATAAAAAACCTCAGGGAACCATTCTGAGTTCATTCCCATATATATATTACTTACTTTTGTTACTTTTGTTACTTTTGTTGAGTTTGAACGACGGTTCAGGATCGACCTGCGGTCGACCCCTCTGCACCATCCCGCCTTATTTGCGGGATTTGGTGAAGGAGGGAATTGCTGTCTGATCTCCTGCCATCGTAGCCAGCCACGCATGGCTGGTCAGGGACTTTGCACAGGAATCTGTCCAGCTGGTTCTTGAAGTTATTCAGGTCGGTGTGCTGGAGATTCCTCACTTCTTTAGGAAAGACATTGAAAAGCTTTGGGCCCCGTATTCTGAGTGTATTTTCCATCCTCGTTTTCATGGCCCCTTGTCCCACCGCAGCTGGGACCGTACAAAATCTGCCTCTTCTCTCATTCAAGTTTGTTTCTATTTCATTTCTAAGGTTAGGGACAGAGCCCTCAAGTATTTTCCATATGTATATTATTGTGTACCGCTCGCGCCTTCTTTCGAGAGAGTAGAGTTTCAGGGATTGTAGTGGAGACCAGTAGTCTTCACCTTCCGTTTCCTCTATCTTAGACGCAAAAGTCCTTTGTATAGCTTCAATGTTCGCAAATGTCTCGTTTTCTGTGTAGGCTTGTGAGTACTGAGCAATACTCAATTATTGGTAGGACTAGACTCTCCCATAATTTGAGCATGATGTTTGCTTTTCTGCTGCGGAAGCTCCTCCAGATGATTCCCATGATTTTTATAGCCGTTGTGATTTTGATTTTATACTGCTCTCTGAATTCTGCATCCGACATTATTACTCCAAGATCCCTGACTTGTGGATTTGATGTTATCTGTTTGGCTTGCATAGTATTGTACCCTTTTTCCTGTAGCTCTTTGTTATTACCATATCTTAGAAGTTGGAATTTTTCTTCGTTGAACTTCATATTGTTGTCTTCTGCCCACTGGAATAATGTTTCAATGTCGTTTTGTAACTTTCTTATGCCATCTTCGCTCAATATTTCCTTACGTATCTTTGTATCATCTGCGAAGCATGATACAATACTGTCCTTAATATCTGCATCATTATCTGCAATCATTATTATGAACAGCAAGGGAGCTAATACTGTCCCTTGTGGGACAGAGCTCACGACTTCTGAGACTTCCGATTTAACTCCTTTACCACCACTCTTTGTTTTCTTTGCGTCAAGAAATTAAATATCCACTTTCCTAGCTTTCCAGTAATTCCTGTATTCTTAAGTTTGTGTGATATGAGTCCATGGTCACATTTATCGAAGGCTTTAGCAAAGTCCGTATATATTATATCAATGTTTTGTCCTCGACACAATGTTTCTAATATTTTCTCCTGGTGGTCTAGTAGCTGTGACAGGCATGATCTTTCCGCCCTGAAGCCATGTTGATATGGGTTGTACAAGTCTTTTTCTTGTAGGTAGTAGGTAGTTTTGCCCCTAATTATACGTTCAAAACATTTTATAAGGTGTGAGGTGAGAGGCACTGGCCGATAATTTCGGGGCATTGCTCTGTTACCACCTTTAAATAGGGGAGCAATGTTCGCGTTCTTTAAGGGGAGTGGAATTTGTCCTGTGTCGAGTGATTTCCTCCATAGTAAGTATAGCGGTTTTGCAATACTCTCTTTGCATTTCTTCAGAAATGTGGCACTCCATGTGTCTGGCCCCGGCGCTGATTTGTCTCGCATCTGTGATAAGGCCGTAATTACATCTCCTTCCGTGAACTCGAAGTCCATTAATAGGTTTGTGCGGGAATTTGTTCTTGGTTGATCTGTATCTATGTCGAAAAATTCGTCTGGGTTTTCCACTTCCATCTCGGACTTAGGGGTGCTAAACACAGATTTAAATTGTTCCCTAAGCAGTTCACTTATTTCTTTCGGGTCATTTGTGTATTCGGCCTCCCCGTCTATCAACGGTCCAATACTCTCCTTACACTGTATTTTCCTTTTCGCAAACGTGTAAAAGTATTTTGGGTTATTTTTTGTTTTCTGCTACCTTGTTTTCCTCCTCGTTTGTCTTATGTATGAATGTTTGCTTTAGGTCCATTTCTATTTCGCCAAGTTTCCTCTCTAGTTTGAGTCTCTTTGCATCAGTTCTGCATCTGTGGAGATGTTTTACGGTTTGTCTTCGTTGCCTGAATAGTGTCCTGATTTTCCTATCGAGCTTGCTACGTTTTCTTTCCTGTCTCTCTGGAATATGTTTCAGTATTATAGGTTCGGTTTCAGTCTCTATTATACATAGTATTTCTTGTGGAGTCTTCTCGTGAAGTAGCAATTCCTAATTTACCTCCTTTAAATCTGTATTTACGTTTTCCCAGTTTATTTTCTTTGAATTTATGTTTAAGCCTTCAAATATTCCATCTGCCTCTCTAGGATGCGTTTTTGGACCTCTGGGTGCTAACTTCAATTGTATATCAATGAGGTTATGGTCGGAGAACTTTGTGTGCGTTACTTTTTTATTTATTATTATCTCGTTATTTGTCCAGATTAAATCCAAAACGTTCTCCTTTCTCGTAGCTTCACAGATTTCCTGGGTAAGGGTGTAATGTTCCATAATATCTAATAGCATTGTTGCTTGGGTTCTATCGTCTTTAGTAATGTTGCCATGAAACTTCTCAACATATATAACTTCGTCATTTTTCTTCCATGCTATGAATGGGAAATTAAAATCTCCGAAAATTAGAATATTTGTTGCTGGAGTTTCAAGTAATTTTAATATGTTTTCTATTTCATTTGTAGCAAATTGGAATTAACTTTTTGTGGTGTTTGGTGGTCTGTAGATGTTCATAATGGTTAGGTTCAGTTCTTTTACTTCTAATATAATAACTTTAACTGTGCTGTTCGATTTGTTTACCTTCACTTCACTTGTGTGTGTGTCTTTCACGGTGCTAGGACCGTTCGCTACTGGACAATTCGCTACCGGACATTTCGCTACCGGACATTTCGCTACTGGACGTTTCGCTACTAGGACATTTCGCTACTGGACGTTTCGCTACTAGGACATTTCGCTACCGGCATCTAACTTCGCTGTCGTTAAAGAGTTTTCTCCTATAAGAGAACATGCCCAGTCCTGCAATCTTGCCCTTTTGGATAAACATTTTAAAATTTTAGCCTCATCATCTGATGACACTTATCTTAGAATTTTTAGAATTTTAGAATCTCTTTTTATAAAAACCGACATTTAACATTGATCCCTCTGCCTCTCCCCTTTTGGTTACTAACCTAACCCAACCTAACGTAACCTAACCTAACCTAAACGCAACTCAGAAGAAGAAAAAGTATAGGGACTGTGAGCAGAGGATCCATAATTTACTGATAAGATACGATTCTGGAAATAAACTGGAATTCCTTCGCGCTATTGCGCATAATCTTAAATATTTTTAGATATTTTATTGTATCATATGTTTTATGCATTCTTTCATTCATTTTAAAAAATAAAATTCTTTTAATAATTCATATAATCATGCGTAATAATTTATGTAATTCATGTAATCATTTAATAATCCTTGTATTCATTTAATAATTTAATAATCCTTGTATTCATTTAATAATTCTCGTAATTTTTTAATAAATTTTATTACCTTTTTAATTTTACTTACTGGTAAATTTATATATGGTAGCGAAATGTCCGGTAGCGAAATGTCCTAGTAGCGAAACGTCCAGTAGCGAAATGTCCGGTAGGGAAATGTCCGGTAGCGAAATGTCCAGTAGCGAACTGTCCGGGCACCGTCTTTCACGTAGCTACAGCACCCTCCCCCTCGTCTAGCCACTCTATGTGCTCTGTATATGTTGTAGTCCAGTAATGTTATTTCAGTATTCTCGATGCAGTTTTTCACAGCCTTTTTCGCACTTATGTAAGTGTGTTTCCGTTAGGCATATGAAATCTATGCTGATTTCCGTAGCTAAATTTTGCAAGTATTGTAATTTGCAGTCTGCATGGTTCGTATAGAGGCCTTGTATATTTGTGTATAATACATTTATCGGGTTTCTAATCTTCGTGTTCGATTTTCCTACTTGATGGTCGTTTCCTGGTCGATGTCGGTTCCTGTTTGGTGTTATTGGTTGGTCCACTGTATTCGGGAGTATTGGGGCTGCGGCCCGTGATACCACTGTGGTTGTTGTATTATTGGTGGGTGGTGTTGGTGTTGAATAGGAGGGTGATGTGCGTAATGTTGTGGTGTATATATTTGCGGCGTTCTGTCTTTCCTTGTTAGCAGGCCGAGCTGTGCTTTTATTATCCTCTTTGCTTCCAAAAAATATGTTTCATTACTTTTGTTATTACTTCTATGTCGAATATGATCTGTTCTTTCCCGTTCTCTTCTTTGAGTACCCTTTAGGGCACTCTATGTTCAGGCATTTTTTCTTAGTAATTGACTGTCTGCACGTACGAGGGTGAAAAAAGTTAGTTTTGTCCGTACCTGCACTTCCCATTCCTCATCATAGAAGCATTTTGTGGGATGATTGTGTATGCAGTGTGAGCCACATTTGCACGCACCTATTTTATAATATTCGCATATGGCCCGTCGTTTAATTTCCCTCTGAGTCTTATGTGATTCCATTTCCTTCTTCTGTTCCGCCACCACTTCTTCCCTACTCAGTGGGGTTGTTTTCTTCGGCTTGTATTTCGTATCTCCCTCTTTTGCCGTGGATATTTCTTTATCTGAGGCTGCTTTCGCCCCTCCCTGTAGTGTGTTTTCCATCTCATTTTCTCTTTCCCTCTCGGTTGTGCAGGCGTTTTCTGTTTCCTGTTTTTCTGTCTGTAAAACTGCTGTACTTGATTCTTCTATTTCAATATTTTGTATTCCCCTCTGTACTAATTTTCTATTGTTTTCCATGCACTTGACGCAAAGAAACCATAAATGCCTATGATTTTGTTATTTATTCTATTTACCATTTTCTTGTCTTTTCTATCTAAGTTCATGTATTCGTAGTGCTTAAAGGTGTTGCACAGAATGCAGTTTAAGCCCGAGGTCTGGTCTGCTTCATTTTTGCAATCACAGAGCTGATGTGCCGCGCATTCCATTACACATAATCCGGCTCTATTCAGTTTTCGGATTTTCCCGTAATTTACACATTTCTATATATATATAATACACATTACACACAGACTGTGCATGGAACAAGGAACTCTTTTGAGAAAATTAAATCCACTATAGTCCGAATAAGTAATGATAAATGACAAACACTATAGTTTTCTCTTTTTCATGATATTAGCCCGACGTGGGCAACGGGTCACTCGCAAACAGGCCCAAAAATATAGCTTCCCTCACCAGCTATCTGTAAAGCAGATAGGATCCAGCTTTAGGCTAACATCATGAAAAGAAAAACTATAGTGTTTGTTATTTACTATTATTACTTATTCCGACTATAGTGGATTTAATTTTCCCAGAAGAGTTCCTTGTTCCATGCAGGGTCTGTGTGTATCATGAAAAAACCTCAGGGAACCATTCTGAGTTCAATCCCATATATATATATATATATATATATATATATATATATACTTTCTGTATTTTGCATTTGTAATATAAAGTGCCTCGCTCACTGCCATAAAGGTTCTGAATTTTTTTCTATCTTCCTTTAATTTTTGTAACAAGTAAATGAATTTGTAAATGTGTTTTGTAGAAAATTAATAAAAACATAAATACAGTACAAAAAAGTAGCAGCCACGTAGATATTCCCAAAGCCTGGTGCTCGAATAAGAGCAGCATGAGGTACTCAACATTCTATTAGAATGCGGGATGATAATGTATGTTATGAAGGAAGTTATCGCGGTCGAAACTTGACTTTAAATTTGAGAAAAACTGTTCATTCGTGAGAACCTGTTTTATAATTCACCGCAAAATAGATATTTAATTAAAGGAAAAAATGGTTCCACACAACCATTCGCCCAAAATAATATTGAAAATAGTGCAGAGATTCCTTCCTGCAATTAACATGGAGAAGAGAAAAGTTTGTCGAGTTCGTCCTTAATAAAAAAGAAGAGGAAAGAAGGCAAAAGTTAGACTCGAACCAATAAAGGATAATAAAAAAAGCATTGAAACCAAGTTTCTGTGATTTAAGGATCATTTAGGCGGTATGTTTTCTCTCTCCTCTCTCTCTCTCTCTCTCTCTTCTCTCTCTCTCTCTCTCTCTCTCTCTCTCCGAATAAAAGCACCACTAATAAATTATACTGTAAATTTTCAAAATTCTTATAAAACTATGGCAGACAATTAAGAATTGGAAACGGCGTTTTTAATTAATTTTTATTTTATAAATGTTGGTAATTGTGAAATTCACTAATTGTTATTGTACAAAAAAAAAAAAAAAATATATATATATATATATATATATATATATATATATATATATATATGTGTGTTTTTTGCACAATAACAATTAGTAGATATATATATATATATATATATATATACACACGTATATCTTTCTCTTGAAATCGGAAATCAAAGAATGATGAAAATATCTTAAGAATTTGCGACACAGATGCGAGCGGGAAGGAAAGACAATTTTTTTAAGTAAATAAGTAATGTAGCCTAAACCTTGTCGATTTTGGTTAAATTTACGAAACAATTTATGGAATTTTTGTCGATTTGTTTTACTAGGATTGGTTTTATTTCCAAACAATGGTGTGAATATATATATATATATATACCTCGTTAACCTCGTTGATGTTCCGTGTGTTGGTCTCTCTTCGCACGAAGGTCAAGCTGGTGGCCCCGCCTCTAGGCCTGGCTTGGTACAAGAGCGAATAGCTTTCTTGCGCTCTCCACCGTACATAGCCAGCTACACCCGGCTCATCTGGTACCGTCCTGAGCCAGGTATCTAGTCTTCTCTTGAAGACTTCAACTTTGACCCCTGTAACGTTTCTGAGGTCCCTTGGAAGCTGGGTAAAACGTCTTGGCCCCTTGACAACCAAGCTATTTTCTTTCAGTGTTAAAGAGGTCCTTTGTCGGGCCTTTAATTTGGGAACACTACACATTCTGTCTTTCTTATTTTCCAGTGTTGTTTGAATGGTAATTGGGTTTAGTTTTAGGTTTGATACCAGTTTTTCGATCATTTTCCATATGTAGATTATGGTGTACCTCTCTCTTCTTCTTTCCAGGAAGTACAGATTTAGTTTACGTAGCCTTTCCCAGTAGTTGAGCTCTTTGCAGCCATCAATCTTTGCTGTGAAATGTCTCTGAGTTTCCTCTAGTCTATTAGTTTCTTCTTTTTTATATGGAGACGTCAAGACTGAACAGTATTCAAGTTTTGGTATAATCAGTGTTTTTAGCAGGGGAGTCATTACTGTCCTGTCCCTTCTTTTGAACGTTCTTAGTACCTGTCCCGCGAGTCTTTTTGCTTATTTATCGCTATCTGATTTTGTGTTTCGAATTTCGCATCATCGGTCATTATTACCCCCAAATCGACGACTTTCGTTCTTCTTTGAATTTCCTGTCTATCTGGAGCATAATATGTAGTCTGTTTAAGTTCCTTATTTCTACCATATCTCAAGAGCTGAAATTTCTCGGTGTTAAATGTCGTACTGATGTATTCTGACCATGCGTATATTTTGTTCGTGTCCTTCTGCAAGGCCTCCACTTCATTTGTATCGCTGATTTTTCTGCTGATCTTTGTATCGTCCGCAAAGGATGTTACAATACCGTTGCTGTTTACTCCACTGTCTATGTCTGTTAACATGATAATGAACAGGAGTGGGGCCAGTACTGTACCTTGTGTTACTGAACTGCGTACTTCCGATTCTGATGATGATATACCTTGAATTATGACAACCTGTAGACGTTCTCTGAGGAAGTTGTAGATCCATTATATTATTTATATATACAGGGTGTTCCATAAGTCCGGCATCATAGGAAAAATAATAAAAAAAGGCAAAACAAAAGCTTTTATTTACAGAACGTGCTCAATATGTCCACCATTGTTTCCAATACACAAATTCAGACGTGATACCCAGTCAGCAAGCACACGGTGAATGATGTCAGGAGTAATGGTGTTACATGCCCTAATAATGCGCTGCCGTATATGTTCAACACTCCTAATTTTCTCTGCGTATACCAGCGCTTTCAAGTGGCCCCAGAGATAAAAATCTAGTGGCGTGAGATCCGGGCTTCTAGCTGGCCATTCCACAGGCCCTCGACGTCCTATCCAATGACCAGGGAATTGTTGGTACAGGTATTCCCTTACTTGGGTGCTGTAATGTGCAGGAGCGCTGTCTTGCTGGAACCATGTTGGGAAATTTCCTTCCTCATTCAAGACACTGGGAAATGCTTCTTCCTTGAGCATACGTAGGTAGGTGCCTCCAGTGACATGTTCATCGAAAAAGAAGGGGCCTATGATGCGATCCTTCCAAATGCCACACCATACCATCACCCGAGATGCACCTTGTTCCTTTGAAGAGGTATACCAGTGAGGGTTGTTTAGAGACCAGTAGCGGGTGTTCTGTCGATTTACCTCACCATTTCCATAAAAAACAACCTAGTCACTGAACAGAATGGTGGACGGGAAATTGGCATCCCGAGCATATTGTCCGTAGCCCATTCACAAAATTCCATCCGCCGGTCGGGATCATCTTCGCTTAATTTCTGTCGGATCTGAAGTTTATATGGATGCCATTTGTGAGCCTGTCTCGGCGGACAATCGCCAAGAGACTTATTGGGACTTCTGTTAAAATGAGCCAGGATAGCAGTCGCTGTATCATCGTCAGTGGACCTCCTTGAAGGTCCACTGCGTGGTTTATCTTCTATGGATCCTGTTTCCTTAAACTTTGCAACAATCTGCTAACACAACTCTGTGTTATTGGCTCGCGGTCTGGATGCAGTCTGTTAAATTCAGCAGCGGCCTCTCTTTGACTCCGATTTCCTATGAGTAGAATTATCTGGATTCGTTCTTCCTTGCTCACAGACATTATGGCCTGTAGAAAGAGAAAAATATGAATTATGGTTTGTAGAAATAGAAAAATATGAATTTCTCCTATGATGCCGGACTTATGGGACACCCTGTGTATATATATACACACACACAGTGGAGTATATTTACAATTTATATATTTACAGTGGAGTAAACAGCAACAGTATACATAGTAACATCATTTGCGGACGATACAAAGATCAGCAGAAAAATCAGCGATGCAAACGAAGTAGAGGCCTTGCAGAGAGACACAAACAAAATATACAAATGGTCAGAAGACAACAATATGACTTTTAATACCGAGAAATTTCAGCTCTTGAGATATGGTAGAAATGAGGAACTTAAAAAGACTGCATATTATGCTCCAGATAGACAAGAAATTCAGAGAAGCACCAAAGCGGTCGACTTCGGGGTAATAATGATCAATGATGCCAAATTCGAGACACAAAATCAGATAGCAATAAACAAAGCAAAAAGAGTCGCGGACAGGCACTAAGAACGTTCAAAAGGAGGGACAAGGCAGTAATGATTCCCCTGCTGACAACACTGATCATACCAAAACTTGAATACTGCTCAGTTTTGACGTCCCCATATAAAAAGGAAGAAATTAATAAACTAGAAGAAACGCAGAGACATTTCACAGCAAAGATTGATAGGTGCAAAGAACTCAACTACTGGGAAAGACTACATAAACTAAATCTGTACTCCCTGGAAAGAAGAAGAGAGAGGTATACCATAATCTACATATGGAAAATTATCGAAAAACTGGTACCAAACCTCAAACTAAACCCAATTATCATCCAGACAACGCTGGAAAATAGGAAAGGTAGAATGTGTAGTGTTCCTAAATTAAAGGCCCGACAAGGGACCTCCTCAACTCTGAAGGAAAGTAGCTTGGTTGTCAGGGGGCCAAGCATTTTCAACCAGCTTCCAAAGACCTCAGAAACATTACAGGGGTCAAAGTTGAAGTCTTCAAGAGAAGACTAGATGCCTGGCTCAGGACGGCACCAGATGAGCCGAGTGTACCTGGTTATTTACGATTGAGATCGTAAGAGAGCAACTCGCTCCTCTACCAAACCAGGACTAGAGGCGGGGCCACCAGCTTGACCTTCGTGTGAAGATAGACCGACGCACGTAACCCAAACAAGGTCAACAAGGTATATAATCCTTAATAAGATAATGTTTTATCTGTTTCCTATAACCGATAAAATTTTAATTAACGTTCCCTGATTACACAAGTAAGTTTTCAAATAAATATATAAATTAAATGTGTATGATTGCCGTATTGGAAATTGTTTTATACAGTATTTGATTTTAGATAACATCGTCGCTGTTTTCACAAACCGGCGAATCTGCAATTTTTCAGTTTTGAGAAAATTATCTTTGAAGATTTCCCCTATATTCAATTGCATTTGCACTGTTTAATTTATAATGTCAACTGGTGATTTAGTACTTGGAGTACAATCTTCAAAATTTGACAAGTTAAAGATCCAAATATTGTTACTAGCCAAGTGGCATTATTTCAATTTGGCCAAAATTGCATATTCGCCTGTTTGTGAAAACAGTGACGATATAAACCATAGGTACGCAGAACATTTTTAGAATTCGCCGTAACTGTTCAATGTAAAAATGATTAAAGTCGATGGTGATATTCCAAAACCTCGTAAGCCACACTTCTCCCGAATTTAGTCTATACATAATCATAAAAAAATAGCGTTCACCTCTGTTTCTTTCCCATTGCGACAATAATTTGGTTTCATATCCTCGAAAACGTTCAACCCATGAGACGCTATTCACTCTCTTCCCTTCTCTAAAATTGGAGTTTGCTGCCTGGGACGTTTTTGGGTATTACTCTTCATGTACCTCTAATTGGGCCTTCAATCATATTGTATTTCTTGAAGGCATTTCTTGCCACAAACTCTGTAAGAAAAAGTACCCAGCTTGAGGCAGGAGAAGTTTTTCTTGTTAAATTCATGATTTGGCCTCTGCATCATAACAATCAGGTTCATAGACAAAGGCCCAAAGGGGATCTACAACTTACCTTAGTGCCCAAAACATGGATCGGTATACACTATCTGAGCGCGGAAGATGGTCACTCATCCCACTACTAACTAGATTCATTGTCGCTTAACTTAACTTAACTGCGCTAATCCTATTACAAACGGTGTAACGACGTGACAACAACGAAGACCGAACCGGGACAGGCGTTTTCCCTAAATAACAAAATTCACTGTATATTTTTCATGTCCACAAACAATTCATGGAGTAGTTAATGTACAGCAGCTACCCAATTTTAATGGGGTTTTTGCCGGAATGTGCGCATCACAAAGCGAAGTGGTAAAGTTTATATACGGTATGTCCATAGCTACACGTCACCCATGAAATAGGCTCATAAAATCAGACATGCTAATTACATTCGGAAAATGTTCCTCCTGTTGTTGAAGTTTCAAGCCGCTAATTTTTAAGCTCTTACATTCCCTTTTTTAATTTCAGAGCAAGAGGAAATTCCAAGAGAAAATACGCAATTACAATCTCGAGTTAAAACCTGCAAACACTATCAATAAGTATCATCCGTTACAATGGGAACGAGAATTCAAATCAAGATATAACGTTCCCAAACCTCAAAAAATATTCCCCACTGATGCAACAATTTTAGGAGCGAATCTTCTCAGTCCTCGTAAAATGTTCTACGAAGGTCGAAGCAAAAACACAGAACGAGAGTATGAATATGTTCCAGAGCCCCAAATTTTTAGACCTCATATCGTTGATCCACGCGAAGTTGAACCATATTTGCTATAGTGTTATGTAATAATTTTGATCATCTTTATCTTTTCATTTGCCATGCATGAAGATAAATACCTCGCATGAACCAACTATGGAACACGGTTAGCTAGGACATAGATAGTCCAATTCTAAATGTTACTGTCAATACAATTATAAACATAATTTAGATAAACAATGTTTTCACCAATTCAAAATTTTAATTTTAAAAATAGTGGTAAAAATTAAATGCGTTTTACGCGAAAAACCTTAGGAAATATTGAATTTGTAATAACTATACAGGATGTTTGAAAACTTTCTGTACAAATTGTAATGGGGGATAGGCAACACCAAGACAAACCCTTTTCGTCTATAAGTGTATGTCCGCTGACGTCACCATTCGGCGCGAGAGGGCGCCGCTGCAATTGGCTAAAAGGTGAAGTGGGCTAGACTCGCGCTTGCCGCGGGCATTCTTAAATCGGACGTAGTACGCTTAACATGTTTATTTAAAGAAGGCATGTTTATTTAAAGAAGGTGCTGAAAGTTGCGACCGGTAGCATCAATGCATGCCCGACAGCGTCGAAGCATTGACCGACGTACACGCCGAAAGATTCCCGGCATTTCAGGAACAGTTCCAGCGGCGACAGCGATTCTTGCTACGAGGTCTTCTTCTGAGTAAATGGGAGTCTCGTACACGAGGTTCTTCATGTGTCCCCACAGGAAGAAATCGAGGCATGTTAAATCGGGCGATCTCGGTGGCCAGGCTGCGGGCCCACCCCGGCCTATCCATCGGTCCCCAAAAGTGGCGTTCAGATAATCCCGCACATCGTTGCTGGAGTGTGCTGGGGCCCCGTCGTGTTGAAACCACATTCGTCTACGAATAGCCACGGGAACATCTTCCAGCAGTTCCGGCAACGTTTCTTCAAGAAATATCCGATAAACCCGCCCGTCGAGTCGGGCAGGCAGCAGGTACGGCCCAATCAACTTGCCATGGACGATACCCGCCCAAACATTGACGGCGAACCGTTCTTGATGAGCATGCACCCGTGTAGCATGTGGATTTGCGTGCGCCCACACGTGAGAATTGTGCATGTTAAACACACCCTCACGTGTGAAACAGGCCTCATCTGAGAACAGCACATAAGCCGGAAAATTAGGCTGCACCGCTGTCTGCTGCAGAAACCAGCGTGCGAATTCCACACGAAGAGGGTAATCCCGAGGTTGTAATGCCTGGACTCTCTGACGATGAAACGGATGTAATTGCTGCTCGTGCAACACTCTCCAGACCAGGTCGTGGTTCACACCGAGGATACGTGCAACACCTCGCGTGCTTGCGCTTGGATTGTCCTCAAATCGCCGTAGGATTTCTTCTTCCATGTCAGGAGTGCGCACGTTTCTCTCCCGATCAGTGTCATGCATGTTTGCATGGAATGTTCCAGTTTCTCGCAGTCGCCGATGCAAATGCGCAAACGTTTGGTGGTTTGGCACACGTCTGTTTGGGAAGCGCTGTCGGTACAACCTCACAGCAGCTCTTCCGTTTCCATTGGCAGCCCCATACACCATATGCATGTCAGCCATCTCAGCAGTCGTGAAGCGCTCCATGTTACGCGTACTACGTCCGACTTAAGAATGCCCGTGGCAAGCGCGAGTCTAGCCCACTTCACCTTTTAGCCAATTGCAGCGGCGCCCTCTCGCGCCGAATGGTGACGTCAGCGGACATACATTTATAGACGAAAAGGGTTTATCTTGGTGTTGCCTATCCCCCATTACAATTTGTACAGAAAGTTTTCAAACACCCTGTGTATATATATATATATATATATATTATATATATATATATATATATATATATATATAACTTAATGGAAAACGTGCGTATTATTATTTTATATTTTATTTTAAGAAATTTTACTTACTGTAGACGTTTAGTATAAAGCGCTCTAATATAGTAATGGAATTATTAGCTGAAAATGATTAAATCATTACAGTCCTTCTTTGCCTGATCTCTGTTGTATTATTAGGCATTTGCTTAATAACAGTTATGTATACTGATAAACAAAACATCTCTGTCTCTCTCTCTCTCTCTCTCTTCCACACACACACACACACACACACACAATTAGAATTCATTTACAATTGAACGCCATAAACAAAAGTTTATTACCTTTTTTTTGTATCAATTCCTTACTTTAAATGCAATTATGTTACCAGAGAAACATCCACAATTGCATGTAAATCAGCAACAAATGATTCACTGACAACCAATACACAAATGGACGAGTGTGATTCACTTTCATTTGGGTGGATTTAGACATTAAAAATGTCAATTATTTCGTTCGTTCTGACTTCTCTGGCTTCCTTTTAAAGTTATAAAAATTATTTGAATTAAGGATTAGGAATTCATTTGGTTTCTATAACAATTGTTCCTTATTTTCAATAAATTGAAAATCTACATTTCAAAGTGTTTTTTATACAGTTTAAAGTTGTCTAAAACCTTTACTGAACAATTCCAGATAATGCAGGAAGTGTCCGAGACGTTTACCGTTGGCAACCTCATGTCTTAATTGACAAACTAGATCTACAGTGACAGAAAACAAAGTTTACGTACAGTATATACACTTTGGTTTTACTTCTGCCCGAATTGTTCATTCTGACGAAAGACGAGCTTTTTGTTATATAGAACTTTCGTTAACCTTGGTTTTGCTTCCTCCCGAATTGTTTATTCTGACGAAAGTTAAGCTTATCACTCCACCTTAGACCTACAGTTTAACGTGGAATCGGAACCACGACTCACCAGAAGCCCAGCGTTTTAACCACTAGGCTACCGAGGGTACCCATGTTTCTACCAACCAATTTTTTTTATTGTGTGGAAGGATGAACAGCTGAGTTTTGCTGCGCGCCGGCTGCCGTCACTGAGTCTCGGTCCCGGGGCCGATAGATTCGTAGTCAGTAACGCTAACCACTACACCACCGAGGTGTGCATATATACCGGGTGGGCCTTTTAACTCTGACGGTTTTAATATCCTTATAACGTTTTTGTTTTTTAACCAAATCAAATAAAATTTATACACAACATAGGTACATACATAAAGCTTTTTTGGATATAAATTTAATTACCTTTATAAACTTACAAGGTTAGTTATAAACTTCAATGTGTTCCGCCATTTTCGATCAGTATAGGCAGCCTTGCTCTGTATTCCAAAGCCACCTTTTGTCGCATTTCGACCGTAATTTCACCAAAAGCTGCTTGAATTCTCTGTTTCAGTTCATGAATGTCGGTTGGTCTTGTCGCGTAGACTTTCGACTTAATAAACCCCCATAAAAAAAGTCGCAAGGGGTGAGATCGGGAGAGCTTAGAGCTTAGACTAGCAATTACGCAATAACTTTGGCTTATTTTATACATTTCGTTATAAAGCATTTGTTTTCGTATACGTCAAAAGGTTTTTCTTCGCCATTTCGTCAATTCTGCAGATAGATAAAAGTAGTTCAATGAAAAAAAAACTTTATGTATGTACATATGTTGTGTATAAATTTTATTTGATTTGGTTAAAAAACAAAAAGTTATAAGGATATTAAAACCGTCAGAGTTAAAAGGCCCACCCTGTATATATATATATATATAGGCGATCCTTCAGAATCCAGCCGGAAATTAGTTATTTTTTCACTCCTCATTTAGTAGCCGTATTTTAGCAGCCGTATTATTACCCTGTATTATTACCTGATAACCGTATTATTACCTGATAAATTATTAGCATTTTAAACTCAAAATAAAGGAAATTTGGCTCTTTTTTGCTATTTCCCCGCAAGATTTTTTTTTCCCCACTTAGGTCAACTGTACAATAGGTTAGGTTAGGTTAGGTTAAGTCGTGATATTTTTGTTAAAACTAACCAAATATTTTAACGAAAATATCATGACTTAACCTAACCAATTGTCAAGGGCGTACAGCTGACCTAACCGAGAAAAAAGAAACTGTGGGGAAATACCGAAAAAGAGCCGGAAATTTATAGGTATAATAACACTTACAGTATTTGTGATTATAAAACAAGTTCAATCTATATACATTTATTCTAGAGGGTAATAATGGCGAATCCAACATAACAAATTACGAAACACATTATCATGATAAAGTCTACGAAACATAAAATCTGCCAGGTATGTCTCAAATAAGTCGTTAGAACTTAGAAGTCACCTATATATATATATATATATATATATATATATTATATATATATATATATATATATATATAAGTTTAATGGTAGAATTAAACTGCTTTTCAAATATTCTAAATCTTCCATCGAACGTAACAAGTCTCGTATATAAATTTCCAACTACAAATTGCGAATTACTAAAACGATAACCATGAAAGCAGAATGAACCTAAAGCCTCTGTCATAACAAATTCAGCTTTATGGTTTATTTTTTTAAGTATTACGAATTCCACATATTTATAAAACCTGAATAATATATATATATATATATATATATATATAATATATATATATATATATATGGGATGAATTTCACAATTAAACACGTGAAATGAATAAATGATGCAAACCCATAAGGAAAAAGAAAAATGATTCCAAGGCCTTTCGTGTATTCAGAAGTACACTTCGTCAGGGAACTCTTATTGAGTTAATTAAGCTTTGCGTCAAAGACTGTAAATTTCAGTTTGAAAATAAATTTTACGCTATGTCGTTTGGATTGGTGATGGGAAATCCTCTCTCACCGATATTAGCTAACTTATATATGGATTTTTTGAAAGCAGAATTTTGCCTACTATTATTAATTTTAACCTTGTTTGGTACACGTATATGGATGATGTTTTATGCCTTTGGCCTAACAATTTGGATGTTGACTTATTTCTTGGTAGGCTCAACAATTTAGTCCCAACTATTAAATTCACGGTTGAAAAAGAAAATGATGGAAGCTTATCTTTTCTGGATCTAAAAATTTGGAGATGCTTTAAATCAGTTCAAATTTGAAGTTTATCGTAAGCCGACTAATAATAACTCGTGTGTGCATTTTTATTCTGACCATCATCCCTCGATTAAATCTTCTATTTTCTCTGCTATGTTTCTTAGAGCATTGAGAGTTGTCAGTCCTGAATTTTTAGATTCCGAGTTATGCAATATCATAAATATTGGTACTAAATTATTTCATCCTATTTCATTTTTAGATAACTGCCTTAGGAAAGCCAAGAACAGGTATTATAATAGTGTAACTGTAAAGGAATTTGAGCGTAAAAATATCCTTAGCCTACCTTACCATGTTAATTTTCAATATCTTCCGACTTTACTTAAAACAATTGGTATCAATGTAGTCTTTAAGTATAATAATACTGTTAAATCACGCCTAATAAAAAATAGCCTGGATAATGTGGCTGGTTGTGTGTATTCGATCGGATGTACACAAAGTAACTCAGTATATATAAGCCAAACGGGTAAAGCGTCAGACATTAGGGTAAAACAGTATAAATATGCGTGTAGAACAGCAAATAATTCTAATGCATTGTTTAACCATATGTATAGATATAATCATAGTATCAAGTGGGATAGTTGTAAAGCGCTCGTTAAAAACAGATATAATTGGAAGGAATATTCTAGAATGTGCATTTGTCCATTTTAAAAATAATTTCAATAACAGTGCGGGAATATATAAAATTGACAATATCCTGTTAAAATACCTTTTGCCTCTAATCAACTCTTGTTAATCATGTGCTAATCTTTTTGTTTTTCTGTCCCGTTATATATATTTTTGTCATCTCGCCTTCTCCCTTCATTCCCTGACGAGGTGCACTTCTGAATACACGAAAGGCCTTGGAATCAATTTTCTTTTTCCTTGTGGGTTTGCATCAATATATATATATATATATATATATATATATATATAATATATATATATTATATATATATATATATATATATTATATATATATATATTAGGGTGTCCCAAACTCATAGGGGGCCAAATATGTTTTCGGGATACAAATCCGCTCGTGTTGCGCTCTTTTGATGTTTCCCATTAGAAGTCTTCCTGTAAATTTCAGAGAGATCGAAGGAAATTTAAAGGTCCCGAACTTTGAACACTTTATTTCTCCTCTTAACTGAAAGGCAAATTAACTGAAATATTTCTCTCAAAAGTTCCATCACAAAGATGATTATACAAAATAAACATGTATTTTAATCTTAACACACAAACAACAATTTCAAAGCATCAAATTTATGCATTTTAACTAAACACGTGTTTCATGAGATCCGTTTTTGTTCTCTTCCGGCTCACATTCCGTCGGTGTGAGTGGACAGTTCGAAGGAGGAACTGGAGATCTTCTTCATCACGGCACAGAGGTTTGCTTGTGTATTTCTCAATGAGGGCGATGCCTCGCTCTGCTGCATCATTGACCACCATCAATTCTGCAGCTCGGCTCTTTGCCAGACGGTAGTTTTCGTCAGTAGGCCATGTTTCAGGGTCTTTGGTGAGGAACGTGGGCTCAACTTGAAGAAACTGGAAGAGTGTGGTGGATCGACTCGTCACCCACGGACTTAAACGGCCATCCACTTGCAGTCCCTTGCCTTGGACCCGTTTGAGTCCTTTCCCAGGGCGCTTTTTCAGGTTAGCCGTCATGTTACGTTTTTCATTGTCGTCAACTCTGTCATCAAACAGTGCAAGACAGATTAAGTCCTCCGAGATATACCACAGATGACGGAGCACAGCCCGGTAAGCTGTGTTTCCAACGTCCTTGTCAGGGTAACCTACAAGAAGATTGCACAGCCTAACGTCATTTTTGGGAGATTTGATGGCGATGGGAGCCTCATGCCAGTGACGCACGTATACAAGGCTCACGAAGAGAGCCATACGGCGAACCCCTTGCAGTTCTTGGAGACGAAGTTCGGAGAACTGGGACTGCAGTAATGCTATTTTCAGGCAGTAAATAGCTTAAAGTGGGATTTGAGGACTTGGTGGTGTTCCTAGGCACATGACGAAGACATCCTTGAGAATCACTTCGTGAACGTGTTGACGGCAAGCAAACCATAAAAGAGATCTTCCCAATGCCGCTTCCAAACGCGCACACGCACCTTGCACTATCCCTGTGTTTGATGCCGTCGTGTCAAACACCATGCCTATGATCTTGTCCTCAATTCCGACTAGGGTGAGCGCTTGATGGACTGCGCTTGCCATTTGCTGTCCTGTGCCGTCTATTATTTTCGGTGCTCCTAATAGCTCTTCCACACCATCCCCAGTCACCACAACAGCAATCCGATCGACTGACTTACCCTCCTGTTCGATGTCAGTGAGTATCTTTGTGTCCCAGTGGATCTGCAGTCGAGGTGGAAGCTGCTCGAGGTGCCCAATAACATTGGTCCCTATCATTGTACGGGCCTTTTGTCGGAAGCGGTGAACCGTGCTCTTTGATGGAACACTGTCAGGACCGAGAGCTAGGGATTTTGCAGTCGCAGCAAACGCTGATGTTGCCTGTCGAACAGAAAGGCCCTCGCGATCCCAAGTTGCTGCCAGGTCAAGATCACTCAGACTTTTTTTAGTCTGTCATGTTTGGGAGCTTTCGAAGGTTTAAGTCCACAAGTGACGGCTTCGTTTCCACTGTCAGCTGACGATGTGCTAGAACTGCTGTCGGTAGCCTCTTCTGTGACTCCTACAGCTAGAGCCTCCTCCGTTTGACGCCGGTGTGCCCGCTCAAGAGCTCTTTCCTTTTAATGTCTTTTCATTGTGGCTGCATTATATTTTCTATCTTCACCTCCCATGTAACTCGTATGTCGATCTGCCCTTTGGGAAATGAGGAATTCCTTGTCTTCAAGAGGGATATCTCCCCGATCCAGAACGTCTGAGCGGGCGACATCAAAAATATCCTCCATATCAGCCAAGAATACATCCCGCTGCATATTGTAAGTCATTCCAGTCTTGTTCTTGTTTTTATGCAAATTTCGATACCTCTGAACCAAAGCTTTCAGTTTAGTCGAGGCATGAACGGAGGTTGTTGCCAGATTCGAGTTGGCTCTAGCCCAGATTTCTAATACAGCCGATATTACAGCCTTGACACGTTGGAATCTGTCTTCTTTTGGTCGCGGTGATGGTAGAAGAAAAGGAGCAACACGTCCATATTACTTGGTAATCGAGATTTAGCCAGCTCTGCTATCGGAGACCTCTCAAGAAGCCACAACTTGATGTTTGATCTTGTCAACGCCATAATGATCAATTCTGAAAACCAAAAAAAGTCATCAAACGTCGGGACCTCTAAATATCATCTGATCGAGTTGAAAATCACACAGCCAATGCTTTAGCCCAAACCACATCCGGGCATGACACGAGTGGTCAGGTCGTTTTAAGAAAAAAAATTGGGACACCCTAATATATATATAACTTCAAGAACCAGCTGGACAGATTCCTGTGCAAATCCCTGACCAGCCATGAGTGGCTGGCTACGAGGGCAAGAGGAGATCAAACAGCAATTCCCTCCTTCACCAAATTCCGCAAATAAGGCGGGATGCTGCAGAGGGGTCGACTGCAGATCGATTCTGAACCGTCTTTCGAACTCACATAAAGTAACATATATATACACCATTGGCGATCGGTGACAATTTTGTATAGGGAAGCATGCATAGCTTATTATTTATATACCGGGTGTCCGAGAATTATCTGTACAATTTTTGGCTGTTATTAAAAGTCAATCATGAAGTGTACAAACTCCAGTGTTGTCCCATTTTACAGAGAAACTCATTAAGTTTTTTCTGATAACAAGTTTTGACAAGTTTTTTCTTTTTTGTACGCGGGTGACAGAC
Source organism: Bathynomus jamesi (assembly GCA_023014485.1). Classification (NCBI taxonomy): domain Eukaryota; kingdom Metazoa; phylum Arthropoda; class Malacostraca; order Isopoda; family Cirolanidae; genus Bathynomus; species Bathynomus jamesi. The sequence goes on along the minus strand of JAJOZX010004360.1, from coordinate 67,288 downwards.
ATTGATGATTTAAAAGCAAGAATCACAGCTGCTATTGAGCGAATTGATGTGGATATGCTGCAGCGTACATGGCAACATTTGGATTATCGATTGGATGTTTTGCGAATCACTGATGGTGCACATATCGAATGTTTGTAACAACGTTACTTTAATAAAAGAAACTTTTGAAAATACAGATTCTAAATAATCTTGTTTAAGAATTTTACGTGTGTTATCAAGAATTTTATTAAAAGATGAAATTGTACAGATAATGTTCGGACACACTGGAATTTCTAAAAAACTTGTCAAAACTTGGTATCAGAAAAAACTTAATGAGATTCTCTGTAAAATGGGACAACACTGGAATTTCTACACTTCATGGTTGACTTTTAATAACAGCCAAAACTTGTACAGATAATTCTAGGACACCCTGTATATACACACATCAACCTCTTTTTTTTTTATACACCAGCTCTATCCTCCTGTTCTTCTTTGCAAATGCGTCGATTACTTTATCGTGAAAATCGGTGTTCTCCTTTAACTGAGTTAGAAGTTTCTTTTCAATAGAAAGGAGTGATAAAGAGGAAAGGCGGTCTTGCCCCTGTGCATTTCTAAAGGGGAGGGGGGGTGCGAGGGAGGAAGGGGAGGGGCAGTTGACGAATGACATTAACCTCAATATAACAACTTCACTTTGATTTACTCATAATTAAGCAAACTCTAATTACAATTAGCTTGTATTTCTTCTTCTAAAAATTTATTTGGTAATAATTGCCAGTTATTTAGTCATTTAATGTTATAAGCTCATTAATTAAGCGCTTTAAAAGAATTCCGTTAGCATAATAGCAGGAATAAACAACTCTCTAAGTTGCTTCCACGATCCACGTTTTGCCTAAAGAAATGAATGCGTTATGGGTCTGTGTTTCCATCAGTGAATATTTTTTTATTCTTTTAAGACATAATATTAATTCATCCCCAAGTATAGCGATCAATAATTTTATTGTATCTCATTTATTATATTTATACTATCGTATAAGCAGGGAAATTATCAGTGAATTGATACAGTTTTTATAAAACACAAATATAATAAGTCAAACAAAAGAAGCAATTCTCAAGGTTGCTTCCACTGACGCCTAGTGATAATTTATCATAATTTTATCGTCATTAATACTGTTTAACAGCGCTTCTAATAATTTAAGTGAGGAAGCAATGCTTCCATTGCTTCCATGGACTGAACGCCACTGATATACACCAGGAGGAGGAGAAGATTATAGACACCAATAGACCAGGGAACTACTCCGAGAGGGGGATGTTATGCAGGAGACAGGTAGTGCTGGAATTCCATTTTCTCCTGTCACTGTCCTCTTTAGCTGATCTTTTTCTGTCTTATCTACCCTGTGAGCAGTCCATCATGCTCTCAAAAACACACACCTCTCTTTACTCCTCACTACAGAGACATGCATTCTGCACACTACACAATCTTTTCAAAATTAAAATGGAAAATTGGCATCATGGCCCTTGGAGACCTTGATTTCGGCTCTCTCTTTCTTATATAGAGGGGGTATTTTCGCAGGCGTTCACCCTTGGCCCCTTCTTTCTGCATAAAACGAAGGTGTCCCCAAAAATTGTCCCTATTTCTAAATAAATGTTCTAAGCTAAAAAAAGGAAAAATAATCTAGATACAAAGACAATCGCAATAGGTACGTAAAAAATGGGAGTTTATTAGCCTTAATTAAACATGTTCAGTGTAATCACCATTTTTTTCTAACACAATATTCAACCTTACACAAATGTTTGACATAATTTTTGGAAACAGATCAGCTGGGATGGTCTTCATCACCTCACAGACTTTGGTCTTTGGGTCTTCGAATGTCTTAGGCTTGGGAGAGTAGATCCCATATTTAGGTAACCTCCCCCACCACACACACCAAAATATCAGAGGGTGTGAGGTCAAGTGGGTATGGGAACCATTCCACTGGCTCATGAAGAGACATAAGTTGCCCCGAAAAATGCTTCCTCAAAAAGTTGCGAGTTTCACGAGCAGTGTGTGGAAGTGTTCCATCCCGCTGAAACCACTGTGAATCTGGGTTAATGCAGTTATTCTTTTACGAGACAAACTAATTAGTCGTGGTACGTCTTTTGGCAGCAATATTGTCTTTACCTAATTTCTATGAAATTAGGTAAAGTTATTTCTTAAGTATGAAATGGTAAAAGAACATTCTTAATGTACAATATTTATTAGTTATTAAGTAATGAAAGATTAGAAATGTATAGGCATAAGGTATATACATATATGTATATGCGAAATAAAGCCCCCAACCTTTCTGAAGTAGAAACTCCAAGAATAAAATATACATCCATTATCCTCATAAAATAACGGGCAAATAAAATAGCCATAGTTTGATTTTAATGCGAAGACTAAATTAAAATGTGTAGCACAGAAGGGGTTTCATTCCCGCGCAACTGGGACGTGCTCGGGAATCCACCCAGGATAACACTCGACAACAATTTTCAACTTTTTGTCTTTAACTGCCACGAAAGCGTTTTCACTTGGTTAGTTTGGGCATGCTGATATCAATGATAATACTCAAAATGCTCTATCATGTCTAGATTTTTAGTTATGACACTGACAAAATTTTGGTATGAGCAGTTTTCTGTAAACTTACGAATGTTTTTATTTCTCATAAACTGGAACACGAGTCTTTAGAATACTTACTGTACAAAATGGATTACTTTTCAAAATACAATTGATAAATGCTAAAAAGATTATGAAATAGTCAGTATAGACGGAGTTTAGTTAGGTTTCTTAGCTGGAAAGTGTCGTGTGCTACGTGATTTCCTCTCGTAAGATGTGCGGGTCTCCCTCTGCAGGAACCAACAGAAGTCACCCATCATTGCGGGATTATATCTGCCTTAGTAGCGGTGTTCCATTGTTGAGATGTCCTGGTGGAAGAGTTCTCCCTGCTCATCGCTTACATCCCCCCAAGTTTTCAGAAAAAAGTTCCAGATGAGAATGAAGAAAATACATTTTCGACGACATGCGGCAGCCCATAGCTTTGTAATCATCCAAAAATTGAAATAAATATCAATTGTGTATTGTCAGTTGTCAGTTGTGAACTGAAGTTGTTACACATTTATGGAAGGTATACATTCATGCACGGTATAGAGCACAAATCACCAAGCAGATAGCCAATCAATCAAAAGCACAGTAAAAAATTACCTATTACGTTAACCAAGAGTATAACTCAAAATCTACACTTGATAGAAACTTTTTTGCGACATTTTTGGAATCAGCATATCAAAATTAGGTAAAGGTACATATTTTTTTGTCACTTGAAAATTCTGTGTTGACCAGTGTAATTATAAGTAAGGAACGTTAAAAATTGGCACAGTCCTCCGACCGGACTAACGGTGCCCATTTCACTGATAACACAGCTCAACAAAAAAAATTTTTTGTTTCGTTGCCAAGGAAATTCGTACGAATTTAGGGTATTTTGGGGTTGCTGAATTCCAAAATGAAAGTAGTTTTTCCGATTTGGCTCTAGTTCTTGAGATAATGAATACCCTCAATTAATAGGAAACGTAACCATAACGCGTGCATATGGGAAACTACCGGAACATTCTAGATGGTGAGACCGAATAAAATGCCATTATGTATTTCATGTGTTTACTTTTGTATGATTTGAGACAATTTCAATGCGATTTGTAAGTAAGCTCCCGCCTGAACATTAAATTTTTTGCATTTTTACGTGTTTCAATGGGGTACCAATTATCTCATAAATTAGAGCCAATCTAGCAAAACCGATGTCATATTCGGAATCAGCACCACAAAGTTACCCCAAAATCACTCTAATATGATTGGCAATAAAATGAGTGTTGACCAGTGTAATCAGTCAAAAGGGCCAGAAACTAGCACAGCACTCATGTCAACTGATGCATCCTATTCTTCTAACTCCTGTATTATTATTATTGTTACTAGCATCATCAGGATTCGAACCATCGACCTCAGTACCTTCGCTTATTGGGAAACTATTACCCTCTGAGTTATGGACGCTGGTGAGTGAATGGATGATATAAATCATAATGTTAAGTGCAGGGCTTTTTTAGTAGAAAAAAAGGTACCGGAACGCATATATTATAGAATGGCGAAATTAATAAAAATAGTATAAGTTGTACTATTTTTATTAATTTATTAATAAACTGAACACATCTCAGAAAAAAGGTTCAGGAACGCCGTTCCGGCACAAAAAAAGCCCTGAATTGTTAAGTATATCAGGTTTAAAAAGTGAAAACTTGCGATTAGATTGAGTTTAAAGTATGAACATCAATTTGGTTATTGAAGAAACTATTGAAGAGTTTGCCAATAGAAATGCAAAAGATTATTATGGAATTAAAATACAACATTTTAAACATCCTCCATTATGCCACAATGACGTAATAACTCTATACTTTTATATTCAACTTCCGCTGAACAGTTTACAATGTAAACTGTTCAGCGGAAGTTGGAATATTGGAATTTAAAAGTCTCAAATTATATAGTGAAAAGTTCATTATTATATCATTTAATTTACTTTAAATTACGTAATCATAAATGTTTTTCAAAATGTAAAGTTTACATTTTGAAAAACATTTATGATTACGTAATTTAAAGTAAATTAAATGATATAATAATGAACTTTTCACTATATAATTTGAGACTTTTAAATTCCAATATTCTGTTAATTACTCGGCAAGAAAGGGATCAACTTTTAACTAATTATCAAACATGAAGAACTAATTAGGTAAGAGATGTTTATGCATACAGTATATAATATATATATATATGGAGAGAGAGAAAGAGAGATCGCTGGAGAGATAATGTGTGTGTGTTCGTTTGTTATATACAGGGTGTCCCGTAAGTCTGGACCCATAGGGATTTATAATATATTTTTTATTATGTTATTATTATTATTTTATTATTATTATTTTTTTATTATTTTTTATTATGATTTTTATTTGTGGGGCCACTTGAAAGCCAAAGTGTACGAGTTCAAACTTCAGAACATTTTCCACCTTAAAGCACGCATTGTGGAGGCGTGTCAAGAAATTTCTGCGACTGTGATTCAGAAAGTGCTGTCGCAGTGGAGATTGCGTCTTCAACTATGTGTGCGACACAACGGCGGACACTTTGAACAGATTATGTAATAAATTTTTGGACTATTTTGTAATTTTATTATTTTTCCCTATGGGTCCAGACTTACGGGACACCCTGTACGATACATTTAATATATGACCGAGAATAAGTCTAGTGTATATGATTATGAGTAAAAGCAGGGCTCACTATAAAGCAGCTATAAGATTGTGGGAAGAGAAAGAAGCTTGCATTCGAGCAGCAGAAGCGTATCTGTCTAACTTAAATTATGGTAGCCTAATAAAACATTTTATAAATTTGTTAAGAAGGAAACGTGATTGAATGATTATTAATGGACACTTTCTTAGCATTTGGTTTTAAAAGGTCCCATTCGAGTGATCTCTCTATTTAAGTATTGAACGAGATTGCATTTAACTTAAATATAATGATAGTAATTCAACTATTTATAGTTGTTTCTCGCGTATAAGCAAATCGTATGAAAGAGTGCTTCACAATGTTCTATCTAAAATATTAGAAGACGCAAATGTATTAAATCTATTGAAATTTCCGTACACTCACCAAATTTTTATGATTAAATGAGGCAATGTATTTTCTGAGTGTTTTGGTTCTTCATGCGGAGTTAGATAATGATCCTTGCTTTCTCCTTTACTGTTTAATACGCGTATTGATGACTTAATTGTTTCATTTAATGAGGCCAGAGCGAGATGTTGTATAGATAATATGAAAATAATAACTTGGTCTACGCCAATGACATGGTATCAATAAGCCCTTTAGTTAAAGGTCTGGATTGTCTTCTAAAAACCTGCTAATTATATTCAAAGAACAGTGATATTTATTTTAATGTCAATGAAACTAATCAATCCGTTATTATTGTTATTATTATTATTATTATTATTATCATTATTTTCAAAATAAAAAGTGTACCAATAAGGTACAAGAATTATCACCAGTTCTTTGAGTGACGACTCGTACATAAGAAAATAGTGTCGAAGTTTCCGTACGAAAGCAAACATGATTATAAGAAATTTTAGATTTTGTACGAGCGAAGCAAAAGCCACTCTTTTTCATACTTTCTGCACTAATATTTATGGCCAGCAACTATTGGCTAATTTATAAAAAAGGTTCTGACAGAACTCTAAATTTGCTTTATAACGGGTCTTTTGAACTGTCGCAAAATTAACCTCCATGATGATCAGCTTCGCAAATGTTCACTAACCACACTATCTCGAGTCTTCTGGAAATAACGAGACATGCTGAATACAGTTTGATGCAAAGAATTAAAAACTCAGTCAATCCAATTGTCCAAACTATTCATCAGTTCTTCTTTATCTTATTTCAACTATTATACTTTTTATTATCTTTACTTTTATTTTTTATCCTTTTTTTTTCAGTTTTTTGTTACTTGCTCCAATATGGAAGGTTTTTCCCTTCTTCTGCAAACAAATTTTTCATTTTCACGATATATATATATATATATATATATATATATATATATATATATATATATGTTTTATGCAGGACTAAGGGGCCAAGGGCGAACGCCCGCAGAAACGCCTCGCCATAGAAAGAGAAGAAGAGAGCCAAAATCCAAATGTTATTCTTAATTTTCTTTTTAAATTTTGAAAAGAATGCGTAATGTGTAAGATGCATGCACTGTATGTGCAGCAGGCTCGGGTTCAAGTACTTTTTCTCAAGTACAAGTAAGTACGAGTACTTCAGGAATTTGAGAAAGTAAGTACAAGTACGAGTACTTGATATGGAAAATTTGGTCAAGTAATTCCAAGTACTTAACTGTCAAGTACGAGTACAAATACAAGTACTTTCGTAGAAGAAAATGAAATTTATCCTTATTTTTTTACAATTTTATTGTTAGTCGCAAAAAAATTAAAGCAAACCCATCACAAAAACCTCGTAAACATCACAAGGCTTATAGTTACACCAATAATACAAATAAGTAATGTTTCCTATAAGCATGACCTCACTGACACTAAATGCCTAGCCTGAAAGTAAGTTGGTTCGGAATATGAAAGTGAATATGTTAAACCCGGTTTAAATGTAAATTTGTCCCTTATCCTGGGGCAATGATGCTTGTTATCACGAGTATTTTGAAATTAAGTGAAATAAAAAACAATGATGAAACGGAATCAATCAACTGGTTGCAAAAAGTAAACTTAAACACTTCACAAGACCCATATACGGTATACATCACATAGACCGTAGTTAAAAAAAATAACAATAATGTATTCATAACCATGAAGTCACTGAGACTCAATGCCTAGCCACCCTTTTAACTCTGCACAGGATGTCTTACTTTTAATCTATTTTCATTTCATAACTATGCATCTACATTATTTGTACGTGTGATCGTTACACTTCACAAACATGACTGTTTCAAAGTTATCATCAGTCATATGGCACTCATTACCAATTTCGTCGAGATTCATTACCAAATGTAGCTTTTCATTACCAAATGCTTGTAGTACTTGAAAAATACTTGAAAGTACTTGAATGTTTTCAAGTACATTTCATCAAATACAAGTACACGTACAAGTACAGACTATTGTGAAATTACAAGTACAAGTACCTAAAAATTGGTACTTGAGTACCAAGTACCAAATACAAGTAAGTACTTGAACCCAAGCCTGATGTGCAGTGAGGAATAGAGAGAGAAGTGTGTGTTTGAAAACATGCTGGACTGCTCACAGGGTAGATAAGACACGGAAAAAGATCAGCTAAGGAGGACAATAACAGGAGAAACGGGAGTTCCAGCACTCCCTGTCTTCTGACTAACGTACCCCCAAGGAGTACTTCCCTGGTCGATTCGCGTCTACAATCTCCTCCTCCTGATGAAAGTTTTATTTCGAAATTTCGTCGAAAAGCGAAGATAAGATCAATGATAAAACATTTTTTTGGTCATTCTTTATGTCCTCAAGGACAAACCTCTGAATAATAAAACGAAAATAACAAGGAGTAAATAATAAAAATGACTGAATGAGATTAATGATGAAATAAATTTTTCTCTTAGTTAGAGCTTATATATTAAACTTTATAAAATTAAATAACATTTAATATTTATGAGGTAATAGATCACCTGATGCAAAGTTTGACATTTAGAGCTCATTTCTTAACGAATTCTACAACCCTCAAAAAAAAAATATTTTGATATTACAGAATGAAGTATCAGTTAATGACAGTATAAGTAGAATGATCACTTTTCTCTCTCTCTCTCTCTCTCTCTCTCTTCTCTCTCTCTCTCTCTCTCTCTCTAGGTCTGGAAACGTAAAGGAAAAGAAAAGAGACAAGAGAAAAGAAAAAAAAGACAACTTTCACCCAAACTTTGAGAAAAATGTAATTTTTTAGAAATCGAACCAGCTCCAACGAATCAATGTTCGGAAGGGCAACGAACATAAAGATAAACTGTCATATAAATGAAAATAAGTTATCTGATGTGAGTAAAACGACCGTAATTCTCACTCGATGAGAATTCAAGAGAAGAAAATGATAAAGGGATGGATAGTGGGTGCCAAAAGCGGAAATGACGCGTGCAACCCCACTATACAAGGATCAGAGTGGAAACGGGTCAGTGGGTCCGGTCTTGCGGTTCACTCGGGAGTAAATTCAAGACGGGTCGAGGTGGGTCACGGGTCATGAGGTTGACCCGCCTGACCCAGGAGCGGGCCAAAGAGAGTCAGTGGTGTGATTAGGTGGGACACAAATTTCCAGTCGAATTTTAAAGCTTCGTATATTTTTTCATTATAGCTTGTAGTTATAGTTACATATCAGTTTGTCATAGTTTACCGGTATAGGTTTACACTAAAAGCTAAGATGCAGTTACGCAGTAAAGATTACACCATAAAGGCAGTAACAGGCAACACTGATGCGTACCAGGACGATGAGCGTTCACAATGTTTAGTTAGTTGTATTTGTATATCAAAATAAATATTTTGTATTTTGAAACAAAGTTTACTTTCTGAGGTATTTTGAAAAACGTTTTGTTCAATGTATGTTTAGGTCAGCAGGTTTGCGGGTCGGGGGTCAAGTGGGTCACGGATCAAGTGCTGGACGGGCCACACGGGTCACGAGTCAAGGTTGGTGACCCGTTTCCAACTCTGATAAAGTTATCCTTGAAATCAGAAAAAAAAATGGGGGAAAAAACATTCGAATTCTGTGTTTGTCTTTTTTAACTGTTCTATATCCCATTCGACATTTTTTTTAAAATACACACTCACACACCCACCCACCCACGGGTAATAAATGGATAATTTAGTGGTTAAGACGCTGGGTTGCTGATTGGGAGGTCGCGAGATCCAGTCTGGGGGAGGACTTTGTAATTGCCGACCGCCCGTGGTCGGTCGTGGTTTGGATTCCACGTTAAACCGTAGGTCTCAGGTGGTACAACAAGTTTGATCTCTGTCAGAATGAACAATTTGGACGGAAGCAAAACTGAGGTTACTAAAGTATATACAGGAGGTTGCCAAAGCAAATAGACACCGCGAGGATTGTCCTCAAGAGCAAATGACAAAGCTCATGAATGGAATGCCAGAACGTGTGTCTCCTTTACATAATATAAAGAGGAAAGCAACACGATTCTAAATATATTAATTCAATAAATTTGTTATTTATTGTTTATTACCAAATAAGATGTATAGAAAAAAACAAAGGTGTCTATTTACCTTTGTCAACCTCTCTCTCTCTCTCTCTCTCTCTCTCTCTCTCTCTCTATATATATATATATATATATGTGTAAAGAACGACGCTTGTGTAGAAGAACGTTCCGCACAAGATGAGGAGGGAGAACGAACAAATGAAAAATGAGGTAACCACCCGGGAATCGAACCCGGGATCTTCCGATTGCCGGTCAGATATGCTATCCACTACACCATGGGCCTCGATTAATCAGAAGTCGTAATTCTCCTACATACGAGCAGAAACCAATGCCCTGAGGGGGCACCTTCGCATGCCGTACCTATATATACATTTTAACTGCAAACAACACAGTATAATTAATGTAAAGAACGACGCTTGTGTAGAAGAACGTTCCGCACAAGGTGAGGAGGGAGAACGAACAAATGAAAAATGAGGTAACCACCCGGGAATCGAACCCGGGATCTTCCGATTGCCGTTCTCCCTCCTCATCTTGTGCGGAACGTTCTTCTACACAAGCGTCGTTGTTTACATTAATTATACTGTGTGTTGTTTGCAGTTAAAATGTATATATAGGTACGGCATGCAAAGGTGCTCCCAGGGCATTGGTTTCTGCTCGTATGTAGGAGAATTACGACTTCTGATTAATCGAGGCCCATGGTGTAGTGCAGGGGTTCCCAAATTGTGTTCCGCGGAACACTTCTCACGGTATACAAGTGTTCCGCGGAACACCAATTTGGGAACCCCTGGTGTAGTGGATAGCATATCTGACCGGCAATCGGAAGATCCCGGGTTCGATTTCCGGGTGGTTACCTCATTTTTGATTTGTTCGTTCTCCCTCCTCATCTTGTGCGGAACGTTCTTCTACACAAGCGTCGTCTTTACATTAATATACTGTGTGTTGTTTGCAGTTAAAATGTGTATGTATATATATAGTGTGTGTGTGTGATATATACCTTGCAACCTTGCAGATGTTCGGTCTCCCTCTCTTCACACGAAAGTCTGGCTGATGGCCCCACCTCTAGACCTGACTTGATGTAGGATAGAGTTGCTCTCCTGGACTATTTTGTATTCAGGAAGAATATTTAAAAGCAGTATTAAAAATTAGCTTAATAAAACATATTAGTTTGTGTTTACAGTAAATACTTGTATAATTAATTAATAAATCAATTTATTTTGTTTTTTAAATAAAATATCAGCGAGTTACAAATTACTGAATTGCGTTCTGTTCTGGTCCTCATATTTACGACAGGACATACAGGGTGTCCCGTAAGTCTGGACCCATAGGGATTTATAATATATTTTTTTATTATGTTGCAGGTAAACCATGTCACTGACTAGAGAGGAGAGAGTTCAAGTTATTTTGCTGGTCGGGACCCGCAGTCACCGGGAAGTGGCCGAAGAATTCAACAATATGCATCCAGACCGCGCACCAATCACACACAGATGTGTTGGCAAGTTGATAGCCAAATTTAAGGAAACTGGATCCGTAGCTGACAAGCCTCGCAGAGGACCTTCAAGGACTGTTACGGAAGACGAAACCAGTACCAATGTGTTGGCTAGCTTCGCTGTCAGTCCCAAGAAGTCACTTCGACGCATGTCCAGCGAAACTGGGACTATTTTGTAATTTTATTAATTTTTCCCTATGGGTCCAGACTTACGGGACACCCTGTAGACAGAACGGAGAGACTGCATCGACGGGTTACTGAGATGATTCCTAGACTTAGAAACAAATGATACGCTTCCCGTTTAGAAACGTTAAGTTTATTCTCACTCATAAAGAGGCGAATTCGAGGAGATTTAATCCAGGTGTTTAAAATGATTAAAGGTTTTGATAATATCGACGCCGAAAAATATTTCACCTTCAGAAATGCGGATAGAACTCGAGGTAATGGTTTCAAATTAGTGGGTAAACATTTTAATTTTAATGAAGCTAAACAGTTTTTCTTCACTCGTATAGTTAATTTGTAGAATGGATTGCTAAATTTCAGAGGGCCACTTTTCTGAAACGTAGACTAGAATTATAAGGTAAAATAAAAAATAATTCAAATACACTGAAATTTTTATTGAAATACAAACACACATATACTCGTATGTAAAAATATGCTCAAACACTAATAGAAGTAATATAACACAGGTCAACAAAAAAAAAAAAATTTTTTTTTCGTTGCCAAGGAAATTCGTACGAATTTAGGGTATTTTGGGGTTGCTGAATTCCAAAATGAAAGTAGTTTTTCCGATTTGGCTCTAGTTCTTGAGATAATGAATACCCTCAATTAATAGGAAACGTAACCATAACGCGTGCATATGGGAAACTACCGGAACATTCTAGATGGTGAGACCGAATAAAATGCCATTATGTATTTCATGTGTTTACTTTTGTATGATTTGAGACAATTTCAATGCGATTGTAAGTAGGCTCCGCCTGAACATTAAATTTTTTGCATTTTTACGTGTTTCAATGGGGTACCAATTATCTCATAAATTAGAGCCAATCTAGCAAAACCGATGTCATATTCGGAATCAGCACCACAAAGTTACCCCAAAATCACTCTAATATGATTGGCAATAAAATGAGTGTTGATCAGTGTAATCGTTCAAAAAATCGAACTCTGAATAACTATAAAATTCAAACATTGAAAAAAAAATGTTATTTTCTACATTAGCTGAACTTCAGTGTGATTTTTGAGCCTGTTTTGAGCGTCGGTTAAAGCTGATCGGTACTTATTTTTAATAAAGTTCATTGAGGAAAATGCTCGTTCGTGGTCGTAAGTGGATCCAAATTTACCACCCGATGGCGGCGGGCAACCCTAACAGCCTTGGTGGGCCATTTATTGGCCCGCGGGCAAGGGGTTGGCCACCCTTGGTCTAGATGCTTATCTTACCTTAAACCCACAGTTAGAAGCATTTGTTAGCGCATAAAAGTATTGTGGAATTTTCATTCGGATTCCTTCCTCTTTACTTTAAAATTTTGATTTTAAATTTCTTTCCTTCCTTTCAACCTCTTTTCTTTGCTTTGCTTTAAAACTTTCATTTCTCTTTAAATTTTCTTACATCTTTTTTACTTTCCTTCTAAGCAGACAGCCTCGTAGGGACCAGCCGGTCTGCTGCTGTTTAGGCTCCTTTGTATTCCTTTGTATTCCTTTGTAAATATATAAAATATTTGTATGTTAAATAATAAAATTTTGCACTATTATTATTAGTATTATTATTATTATTATTATTAGTAGTAGTAGTAGTAGTAGTAGTAGTAGTATTGTGGAATTAATAGTGGCACCAGTAGCAGTAGAAGAGACCGTAAGATGTACTCCAAGTTAGCTCAGCTAAAATCAAAAGTCGGCAGATTGTCAGTAAAAACAGTAAATAAATTTTCACATAAACCAAATTTGACCCATAATCGGAACTTGGGTTTACTTACATGCAAAGTACTCAGAAAACGGGGCTACGTCGTAACCAATGTCGTAACACCGTTTCCCGCTGATCAGCGTAGTTAAGCGACTTTGGGTCGGATAATAGTTGGATGGGAGACCGCCCTCCGCGTCCATACTATATAACGACCGGTGGTTCGGATCCCACTTTATTTAGTGGTCCCCTCCCTCATATGACTTTAGATGTGGCGAAGGAGGTTAAACAATCCAATTATTGTTATTGTCAACAATGAATATTATTATTATTATTATTATTATTTTTATTATGCGCCTACGTCGGTGTTCCCCTAAACTTTATATTATTATCTATATATATATTATTTTTATTATTATTATTTGGTAATGTGTGTGTGTGTGTGTGTGTGTGTGTGTGTGTGCGTGTGTGTGTTTGTGTGTGTCGCTGTCCTGAGGTCTTGTACTGTTGTGGTACAGATGGGCCTTCGTGCGGCATCGGGTGTGGTTTCCCCTAAACTTTATAGTTATATTGTTTTATTTTACCCATCTTTCATTTGGTCATTAAAAACCCATTAACGGTCTTAAGATCTTGTCAGAGATTAAAAGATCTTATAAGGATTACAGATTTTGTTCCAAAAAGTGCTACCCCACTTTTCCTCACTGGCACTCTCCTCTGGCACTGGCACTTCCCTCTGGTACCACCTTACCCCTTTTCTCCAACTCTGGCACTTTACCCCCAAATTACTTCTCCATCAGCTCATGTAAGTTTTGTATGTGTGTATATTCGAATTAATTCCTTCATTATTATTAATGTTTTAGTATTCTATTGGCAATGTGTGCATATTAAAGTATATGGAGATTGTAGACACCAGTCGACCAGGGAAGTACTCCGGGGAGGACGTTAGGCAAGGGACAGGGAGTGCTGGAACTTCCATTGCTCCTGTTATTGTCCTCTTTAACTGAGCCTTTTCCGTGTCTCATCTACCTAGTGAACAGTCCATCATGCTCTCAAAAATATACTTCTCCGTCTATTCTTCACTACAGATAGATGCATTTTACACACTACACAATCTTTCCAAAAAATTTAAAAAGTGGCAGCGTTGAGCCTTGGAGATCTCCTTTTATGGCGTGGTCACTTTCGCGAGCGCTCGCCCTTGGCCCCTCCTTCCTGCATAAAAAAATAATAGTCACAAAAGTTTATTGTAATTGCTTTAATGGAATTTAATATCCGTATAGAAATGACCTAAGAAATTTAAGCATACAAAAACATTAATTATTCGAATGTGTAACAACCAATTAAAATGAATACCACTTTTCAAATTTATGTATTGAAATGTAATGTTTAAAAATTAATATAGTACCATCAGTTGGGGTAATTGATGTACGCGCGGGGTAACTGAGTCCGTTCGGTTATACTGTAGGTCGGGACTTAGGCCCTAGGGAGTTTGTAAATGTACTAGTGATGTAGCGGTTGTCATTTTTCATAGCTCTGCGGTTGCGGCTGCGGAGCTTACAAATAGAGCTCCGCGCGTTTGCGGTTGCGGATGCGGTTATGTACCGTATAACATAATATTACCTAAGAATAAACAACACAATAAAATATCGCGTTTTAGCCACACTTTTCACAGTCTACAATATAATGACTATAGTCCAAACTGTAAAAAGTGTGTTTCCAGGATGCGGGACGAGGACCCAACGCGTTTTGCATCCCACCAACCACTTTCCCCAACCACCGCCCATTCGAAAGTGATGTGTGTGTGTGTGTGTGTGTGTGTGTGTACAGTATATATATATATATATATATATATATATATATATATATATATATATATATATATATACACTATTTTATCCTTATATTTAAATTGAATTGCTAGGAGACTGTATTTCAAAAATAAAAGTTTTTCAGCTTTGCCCCGCTTCAGCCTATTCCTTTTCCTTTTTTCATCGTAGATGATCCCTGCTCCACTAAATAATTGTTCACTAGGAACACTTGAGGGAGGACATCTAAGAACTTTTTTGCACCCTTGAGTGAAGGCATGAGGCATGACAGGAACAGCATTTGGCGACGTTTATAGCATTTATAGCCATCACACTAGCATTTATAGCATTTGGTTGCCCTAGTAAGAAGATATCCTCAAACAACAGCAATAACCGCACTGATAAATGCGGTTGCGGTTGCGGAGCTAATATGTGCGGTTGCTCCGCAATTGTGGTTGAGGACAACCGCTACATCACTAAAATGTACCCTTGCCCAAGGTTCTGATCTATATGGTTCAGAACAGAAAATACTAGACGAAACCGCGCGACCTACTTAATTAGATATTTAAATAATCACAATAATTAGATAATTACCGCACGCGACCTAAATTACCTCAACTGACGATATGTTCTACAACTACGCCACAGTGCTAATTCCTTAGACGAACTTGATTATATTAGATCAGGAAATGTACTACATCTTCAATAGACATCCATTTTTTTTATTGGAAGCGAGGAAATAGTTTTTATTCTCAATTTTCAGTAATAAAAAAACAATTATGTCAAAATATTTCATGCGATACTAAACTAAACAGAATTCAGATATTGGTTTTTTTCAAAAACATTTGTCTCGTAACATTGGGTCTGAAAGGGATATTGTTTATGCTGCGTATGATTATAAAATTTCTTATTTATCTCTTTGCGTGTTTCAGTTTTCCTTCGAAAGTATTGCTTGTTTTAAGTAAGTACTACTGTACGACTTAAAACTGTATAAATCTCTTCTACTTACAGTAAATGTTAGTTCGAACACTACACTGTAAAAATTAGAGGATTTCCTGCCACGAAATTACGTTGTAGTTATTTCTTTGATATAATATGAAAATATTACATTTCTAATGAACTAAATTAAATTTCCTTTTTAAGGAAAAGGAAACCGAGTGATGTGTACGTTTCCTTTTTCCTTAAAAGATGCTAATTTATGCCATTAGAAGTGTAATATTTTTCTATAATATCAAAGAAATAATTATACCATAATTTGGTGACAAATAAGATGACACCTAAATATCGAAAAAGTTTTACCCTATTTTCTGCAGTGTAATAAGTAGATGGACATATCAAGTAGACAAAAAAAAACAAGATTAAATTAATTAATACTGGATGATTAACACTGCCGATCATATCTCTCTCTCTCTCTCTCTCTCTCTCTCTCTCTCTCTCTCTCTCTCTCTCTATCTCTCTATCTATCTATCTATCTATCTTTATTATCCCGTCAGTAATTGCGGTCGTGCAGGGCAACTGAGTCCGTTCCATTCTTCCTAGTATTTCTGTTCCTAACCATATAAGTTAGAACCTAGGGAATTTAAAATTACAAGATAGGATACAATTACAAACTCCCAAGGTCTGACCTATAACGGAACGGACTCAGTTATCCCAGGCGAATCTCAATATATATATATATATATATATATCGGGTCGGCAAAAGAAATGGGAGACCACGAACTTTTGCTGTAAAATCCAAAGTTATGGTCAGATTTCAATATTTTTTTCACACCCACAACTAAGTAAATTTCCTATACGATGAGCGGATTTCAAAGAAAACTTATGAAAATTATAGATTTATTGAACTTTTCTTTATGCCACTGGAAATTCTCCATTTGCACTACTACTGCATTGTATGTGTAGGTAAAAAGTTACAAAGTACTCACATATAGTGCTACCTTGATGTTAAAAAAACTGCTCGATATGTTTACCACGAACTTCTACAACCTTTTTCAGTCTAAGACGGAACTCATCTATGGCTTTATTGATTTGTTATTGTGGTAGCTCATCCCATTTTTCCAGAAGCTGTCTTAAATGAGCGACATTTCTTACTTTGACCCGATTTAATACCGCTAACTGGTATTCTTTTGATATCTCCTGTTTTATCGATTTTCTTGAGAAGCTTGTCCAATAGGGTGTGTCACTTTTGGACTTTTTTTGAAAAGTTATGGTGCTTACCTCTTATATTGTGACAAATTGACCAAAACCATGAATAAACAAAAAAAAAGACAATCGGGTAATATTTAGGGTCTCCGCCCCCCATTTGAAAAATAAGCCCCCTATTCACACAAAAAAATGGTGATTTTTGGGGATATTTTTGGTCATAGTTTCCTTACTAATCATCGTATTTAAAACATTTTGCTGCCAAAATGTAGAGAATAATAATGCGCTTCAATCTAAATAGTTTTTATTAACCTTTGAGTTAAATTTATTAAATTTTTTATATCTCTTTGGTCATTTTGATGCATTTTCTAAGAGAAAAATGCTGCTGTTTTATATCTTTGGAAGATCTGAACTGCAATAAAATATTATCTTATATACTTTGGATGTCACCACCATCCATAGAGCATCATCCCAATGCAGCTCTGCGGCGATGGGCTTTGAAAATATAAATCAAAAGAGCAGATGGGCTTAAATGACCAACACCTTTTTGGTTTAGAGATTCAAAGTAGGAACAACTTTGTACATGTTTAGTAGATTAAAATTAGTAAATTTTGCAAAAAAAAATGACAACTGTAGACTTAAATTTTTATTAATCTAAAAAAATATGCAAAGCCCCATCTTTTTTTTTATTTTTTATTATGAAATACAAACACAAAACAATTTTAATCAAATAGAAACAAAGTGCTATTCTTGAAATTATAATGAAAAATTGTAAATGAAATGAAATTATAAATGAAAAGAAATTACAAATTCAAGCGACCTTGTTTGGAAAACTGAGAAAACGCCTGTTTTCCCCTACAACTTGAAGCAATGCCTGAAATTCACCTTCATCCCTACATGAGCCATGAAAATCCTGCAAAAGTTTGATACCCCTTTCTGCAGTGTCATTAACAACCTTAGTTGAAGAGAGTATTCTCTTCATCCGTTGAAAATCATTGTTGCTGTCCCCACGTTACAGCTGGAGTCCTTATCCAATCTCCCGTTGAACCAAGGACTTTGAATACAAACCATGACTTTGGACCAACTATGATAATATTTGAATTTTAATTCGTTCTTTTAGGAGGGGAAACATCGGCTTACCCTGTTTGAATTCTGGTGGTTGATTGAAAGAGGAAAGTTTTTTGGCCACCTTGTCCTTTTCACTATGAGGTAAATCTCCAAAGAGAGAAAGGGTTACAAGTTCTTCAGATAGGTACCAGTAATGACCTTTTAGAGTGTTGAGGGCAGCTTCCGCTACTTCCATGTCAATCTTTTTGTACTGAACTAATTCGTTGTATAGGAGGAGGTCATTTTCAGGAGCCTCAAGTGGGTTGGTGACTGATAGCCAGTACTTGGAGTAGATCAGCGATGTAAACAAGCATACTCTTTCCAGCATTTTTATTGTAACATTATCATATCCGGCTTGGTCTGAAAATGCTAACATCTTATTCGTATACAATATGACAGCCATCCATCTGGCGTGATGGAGAGCTTCTGGCTTGATCCAGTGTATTCCTCTGGCAGGAATTTCTCCTAAAACGAGCATTGTTGTTTCAGCTACCTCTTCGTAATCATCCCTGGGAAGGCTCTGGTTATCAATGAGCAAATCTGTCATAAAATCTATGACGCATTTTTTCAGATCCTTGAGATGTCTGTCATTGATAGATAGCTGTTTGAAGGGCTGCTTAGTATCTAGTTTCTCCCATATAACATCTCTGAAGGTCTTGAAAGATTCGTTGTCGGGTGAAGTACAGTAGATTTTCCAAATCCCTTTAGATACACTGCTGACAAAACTCGTTCTGCCATATGGTGACGACAAGCGAGCCATAATAATTTTTTTCCAAAGAGGTCTTCCAGTACTTTACAAGCCCCTTTTATCCAGCCAGTATTGGATGAAGTAGTATCGAATACCATTCCATAAACCTTATCCTGTAATTTCCATTCTTGGATTGTGCTAAAAACAGTACAAACTTGTGTCGATCCAGTTCAGACACCGATATCGGGTATCGAGAGAAGTTTCTCAACATTTTCTCCCGATATAAGTATTGCCAATCGATCCTGCTTTCCTCCTGAAACATTCAGTATCATTTTGCTGTCCCAGTGGACTACACAATATTGAGGTGGGTTGAACGACTCTTTAATAGTGTCAACAGTAGCTTTCCTCGACTTCTTCGCAGCTCGCGCAGAAGTACTTTTCGATAATGACATCTCTTTTAAATCTAGCCCACATTCAGCTGCTACCACAGATGCAAATGTCGAGCGTTGTTCGAATGATAGTCCTAAACGATCAGCTGTATTAGATATTAATGTTGACTAGTAACTTAGGACGTTTTGATGCGCCTGGGCTCGGAGTAAAATCATCTTCACTCACCATTACTTGAGTCCACTAACTCGCCTTCAGATGATTCAAATTTGTGTCTCTCTTCTTCTAATGCCTTTCTCTTTTTTCTTTCAATTTTTTCGTTCTTCTCCTATTCTAGCAGTGTTTTTGATCAGTTTGGCTACATAAGCTTTATCGATCGGACCCAGAGAATATATTCTAGCACTTCGCTGATCTTCCAAAAAGCGAAGATCCTCATTCTTCTGTTGTATAGTTCTCAATGTATCATTTTGGATCTCATTACATACATTTTCAGTTGATATATCAAATAAGTTATCTAAACGAGACAGAAAAGATGTTTTTTGGGTTTCATAACATTTCTTCTTTATATTTTTACCCAACTTCTCATGCTCTGTTATCAAATCCCACATTTTTTGGGGTCCTTTCTGCTTTCTAACGGATTTTGATGGCATGCCAGCCATAATCCACACCTTTTCTACCTTATCTAATACTCTCAAAATATTTTCTTCCTTTGACACATTGTCGCTTTTCATTTGATCCCTTCTCAAGAAGAAAAAATGACTCAGAACTTCACTATTCGTTGGAAGCATGCTTCCTTCTCTTGCGCATATGTCTTCCACTAACTTTCCCAATAAAGAATCATATTTTCTTAGGTCTGTTCTTAATATTGGCCTACTGTTAGTCATGACTATTGACTAATTTTAATAAACTATGAAATTAAGCAAATCTATAATAGAATTCTGAAAGAAAAGCAAATTTATCATACATTTGGTTATATTTGCATACTTTTTGTAGATAAAACCTGGAAATACTGTAAATAAATGTTATAGAAATAAAAACAGAGGGAAAAATTTCATAAGGTCCACTCAAATATCAGCACCGTTTTAAAACGTTCACAATAAGAGGATACCGTTATTCTCTACATTTTGGTAGCAAAATTTTTGAAATATGATGATTAGTAAGGAAACTATGACCAAAAATATCTCCAAAAATCACCATTTTTTGTGTGAATAGGGGGCTTATTTTTCAAATGGGGGGGCGGGGACCCTAAATATTACCCGATTGTCTTTTTTTTTTGTTTATTCATGGTTTTTGGTCAATTTGTCACAATATAAGAGGTAAGCACCATAACTTTTCAAAAAAAGTCCAAACGTGACACACCCTATTGTCCAAACCTCCTGCAGTTGGCTTACGTTAATTAAAATCGCTTTAATTATGAACTTCAACCTATGATTAGCAAGATTTTTCTGGAATATTCGCCATAAATCCAATTTCTCAGCTAAAATGCTAAAAGATGGCAAACAAACCATAAAATTACCTACTGTAGTACTAATATATTAAAATTTCATGTTGGTTCTGTGTACCGTATTTGTCGAGAGATGAAGGATTTAAAAGGTTTCCCCTTTTTATTTGCCGACCCGATATTAATATATATATATATTATATATATATATACACACACACACACACACTGATATGTATATAATACCCATAACGCTTAGCCATACAATACCACGTGGAGCATTTTGAACATGATTGTCGTGGATCCAGTGAGGGTTTTCATCTGATCAGTAGCGAGCGTTATGGCGGTTAACGTACCCACTAAGATAAAACATTGCTCATCAGTGAACCTGATCTGATGGATAATGTTATGTTGGCTTTTCACCCACTCACAGAACTCAAGGCGGCGGTCTGTATCGTCAACATGCGGTTCTTGTGTCAGGCATATATTGCATCAATAGAAGTGATTTGCCTTCAGAATTCGCTGACAAAGCGTCCGTCTCTCTGGATAACTTCGGGTTGACTTCTTTGGGCTGTTGAACAAATTTCCCAGTACCAGTCTCGCCGTCATATCATCCGTGATGGTTCTTAGCCTACCAGTACGTGGTCGGTCAAGAACACTCACGGTGGCTTTAAATTGCTGTCACTTTTCTGAAGTTGAGAAACCAATATTTTTTCTTATGTGGCTTTGCTGATTGAATTCGTCTGCGACACTTCGGTACATGCCTGCTTTTATTGCGTACATGAAGACCAACTCCATTCGTTCATCTTTCCTTAATTTATAATGCATGTCTTACCTGGAAAAGAAAAAGAAAAAGTATTAATATAAATCAATTTCCCCTATGTCCTGACCTTTGGGCCACCGTATATATATAATACACAGTGGCGCTCATAAGTATTCGTATAGAGACATATTTCAGTTACATTCGTCCTTTTCTTTTGTGCCATACATTGGATTGTTATGAAAAGTTTACCATTTGTTTGAAAAATGTTAACAAGTAAAAAATTTAATTTAACTTCATTATACAGGGTGTTATCAAATTATGTTTCATAAATTAGTATAAATATTCAAGACGTCAAAGTGAACAAAGAAGTTCCTATGAACATAAATCCGAAAATCGCTTTGTTTCCAAGATACATTGATTTTTTGCCGAGGACGATGCTGTTCTCTGTACACCTATTTTATGCTTTCTTGATATATCAGAGAACAATAAAATTATAATTATTATTATTATTATTATTATTATCATTATCATTAGTATTATGAGAGAATTTTTATCTCGATTATAACAAGCACGAGCCACTTCATTTCTGATGCATTACACACAAAAAAAGATAGAAGCAATACTCTTCATAACTTGAAAAATAATAATAAAATAATAATAATAATAATAATAATAATAATAATAATAATAATAATAATAATAATTTTTTGTTCGCTGATATATCTAGAAAGCATACAATAGGCGTACAGAGAACAGCATCGTCCTAGGCAAAAAATCAATATATCTCGGAAACAAAGCGATTGCAGATTTTTGTTCATAGGAACTTTTTGTTCATTTTGACGTGCTGAATATGTATACTAATTTATGAAACATAATTTGATAACACCCTGTATAATGTAAACTTGTAAAGCATCAAAGCAGTTGAGGAAATAAAGAAAAAAGTTAAGATTCAAAAGCTTTCGTACACTTACAAAATTATTTAACCAGTTTGCTGCGCAACCCGTAATATCACGGGCTCTCGCTTCTGACCATTTCTGCGCAGCCCCGTATATACACGGGTTTAAACTTTAAACTGAGATATCTCTGCGGAGCCCATGTTTTTGGCTCTACTCGTAACTGGGCGTTCGCGCAGTAAACGGGTTAATACTTTGTGTCCATCTTTTGCTTGAATGACTTCAGTGCTTCGTTTTGGGTATTTTTCTACAAGGTTTTGACATCTCTCAGTAGAAATTTTAGATCATTCTTCTAAAGAAAATTGTTGCAATTCATTCAGACTTGAAGCGTTTCTCTTGCGGGTAGCTTTTTTCAAATAAAACCATAAATTCTCGAATAAATTGAGATCTGGGCCTTGACTGGGCTACTCGAGAAGTTTGAAATTCTTTTGTTGAAACCATTTCATGGTGCTCTTACTTTTACATTCTGGGACATTATCTTGTTGCAGTAGTCAATTGCGACCTATTCGCAACTGCTGAACTGAAGGCAATACATTTTCTTCTAAAACTGCCTGATATTTTTTTTTAATTCAAGATTACATTCATGACAACGAGCTTTCCTGGACAAGAAGCAGTAAGGCATCCCCAAAGAAGCAAACTACCACCACCATGTTTAATCGTAGGAGGGACGTTTTTTCCTCGATTGCAATATTTGATTTTCGCCAAACTTAGATGCTATTTGTTCCTCAGTGAATAATTAAATTTTGATCTTGCCTTTCCAGAGAACTTTTTTCCACAATGCAAATCCATCATTTTGATGATCTTTCGCATACCTCAAACGAACTTCTTTGTGCGCTTTTCGTAGCAGAGATTTTATTCGTGCAACTCTTCCATGCAGACCATTTTCTCTCAATGCACGACGTAAGGTAGATGGATGAACATCGATCTTAGACAGTCTTAATGTTTGGCAAATATAACCTGCAGTCACTCGTGAATTCGCAGTAGTCATTCTTTTAATCCGTCTAGCTGTATGTTCTGAAATGTTGAAAGGTTGTCCTCACCTTAGTACAGTTTCGATTGTTCCAAAGCCTTTCCATTTCTTTATAACTACAGCAACCGTCGTAAATAGAATTCGAAGTTCTTCTCCTATATTCCTATAACTCTTTTGAGACTCGTGTGCAGCAATAACAGATCTCTTAAGATCTGTAGACAGCTCTTTACCACGAAGACCTATTGCTTACTGATTTTTTATGCAGTCATCCGTCTTCCATGAACATTCACAGAGACAATTCTAGAATTCAAAATTGCCAACAGTCTCTGATCAGTAAACAGGCAACTACTGATAAAAATTTTAAATTCTTTAAGCGTAAGGTGGACACACAAAGTATTAAATAATTTTATAAATAAATGTACGAAAACTTTTGCATTTTAACTTTTTTACTTTCCTCAAATTGTTTGATGTTTTACATTATATGTTGGAGTTAAACTAATTTTTTATTTGTTAAAATGTTCCAAACGAGCAGTAAACTTTTCCTAACTATCCAATGCATGGTACGAAAGACAAGAATGAATATAACTGTAATATTTCTCTGTATGAATACTTATGAATGCCACTGTGTATATATACTAAAATCTCGAGAAAATAATAAATTGAAAGGTAAGTTTCGGACCAACAACAGATCCTTCATCAGTTAAAGAGAGAGAGAGAGAGAGAGAGAGAGAGAGATATTGAACCTTAAAACAAACTGCAGAAACCTGAAGTAAAGGTACATTCAAAGGTATAAAGTATGTGTACACAGCTGAGGAGAAATCCTGTTGAAAAAATAAAATGAAAAATGCCTTAACTTAAAAATGATTAATTAATTATTCTTTTTTTTTTTTTTGCCAAAACAATAGAAATTTTAAAATAAAAAGTATTCATTAGTAATTTTGGGGTCATTTTTGATATTTTATATTTTTCGGTCAAATTTTTCCTAAACTTTTTTATGCAGAAAGGAGGGGCAGTTAAACAATTGTATTCATTTAAAAAGATTTTCAAACTTCGAAATGTTTCTATATAAAACAACGTTAATTAATATATCCATTTCGTATAAGTGCCTTCATTGAAATGAATATTATATATATCAGTGTTTCTCATCTCAAAAGATTAATTTCCAACTTGTCTTTCATCATATTTTCATTTTATTAATTGTTTTACATTAATTAAATGATCTTTTTCTGTTTATTAAAGAGTTTTGTCATGGAATTTCGAAGGTTGAGAATTTTCATACGAGCATTACATTGAATTATACGTGACTCCTAATTCTTGATACTCGGAGTACTACTACCTAGACTCAATGCATCGAGATTAAGCGACATTGGGTCTGGGTTGTAGTTGGATGGGGGACTGTCCTCTGCCTCCAGATTTATGTAGTGACCCGTGGTTCGGATTCCAGCACGTAAAGCTCTAGGTCCCATCCGTCATATGAGCTTAGATGTTGCGAAGGAGGTTCAACAACTCCGTTAGGCAACAGCAACAACTCGTAGTGGGCCTGTTCATGAATCCATGCTTTGAATCATCGCAAGAAGCAGTCTACAGCTGCCTACATAAGAAGGATAAGTTCCATAAAGTATTAAATTAAACATTTAAGTTTTCAAAAAAGATTTCAGAAAGTGGACTTAGTACATAGGATAGACTTTATACTGTTTTTTTCGTTGTAACAATCGTACCATTAGAAGGTAAAAATATTTGTGGTACTAAGGTTAGAAACAAATGATAGTATTAATCTTCGACTCCCTTTGTAATTGACGTAAAATCTCTCTCACGGCCTATAGGAAAGTTTGTCTTTTTTTTTATTTTTAGCGTTCGAAACAAACATCGATTGTAACGTAACTTCTCGAAAACTCCAGTGACGTAAATAGAGGACACGTCATCAGGGTCGCATAGCAGGCAGAAAACTCTGAGAGAAAGTCCAACGATAACATCGAAAGCATAATTAGAAAAGCTATGAAGCTGATCAGAGATGTAGTTGTAAAAACAACTCGGGGACATACAGTGCAAGCACTCTATCTTGTAGCATAAACCCAGCACAAGTTTTATGACGTAGGAATATTCGATGCATGATGGAGAGTACTTGCGCGGAAAGAGGGGGACCTACAATGTAAATTATAACACTTTACTTGAACGTCATTCATTTTTATTTTAGTATCTTTTCCTATAATTATGGACGAAACAAGGGTGGACATCGCATGCCTCACAGAAACTCATCTTAAGGATTGCCAAGGAAATTGTGAAAACTGCGAACATTGATTGTATTGATAAGAAAGAGATAAATATAGAGGGCTTCAACTTACTAAGAGCGGATAGAACAACGAGACTAAAGGTGGCTGTGCTATATATGTACATGAAGGTGATACTAATAGTCATCTATATAGACCTCCAAACACCCCAGCCGAAAAATTCTCGGAGGCCATTGATGATATCAGAAAGCTAATAAAGGCCATAAACCATCCATCCCCCAATATAATGATCTGCGGAGACTTTAACTTCCCATTTATAAAAGGGGGGGCACAAGAGAAGACCAGGAGCAAGCAAAAATGTTGATGGCCCTCACAAATGAGTTTATGCTGACACAGGAGATAACAGAAAATACCAGAAAAAATAACTGCCTAGATCTGGTATTCACAAATAACACGAACTTGATTGCTGATATAAAAATAACCCAAACCATTATCTCAGACCACAACTTAATCGAGATATCAATAAATATGACGACAACATTAAGAGACAATACACGGTGACAGGACAATTGCGTCCTGGTCAAGTGCGTCCTGGACAAATGCGTCCAGGTCATTGGCGTCCCTGGACAATTGCGTCCGGTTTTATTTCGTCCCGGACAATTCCGTCCCGGACAATTGTGCACTTCCCCAACTACTATATGAAGTTTATTTATTAGAGAAGTGAATAGAAAGTTAATTGTGACTTCACCTACGCAATTGTCCAGGGACGCCAATGACGAGGGACGAGTATGTTTGTTATTGTAATTTTGTATGGGATATAATGCCGGTTAGATTAATTGAATGCCCAGTTAGGTCAACTGTATGCCCCTTGACGATTGGTTAGGTTAAGTTGTGATATTTTCGTTAAAACTAACAAAACTAACTTTATCTTAAGTGGACGTAACCCATAAAATTTGACAATGATGTTGCTGATGATGGATAAAGTTTTAGAGAACAGTTTCGAACAGAACTTATGAACATATAACAAGTTTAATAGGTTAAAATGAAAGTATATTTGAAATTCCGATACTAACTTTCTATTCACTTCTCTAATAAATAAACTTCATATAGTAGTTGGAGAAGTGTGCAATTGTCCGGGACGCAATTGTCCGGGACGCAATTGTCCGGGACGCAATTGTCCGGGACGCAATTGTCCAGGAACGCCAATGACCGAGACGCATTTGTCCGGGACGCACTTGACCAGGACGCAATTGCCCTAGAACGACAATACACATATTGAGGAAAGAAGCAAATTTGGGGCCTTTAACTTAAACTCCAAAACTATAAATTGGGAAGCAATCAGATCGTACATGGCCAAATAGAGTGGAGAAGAGTTTTAGAGAATAAAACAACTGAAGAAATGCTAACAACCTTGGAAGAAAAAATGCTGAGAATTTTAGAAAAATATGCTCCGAAATCACAGCCAAAAGGAAAGAGGAGCTGACTAGAGAAGCAAAAGAGAAGAATATTCAGCACAAGGAAGAGAGTGGAGGCGAAGTTAGCCAACTGCGAAGATAATGCCAGGAAAATGATACAAGAAAAACTGGAGAGTGTCGATAGTGAAATACAAGCCCTGATTAAGGACCATACAGAAAGGGAAGAGGAAAAGGCGGTAGAAGCAATAAAGGAAAATCCAAAATACTTCTACAGCTATGCGAAAAGAAAACAAAAACGAGCGGCGCTATTGGGCCCTTAATGAAGAGAAATAATTAGTTAACCGACGATCCAAAAGAAATACTGAAACATTGAGAGCCCAGTATGAATCAGTTTTTAGTACCCCAAAAAGTGACAAAGCGATACCTGACATAGATGCATTCTTTGAAGAAAAATTGCAAGGAGAGTATACAACAGACTTTGATTTTACCCCAGAAGATGTAACGAGAGCTATAGGACAAATGAGACCACATTCAGCTGCAGGTTCGGACAATTGGAACGCATTATCGACTAAAAACTGTAAAAATGAAATATCTACACCTTTATACTGGATATGGAGAAGATCCTTTGACACGGGAAATACCGAGCATCTTGAAAAGAGCAAACATTGTTCCTATATATAAAGGAGGGGACAGATCTCAAGCAAAGAACTATAGACCAGTGTCATTGACGTCCCACCTCACCAAAGTATTTGAAAGAATAGTTAGAGAGAAAATTTATGATTTCTTGGAGACACTGGAAAGATTCAACGAAAATCAGCAAGGATTCCTATCAGGTAGATCATGCCTATCACAACTAATAGAACACTACAACAATATCGTAGATGCATTTGAAGGTAATGACAACTACGATGTCATATACACAGATTTTGCTAAAGCTTTCGACAAATGTGATCACGGTATAATAGCACATAAAATGAATATATGGGAATAACAGGCAAAGTGGGAAAATGGATCTACAACTTCCTCGGAGAACATCTACAGGTTGTCAAAATTCAAGGTAGGGCCCATATCATCATCAAAATCGGAAGTACGCAGCTCAGTACCACAAGGTACAGTACTGGCCCCACTCCTGTTCATTATCATGCTAACAGACATAGACAGCGGAGTAAACAGCAACAGTATATAGTAACATCCTTTGCAGACGATACAAAGATCAGCAGAAAAATCAGCGATGTAAATGAAGTGGAGGCCTTGCAGAGAGACACAAACAAAATATACAAATAGTCAGAAGACAACAACATGACAGTTAACACCGAGAAATTTCAGCTCTCGAGATGTGGTAGAAAAGAGGAACTTAAACAGACTGCATACTATGCTCCAGATAGACAGAAAATTCAGAGAAGCACGAAAGCGATCGATCTGGGCTAATAATGACCGATGATGCGAAATTCGAAACACAAAATCAGATAGCGATAAATAAAGCAAAAAGATTCGCGGGACAGGTATTAAGAACGTCCAAAAGAAGGGACAGGACAGTAATCATTCCCCTGTTAAAAACACTGATTATACCAAAACTTGAATACTCTCAGTTTTGACGTCCCTATATGAAAAGAAAGAAAGAAATAAACTAGGAGAAACGCAGAGACATTTCACAGCAAAGATTGATGGCTGCAAAGAACTCAACTACTAGGAAAGACTACATAAACTAAATCTGTACTCCTTGGAAAGAAAAGAGAGAGGTACACCATAATCTACATATGGAAAATGATCGAAAAACTGGTACCAAACGTAAACTAAACCCAATTACCATTCAAACAACACAGGAAAATAGGCAAGGCAGAATGTGTAGTGTTCCCAAATTAAAGGCCCGACAAAGGACCTCCTCAGCAGTGGAGGAAAATAACTTGGTTGTCAGGGGGCCAAGACACTTTAACCAGCTTCCAAAGGACCTCAGAAAGTTACAGGGGTCAAAGCTGAATTCTTCAAGAGTAGACTAGATGTCTGGCTCAGGACAGTACCAGATGAGCCGGGTGTACCTGGCTATGTACGGTGGAGAGCGCAAGAAAGCAACTTGCTCCTCCACCAAGCCAGACCTAAAGGCGGGGCCACCAGCTTGACCTTCGTGTGAAGAGAGACCAACGCACGGAACAGCAACCGTTAAATTCTATTACAAAAAGTAGGCCTATGTAATAAATATTCTTCAGACTGTACTACTTTACTGAAAATATTCCTTAGCACTTCCTTTTCATTGTTCTCCTGCTCGTCAATCTTGTGCCCGTAAGTGACCTGTGGTTCTCAATCAAGTTTTAACATATTTTCTCGAGTTAAGAGAGGAAGGAGTTTGTATGCGTATTTTTGGGGGGAAATTGAAACAAATAGTTTTTTTAAGTTCTTGCTATGTATTATTCTTGTAGAATTTGCTGTTCCTGCTATTTTTAAGAAGAAAGAGTAAAAATTGGAGGTACTAGCGTAAATTCAAATATATACAGAAAAATATATTTATTGGTAATCATTCAAACATTCAAGATAGATCCTATAGAAGCAGAAGACATACTATGCCCAAATTTACAAGAAAATTGTACGAAAAGAAAACATTTTTTGGATGACATGAATTTTGAACTTCAATTTTCGCAAAATAAAAATCCAAAATCCAAAATCCAAAATAAAAATATTTATATTAGAAGCTTGACAATGAACGGTTTTAAAACTTTCACCATAACCAAAAAACATAAAGCTTTCCAACAAAATATTACAGGAAAATACGAAAAAAAGAAAAACGTTTTGGCGGGAAAAAGGTGGAACATGTTACATATTTGGAAATTCCAAATTCAAGACAAAATATTTGAGAACACAAGCTTTATTCCTAAAAAGTACTTTATGAGATTTTTAATATATTGTATCAAGATGGTCAGGATCAACTCTCACATTTACTACCTTCAAAATTGGGGGAGAAAGCGTATAAAAAGATGAGACAGCCAATGAACATTTATAATTTCAAACGTTTTATTCCTGTTAGATTAAAATTTTGTACAGGTACTCAACAAACAGATACAGAAAAGTGGCATAACTTTCATCTAAATCGGTTCGTAAGTAAAAAACATTCAGAAGTACCTTTATCTCCCTTTAAAATAAGAAACATTTAACGTCTCAAACTCACAAAATAACTTCATAAATAACATAAAGTGCAGAACAAGACAGTACATCAAAATTAAGATAAACTAACTTCAGCTTCTGAAGACGCTACAGCAAACGTATTTAGAACGGCTTACAATACATGGTGTTTCAAAAGTCCTGAATCATAGGGAATATTTTTAATGTCTACACACACACACACACACACACACACACACACATGTTATAATGTTATAATGCTTCAGACCAACAAAGACCCCAGGATCCACTCAATTGTGTATTGAGTATGTCCTCCGTGGTGGCGGAGGTGACCTACAATTTTACGTATGTTCCGAACAACAGAAACCTTAATTTTACTACCTTAAACTATACCTAATCTATCAACATATGCATCTAATCGATTTTTAAACATGTTTATAGACGTGCTACTAATTACTTCTACTTGCAAACTATTTCAGCTATTTACTATTCTATGCATAAAAAAGTTTTTGGCAACTGCTGTCTCGAACCTTCTACTTGTCAGCTTATATCCGATATTTCTAGTTCTACTATATTGAACTATTTCGAAAACGCTATCTCTTTTTACATTATCTATTTACATTATCTATTTACATTACATTACATTCATAATTTTAAAAACCCTGATTAAATCACCCCTTTGCCTCCTAGTCTCGAGTGTAGTCAATTTTAACTCCTTAAGCCTATCAAAAATATATACTGTATATAGTTGAAAAATAAATATTCCTCTGATTCCGGACTTTTGAAGCACCCTGTATTCGTAGGAACACTTATTTTTCAATTATATACTGTATAGTAATTGTTGGAGTAGCAACAAGATTGTTAACTGTATCCTCGACTCTTCACTTGGCATTGCACGTGCCATCAGTTGGAACTACTGTAGCTATTAGGATAGCAACACGGCAGCAGACATTTCAGTCTCAGAGAGTCACTACAAACAATGTATGCTACAACCCACACCAAATACATTCTTCTTTGAACCAATTCTTCCAAACGAAACCTCAGCCACATTGAAAAACTTAAAAAATAAAAAGCAGCTATCAGTTCAATTCCAGTAAAATATATAAACTAATAGCAAATGATATAGCAACTCCACTCACAAGATTTATGAATGAGTCAATAGTGCAAGGTGTATTCCCTGATTACCTAAAGATAACCAGAGTTTGTCCAGTATTCAAATCAGGTAGCCCAATTCTCCATCCAATTATCGTTCAATCTCTACATTTCCAACCCTATGTAAGTAAAGTATTTGAAAAATCAAATATAATATTAATGTTTAAATACATAATATGTGAACTAAAAATGGCAGTTCCCCAAAATGCTATTCTTACACTGTATTACAAATTTATTCATCCATACTTACAGTTTGGAATTACAGCACGGGGTAGTCCATAAAATTATATAAGATATCCGCATAAAAGAATCCATAGAAAACGTTTACGAACTCTTTAGAACAATGATAACAGATAATCTCCTACCTCTCCAATGTTCAGTTTTAAATTTTCTAAAACTAAATGACATGTAAACTAACTATCGGTATCAGTATGCACAAAATTGCTAATAACAGACTATAGCGGAGGCTCGCTAAACATTTGCGGTCAAATTAGTATCTTTATTGCAACATTACTTCTTTAAATACAGGATTTCTAGTTAGTCTTTCACCAAACACTTTAACACAATCAAAATTTCTCCCTCTAAAAAAATAGAAAAAGCTACACAAGTTGTTCATGTGTAAAAACAGGCTTAGGAATATAAATACAAAACATCTGCGGTCAAATTAGTACAGTATCTTTATCAAGGCAGCCCGAGAGCGATCCTGCAGAATTATGAAGACGTTATGGCAATTGTAAGAAAATTTGTGAAGCCGGATCTATTTATTACGTTTACTCGCAACCCAAGATGCAAGATGGACTGAAATCGCTGAAAGCATTGAGGCTTATCAAAGACCAGAACATAGGCCAGATATTGTTGCGAGAGTTTTTCACGTGAAACTAAAAGAGCTGCTTCATGACTTAACAATAAAACATACTCGGGAAGCCAAGTGCATTTTTGTATGTAGTGCATGCACCTTCAAATTTCAGCTGGTGGGACTAGCCAAAAAATGACAGGTTAAAGTTTCCCACATGTCTCACACCAGCTCTACACACCCCACATCCCCTCCCGCCTAAAAATGACGGGTTGGCGTTTTTTTCCTATTATTTCTAAGATTATCTCAATTTTATTTGTAATAACAGAAAATAATGAAATGCAATTTTATTTTACTTTCTAGTATTTCTATTTATTTCCTTATTTTCTCTTGTAAAAATTGAACTGAATCGCAAAGATTTCTGCCTGAAAACCTCGCATGTTTCCCAACGGCATAATAAGATAAGAATGTTTGATTAGATTACTTGCCACTCACATACAAAATTAAATTCCAGTATGGGAGATTGGTCTCTGGAATGCTCGCCAACGTCATTACCGCATTTTTTTGTTTTGTATCGTCTGTGAATGGCATCCGAAAAAGAGCTTAAACGAATTGCTTGCGCCGCAATTGGTATGATGTTGGGATTGTTTGCAGTAGTCGTGCACGACGTGAGAACTCAGCCCAACAACCTTAAAATCTCCATGACTGGGCTGCATAATCCAATGAATTCCAAGTGGATTCAGGAAACCCTGAGCATCTCGCATGGCACAGTCACAACGTTGTAGAAAGTGGATCCCAGCGAAGACGACTTCCAGTCTCAGAACAAAGGCAACAGTGGCCGGAGTCAAACTGACGCTGTCACAGGAAGTATTCGTTATGTTGCCGCGGAAAAACCGAAGGTTGTGGTTCGGAAAATTTCAGAGGAGCTTCGGAACAAAAATGCAAGAAAGTTCATCCCTCAAATCTTTTGCAGCATTTGCGACGAGAAGACCTGAAAACGGTTTCAAAACCGTCAAAATTCCCAAGCTGTCTATGAACAACATTCTGCACAGACTCGACCTTTGTGAAGACCTGGAAGATTGGACTGAAGAAGTCTTCTTAAATCTGGTGCCCTCTGATGATTTTTTCTGTATCCATTCAGAAAGCTGAACAATCACAACGATCGTGCCTCGACCATGAGAGGGGAGGAGGCAAAAGACTCTCCAGATTCGTCATCCTGTGTATGTCAGGTTCTTTTTCACATTTTCTTCAAAAAGTCTGATGTGGGACATCAAAGAGCATGGCCAGTCATGGGAGAGAGACTATTTTCGTCATTCCTTCGAAACCGCCGACAAAGAAGCTGGGAGCAGATCAAATTTATTCATGATATGCAGGGCCGGATTAAGCATTATTAGGGCCGGGGGCAATGAATATTTTCGGGCCGGTGTCACTAGAAAAACACAATTCTTTGCCTGATACATCATACATGAGTGATGTGATCAGCTGACTGGGATCGATCAACAGAAAACGAAACAAAAACAAAGATGTGATTACAGAAAATGTATACTTTGTTCACATAAATGGGATACTAAACTAGGTTTTGTAGAAGCGGAATCTAGAATTGTTTTTTTCTTCCTCACGGTCGACCAATTATTTCAACGGTAGATTATAGCGTTTACATAGTTTCTTGGGGTCGGTCAGCATCTTGGGGCCGGTCAGCATCTGGGGTCGGGGCAAATGCCCCCTTTGCCCCCATTATATTCCGCTACTGATGATGGTTAAATGTTTGCAAACCCAGATGACACAAAATGCTTGACGAGCAAAAGCTAAATTTCGTCCGAAGCAGTGGGTACACGCGGTGGCCAGGAAATTTCCAGACACAAATCCAGCTGAAAATGTTGGTGCTATTGTGAAAGACCCACAATATAGGGTATTACCTCTTAATACAGGGTATTACCTCTTAATTCTAGACACTATTCACGCAGAAGGAAAACACACGAGACCAGCACTGATTTCTATGCTGGAACAAGCTCTGAAGAGTATTGAAAATGATATCCCTTTTTTAAGCGTTTGCTGAAATCGTTCCGGTACAGGATGGAACCGGTGATGGAAGTTGATAGTAATTCTATTAAGCATTTCTAAGGTGAGCCGTTGGAAAGCTGTTTTTGAGGTTTTGTTGTAGTAACTTGCAGAAATCCGTCCCAGAGATCTGGTGCAGCAAAATCCCAGAAAATTCTTAAATTTGTTTGCAACACCCCTTATGTTTTTATTACAAAATGAAGAGTATACATACGCTAATATTTCGTATTAATCAATCAGTATATGGCGTAGATCCGCGTATACTTTCGATTGTACCTCTGAAGCTAACTTATTACTAGGGGTGTGCCGGATAGTATTTTTTACTATCCGGCCGGATACCGGATAGCCGGATAATCAAAAAAATATCAGGCCGGATATCCGGCCGGATACCGGATAATATCATTCAAATAATTCATAATTTTTTATATATTATTATTTAGCTATTACTTGACTAATTGACTATACTATCAAATTTTAATCACTATTTGATGTAAATTATAGCTATCGTTCAATAACTTTAGTAATTACCTATATTTTATCCTTTTCAGGATTGTTTCATTGCCTAAATCATATAGCTATATAGCTAGTTAGTATTAGTTACGGCTTACAGCAATATTTTAACATTATTTACCCCTAAAATGGCTAGTTTTATTTGGAAAATATTTACAATACATGAGACTAATCCAACGATAGCTATTTGCTCCCTATGTTCCAAACAGATTAAAAGGGGATCAGAGAAATTGGGTGCTAGGTGCTATAGCACAAAACCTTTGCACAATCATGCAAAGATGCTGCATTCAAAAGAATATAAAGAAGTGTCTCAACTTAACAAATCATCTGAAAATCAAAATCAACCTATAGCGACCACCTCAATGGCTCCGAAGGAGAAAAAATTAGTTGCCATCGAAAAGCAACTCACGTTAGAAGAAAGTTTTTCCTTTAAGAAAATATGGGATATAAATGACTCAAAAGCTCAAGCTTTACATAAAAAGATAGGATTAATGATGGCATTGGACAACCATCCTTTTAGTTTAGTTGAACAAGATGGCTTTATAGGACTGATGGCCCACGTACAGCCAAGGTATTTGCTACCAAATCGAACATATTTTTCAGAAAAAGTCATACCCAAAATCTATGAAGAACCCAAAGAAATTGTTATGAATAAATTGAAAGAAGGGAAATACATTAGCTTCACTTCCGATATTTGGACCTGCTCTTCTTCAAATGAATCATTCATTTCCTTGTCAGGTCATTGGATCATGAATGACTACACTCATTGTAATGCAGTATTGCATTCAGCTCATTTTTCAGGATCGCATACAGGAATTAATATAGCGGACAAATTGCAATCTATGTGGCAATCATGGAATATTGACAGATCAAGGCGTAATATATTGGTCAGAGATGGAACTTCTAACATAGCTTTGGGATGTGACCTTGCGGAAATACCTTCTGTTCACTGTTCAATTCATTTGCTACAGCTAGTGGTGAATGATGCATTAATGGCTCAACGATCTATAAAAGATCTTTTGGCAAAGTGTCGACGTTTAGTGACACATTTTAACCACTCCCCACTGGCTACTTCTGAATTTAAAGCTCTCCAAACACAACAGGGTCATGTTCCTCTTCTATTGGTACAAGATGTTTTAACGCGCTGGAACTCATCTTATTTGATGCTAGAACGTATGGTTAAGTTGAAAAAATCAGTTCAAATATACCTTGCTGATCATAGTGAATTACTTGTTATTTCATCTAATGAGTGGCACTTGATTGAAAATCTTTTAAAGCTTTTACAGCCATTTTTTAAACTCACCCAAGAAATGAGTACAGAATATAGTTTACTCTCTACTGTTATCCCAAACATGTGCGCGCTTGAAAGGTTTCTTTCAAAAATTGGCCAGGATGATCAAGGAGTCCAAACTACAAAAAATGAACTGTTGAAGTCATTGCGGTCACGATTTTTTGCCAATGAAAGCAATGAAAAAAGAAAGTGTCTAAATGTCTTAACAAATCGGAAGTATGCTCTAGCAACTGTCATTGATCCACGATTTAAATTTTTGTTTTTCAAAGATCAACAAAAGGAAAATATTAAGACATGGTTAATTGAAGAAATAAATGAAATAAACAACCTAGAGAAAATTAGAGATAAATATTTTGAAGAACAGGCTCACAGCAGCGACGATTCTAATTCTTCTTCCTCCTCAACAGGAAGAAAAAAGGCAAAGTTTGATGATGATCCACTCTCTGCTTGTTTCAGGGAACTAACACAAGAAAATTCAGAAAAGATACCTGGTGAGAAAAAGTTTTAAAAAAGCCGCAAGATGGCTTCATTCGCAGAAATAGCAGAGGAAATTGAGCAATATGCAAAAAAAACCATATCAGACAGACGACTATCTCCACTTGAAATTTGGAAAAATGAAGAATCCTTTCCATCTCTCAAGAAAATTGCTCTAAAATGGCTAGTGACACCAGCATCTTCAGTTTTCTCAGAAAGAATGTTTTCCGAATACGGAAATATTTTTGAAGAAAAAATAAGTACTTTGCTACCAAAGCGAGGGGAGATGCTTCTTGTTATCCATCACAATGGACGAAAATTTGGTTAGCTGGACCAAACATTTTGCCTTTTTAGCAGTGTTAATATAGTTACATACCAGTAGTGGTACATGCTTATTTATCAATTATTTTAATTTTAGATTTTTGTACAACTATATTCAACTTTTGCTAGCTAAAGGCTATGCAAGCTAAGATTGGAAAGGGGCGGGCCCAGATGGTATTCCCATTACAAAAAAGACTATCATAAATATCCGGCTATCCGGCCGGATACTGACATCTATCCGGCCGGATACAGGATACCGGATAATATATGTTATCCGGTCGGATATCCTGCCGGATAGTGGTATCCGGCACATCCCTACTTATTACCAGTACCGTCAGTTGAGGTAATTGAGGTCTATTCCATTTTTCCTAATATATTCTGTTCTGAACCATACAGGTTCAGGACGTAGGAAATTTATAACCTTAACAAGGCCAGGGTACATTGACAAACTTCCTAGGTCCTGACCTATAATGGAACGGACTCACTTACCCCAACTGACGGTATGGATTGGGTTCTGT
Organism: Bathynomus jamesi; assembly: GCA_023014485.1. NCBI lineage: Eukaryota > Metazoa > Arthropoda > Malacostraca > Isopoda > Cirolanidae > Bathynomus > Bathynomus jamesi. Next base: position 30,071 of record JAJOZX010004360.1, on the reverse strand, counting down.
AAATTCTAGAAGCTAGACAAAATTACTAATGTAGAGACCAAAACATCTGAAAAGTTAAACTCCCTTGACATTCTTCTTCATGAGTGATCCTAACTGAAGGAAAATATTGATGATTGAGGCTTCAAGGACTTCCAGAATGTCGCATTTATTATCCAAACTAATTATCTTGTAACACGGTAATTTGAAAAGTGAAAAATCTCAATCAAAAACTATATAAAGATATTTCCTATCAAAGGAGATAGAGAACAGCGCATCTTTAATTTCCATCTCTCTCTGTAGAAGCAGTCACTAAAAGTGAAATAATTATCATCAATGTATGACTTGATCAAGGCGAGGAAACGGCCGTAGTCGATTAGCAGGTCCAAGATCATATTCATCCGTGAAACTCTTTTACAAAATACTTTAAATAACCTTGAACGATACCTCAGTGAACGTGAAGCGAAGACAGTATCTAAACTAACTATATTGTTTTATTATTTGCATTTACATTACGGATCTTGTGATCAAAGTTCTCGAAATTCATGAAATGAGCGTTTGAAATTGTGTCAACAAAAACAGCCACATCCTTCGACAACTAAGTTGACCGCTTGTATGAGTTGCAATCTATATAGTGGAGATCATGGGTCTCATAAGGGAGTCTTTTTTATAGATTTCAGAATATATATATATATATATATATATATATAAGCAAACAACCACAAGGAAAAGGAAACACAAAGTCCGAGCGCTTTCGTGATATATTCACATTATCAAGGAGGAACAGAAAATAGACGGAGTTACAAAGTAAATGAGTTAAATAGACAAGCAAAAAATTCACAATTGGCACCTCAAATTAAAGGCCTTAAAGCCCTCTAAAGATTTTTTCAATTGATAACATAATCTGTAGGCAGCTAAATTACTGAATATAAAAAATATACTGTATAGATGAAATTAGACAAAAAAAAAAAACCAATACAGAGAACAAAAATTATTATAATGGTTATTAACACTAATATTTAATTAAAACAAGCAATTAATTGGCAAGAATTTAATGAAAAACAAATAGATAACGTAGATAACAAATAGAAAACATAATCTGTAGGCTGCTTAATTACTATACAGATGAAATTAGACAAAACACCAGTACAGAAAACCAAAAAAAATTATTATAATGGTTATTAACACTAATATTTAATTGAAGTAGGAAAAATTAAGAGGCCCGAAATTAATGAAAACAAAGGGAAAGTTGCCATCGTCTTACAGATTATTACAAAATTTCAACAAACAATCTGGAAAAAAATTGTTATCCCAACAGCAACCCACTTCAAAAATCCAATAAACCACCCAGCAACCAAAGATTATACACGAAAGAAATATTACAATTAAAATAGACACATAAGAATGTTAACAGTTCTTACAATATATATTTATTTAACCAGGACAAACCATTAAGAGGCAAAAAATGCAGTTAAGAAAACAGTAGGCCCATCGCCAACTTACTGACAATGTACGAATCTAATTTGTACAACCCAGGGCTAATATTAAAGACCAAATCCGCATTATTCTTGATCACACTTGATTCCAATATATTTCTGCTAACAATAGATTTACTAAACCTTAATTTGGAAGCATTTTTCCAATCAATGGGATGATTAGAATCTCTTACCTTGATAAAAGGTACATTAAACTATGTGCGGTTCTAACATATACAGTACAGTATTTCATGTTTTTTTAATGCAGTGACGTGTATATTTTATTGTAGCTGTACTGTATTTCATGTACTTTTGCTACTTAGGTACACAATATAAAGCAATCTGTTCTATTTTGTCGTGTAGACGTGTTTATTTTAATGTACTTCATTAATTTTTAGCTATTTGTTGATTACAATTTGAATATAGGCCCTGAAAATAAAGCATCTCACTTAGCCACCCTCTCTCACTTAGACGCACACCCCTGCACATCAATTAGTGCTGTTTGTGGAGTTATATACAGGGCGTAACAAAAGTCCATTCTCAGGAAAATCTTTTCCGATATTTTATTTAGCGGCGAAGCTTGTTTTCATTTAAATGGAACAGTGAATTGCCACAATTAATTAATTATCGTTACTGGAGCAACAAAAATCTGCATTGGGTTGAAGATGCACATTCGTAGGTTGATCCCAGGGTTACGGTGTGGGCAGGAATTCATAGAGGAACCATCATAGGACCATACTTTTTTGATGAAACCATGAACGGGGATTCTTACTTGAACAACACTGAAGGAAATTTTGCAAAAGTACATTGACGAAATGTCTTTGGATGCTAGACCACAGTTCTGATTTCAACAAGATGGTGTACCTCCGCATTTCGCTCGTTCAATGAGACAATAGTTAGATGAGAATCTTCGTGGCAGATGGATAGGACGCCGAGGTTGTGTGAAATGGCCGCCCCGGAGCCCTGATTTGACCCCACTTGACTTCTTGTGGAGCCACTTAAAGTCCGTTGTTTATGAGTCAAGACCTCGAACGATCCAGCAGTTAAAACAAAATATTACAGATCACTGTAACAGAATTAGTGCGGAAACGCTTCAAAACGTAGCCGACAGCTTACAAAGACGAGTAGAAATGTGTCAACGGCTACATGGAATGCAATTTGAGCATGTACTGGATTAATTGGTAAGATGATTGTATTGTTTGTAATGTATAGCTATAACTATATCTCTCGTCCAATTCTGTTATATCTTATTTCCCTATAAGAACGAACTTTCGTTACACCCTATATATATATATATATATATATATATATATATATATATATATATATATATATATATATATAGGAAAGGCAGAATGTGTAGTGTTTCCAAATTAAAGGCCCAACAGGGGACCTCCTCAACACTGAGGGAAAATAGTTTGGTTGTTAGGGGCCAAGACTTTTCAACCAGCTTCCAAAGGACCTCAGAAACGTTACAGGGGTCAAAGTTGAAGTCTTCAAGAGAAGACTAGATGCTTGGCTCAGGACGGTACCAGATGAGCCGGGTGTACCTGGCTATGTACGGTGGAGAGCGCAAGAAAGCAACTCGCTCCTCCACCAAGTTATAGGCGGGGCCACCAGCTTGACCTTCGTATGAAGAGAGATCAACGCACAGAACAGCAACAAGGTAACACACACGGTGTGTGTGTATATATATATATATATAATATATATATATCAACGTAAAGAACGACGCTTGTATAGGAGAACATTCCGCGCAAGATGAGGAGGGAGAACGAACAAATGAAAAAATGAGGTAACCACACGGGAATCGAACCTCATTTTTTCATTTGTTCGTTCTCCCTTCTTATCTTGCGCGGAATGTTCTCCTATACAAGCGTCGTTGTTTACGTTAATTATACTGCGTGTTCTTTGCGGTTGAAATGTGTGTGTATATATATATATATATATATATATATATATATATATATATATATATATATATATATTTTTTTTTTATTCTTCGACAATTTTGTCGGTGTTGTAGTCGGAAGAAAAATCGTATATAAATTTTTCATTTCAGCTTCCAAGAATAAAAGCTAATTACTAAATTATTTCTTGCATTATCGAAAATTAATTTCTCAGGAAAAGGGTTTCGAGCCGTCATTTGCAAAGATAAATCGTTGTCGTTCTTAATATAATATTGAAAAGAAATATTAATAAAAAGATGATGGCCCAAATCTCTTTGGGAAAAAACTTTTTAATATGTTAGCTTCTGATCGAATTCCGAAAGTTATAGGCGAAAAAGAATTATATTAAGATTTGATTTTTAGCAGTGATCTCTCTCTCTCTCTCACTCTCTCTCTCTCTCTCTCTCTCTCTCTCTCTCTCTTTATAATAATTATATTTTCTAAAGTGAAGATGTCAGTACAAAAAACAAATAATAATTTATCTGCCGACCAACCATTCCAAGATTTGTTATAAAATGGTCAATATACCATAATCATTACATGGTTGAATATTAACCAGATTAAAGTTGTTATTTTATTTTTTCTTTAATGCAGGAAGGAGGGGCCACTCTCCCTAATGGTTGTAAACCTTTATGGATAATACCTCTTAATATAACGTAAAAATTTTTCCGGTTGTTATTATAATGTGTGAAATTCTTTTAATACGTGGGCCCTATCTTTTTCCTTTGTGCTCTCAGTTTTATGTCTGTGTGATCTTTTTTTGTCACTGCTCTGGCTCACTAAAATAATTTATGTTATTGTTAAGTAAATAATTAAATGGTGTTTTTGTGGTATTTCGTATCCCTTTTAATTGATAATTGAGTCCAAATGGAAAAGCAGTAATTAGTTTATTAATCCATATTTATTCCTTTTCTTTTAATTTTTTTTTGTTATTGAAGTGTGAATAATCTACTATAATATTTATAATAATTACGGTTATTGAAAAGAAAATTATTATAATTACCAGGTTATTACGTAAATTTCTTTTAATTTTGTTTATGTGTTGGTTGTATCTCGCATTTACTCGTTGTGTTGTCATCTCTACGTATTGACACGGGAGATAACAGAAAATTCCAGGAAAAATGACTCTAGATCTGGTGTTCACGAATAACACGAACTTGATTGCCGATATAAAAATAACCCCAACTATTATCTCAGACCACATCATAATCGAGTTATCAACAAATATGACGACAACATTAAAAGACAATACACATACGGAAGGAAGAAGCAAATTTGTGGCTTTTAACTTTAACTCCAAGACCATAAATTGGGAAGAAATCAGATCATACATGACCGAAATAGAATGGAGAACAGTTTTAGAGAATAAAACAACTGAGGAAATGCTAACAACCTTGGAAGAAAAGACGCTGAGAATTTTAGAAAAATATGCTCCGAAAGCACAGCCAAAAGGAAAGAGGAACTGGCTAGAGAGGCAAAAGAGAAGAATATTCTGCAAAAGAAAGAGAGTAACGACGAAGTTAACTAACTGAGGAGACAACAATGCCAGGAAAGTAATACAAAAAAACTGGAGAGTATCGATGAGGAAATACAAACTCTGATAAAGGACCATACAGAGAGGGAAGAGGAAAAGGCGATAGAAGCAATAAAGAAAATCTAAAATACTTCTACAGCTATGCGAAAAGGAAAACAAAAACGTGCACTACTATCGGCCCCTTAAGGAAGAGAAATAATGAACTAACAGACGATCTACGAGTAAAAGAAATATCTGAAACATTGAGAGCCCAGTATGAATCAGTCTTCAGTACTCCAAAAAGTGAGAAAGTGATACCTGACATAGATGCATTCTTCAAAGAGAAATTGCAAGGAGAATGTATAACAGACTTTGATTTTAACCCAGAAGATGTAGCGAGAGCTATAGGACAAATGAAATCACATTCAGCTGCAGGTCGGGGCAAATGGAACACACTATTAATTAAAAACTGTAAAAATGAAATAGCTACACCCTTATACTGGATATGGAGAAGATCCCGAGACACTGGGGAAATACCGAGCATCTTGGAAAAGCGCGAACATTGTCGCTATATATAAAGGAGGGGACAAATCTCAAGCAAAAGAACTATAGACCATTGTCATTGACGTCCCACCTCACCAAAGTATTTGAAAGAATAGTTAGCGAGAAAATTTATGATTTCTTAGAGACACCGGAAAGATTCAACGAAAATCAGCACGGATTCCGATCAGGAAGATCATGCTTATCACAAATTATAGAGCATTACAACAATATCGTAGATGCACTTGAAGGCAATGAAAACTATGATGTCATGTACACGGATTTTGCTAAAGCTTTCGACAAATGTGATCACGGTATAATAACACATAAAATGAAATATATGGGAATAACAGGCAAAGTGGGAAAATGGATCTACAACTTCCTCAGAGAACGTCTACAGGTGGTCAAAATTCAAGGTGTATCATCATCAGAATCAGAAGTACGCAGCTCAATACCCAACTCCTGTTCATTATCGTGCTAACAGACATAGACAGTGGAGTAAACAGTAACAGTATAGTAACATCCTTTGCAGACGATACAAAGATCAGCAGAAAAATCAGTGATGCAAATGAAGTGGAAGCCTTGCAGAGGGACACGAACAAAATATACACATGGTTAGAAAACAACAATATGACTTTTAACACCGAGAAATTTCAGCTCTTGAGATATGGTAAAAGAAGAACTCAAACAGACTGCATATTATGCTCCAGATTGACAGGAAATTCAGAGAAGCACGAAAGCGGTCGACTTGGGAGTAATAATGACCGATGATGCGAAATTCGAGACACAAAATCAGATAGCAATAAACAAAGCAAAAAGAGTCGCGGGACAGGTACTAAGAACGTCCAAAAAGGGACAACACAGTAATGATTCCCCTGCTAAAAACACTGATTATACCAAAACTTGAATACTCTCAGTTTTGACGTCCCCATACAAAAAGGAAGAAATAAATAAACTAGAAGAAACGCAGAGACATTTCACAGCCAAGATTGATGGCTGTAAAGAACTCAACTACTTGGAAAGACTACATAAACTAAATCTGTACACCCTGGAAAGAAGAAGAGAGAGGTACACCATAATTTACATATGGAAAATGATCGAAAAACTGGTACCAAACTTCAGACTAAACCCAGCTACCATCCAAACAACGCTGGAAAATAGAAAGGCAGAATGTGTCGTGTTCCCAAATTAAAGGCCTGAGAAAGGACCTCCTCAACACTGAAGGAAAATAGTTTGGTGTGAGGGGGCCAAGACATTTTAACCAGCTTCCAAAGGACCTCAGAAACGTTACAGGGGTCAAAGTTGAAGTCTTCAAGAGAAGACTAGATGCCTGGCTCAGGACGGTACGAGGCACCGCGCTACCACCGCACATACCTGGGTATGTGCGGTGGAGAGCGCAAGAGAGCATCTCGCTCCTCCAGCAATCCAGGCCTAGAGGTGGGGTCACCAGCTTGACCTTCGTGTGAAAAGAGACCAACACACGGAACCCAAACGAGATTCATGAGGTATTGTGTTGTCATCCTCATTGTATTTTACAGATATCGCACTCTATTAGACATATTACGTATCGGTCCCCGCAATTGAACACGCTATTTTTCGGTCTTTCTCTTCTAAATTGTTTGCCTGTTGTTGAAGAAGTAAATTTGTCACTGAATACACTACACGCGCAGAGCCAATATTATTACTCCCTAATTCTGCACTATTACTGTATTTACAGTACAGTCAGATGAAGTTCCCGGTATTCTTAGCACCACCGTTTGCCGGAGACTGAGGGACATTGTTTGAGAACGTGTTATCATGGTTTTTTTATCACCTGTCAGATCAGGGAATTTTTTAACATCGATCATCAGTATTGCTACCAAAGCGATAGCAGCTCGGGGTCTCATATATATATAATATATAATATATATATATATATATATATATAACCTTTGGTTAGCTTCCGCCAGAATTGTTCATTCTGACGAAGGTCAAGCTTTTCACTCCACCTTAGACCTACAGTTTTACTTGGAATCCGAACCACGCCCCACCAGCAGCCCAGCGTCTTAATCACTAGGCCACCCAGGGTACCCATTTATTAACCAACCACTTTCTTTAGTGTGTAGAAGGGTGAATAGCTGGGTTTTGCTGCGCGCCGGCTGCCGTCACCGGGTCTCGATCCCGGGGCCGATGGATTCGTAGTCAGCGACGCTAACTACTACACCACCGAGTTTGTGTATATATATATATATATATATATATATATATATATATACAGGGTGTCCCAGAATTAACTATTTCAATGAAATCGGACAAATTTTTTAAAAACACACTTATTTATGTTTATCATGTTTAATATGTGTTAAAAATGTATAAATTTCTAAATTTTTTTCATAGTTTTATTTTCTTCTCTTTCAGAACCCTATTAATAATGAATACACAAGAACGCATCTTTGTTGTAACATCCCGTATCAAAGGAATGCAATGTAATGAAATCAGAGAAAAATTTACAAGAAGATTCCACAGAACCGGTCCTACAGACAAAGCGATTCGTGAACTTGTGAACAAACTTAAAAGAACTGGATCCGTACACGAGGTGGGAAGAGGACGCCCAAGGACAGCACGTAACAGTACCGAACAGGTACGACAATTGTTTGAGGATGAACCAACAACTTCGGTTAGGGAGGCCGGTCGAAGACTCAACATATCCAAGACAACAGTTCATAGAATCTTGTGTTCGACACTGATGAAAAAGGCTTTGATACGGGATGTTACAACAAAGATGCGTTCTTGTGTATTCATTATTAATAGGGTTCTGAAAGAGAATGAAAATAAAACTATGAAAAACTATGAAAAAATTATGAAAATAAAATTATGAAAAAAATTTAGAAATTTATACATTTTTAACACATATTAAACATGATAAACATAAATAAAAGTGTGTTTTTAAAAAATTTGTCCGATTTCATTGAAATAGATAGTTAATTCTGGGACACCCTGTATATATATATATATATATATATATATATATATCGGGTGATTTTTTTTTAAACCTTGGATACTTTAAAAGATTTGTACTTTTTATTAACTGTACCTTCTCTACGGTAAAATTTTCAAGCTTTTATTTCAGTTAATAAAAAAAATATAACACTTTTAGAGGGAGACATTTAAAAAATTACCTGAGATATTAATGATTCGATTTAATACCCCCAAAAATTTTTCCCTCTTTATTTTTCAACAATTAAAAAGTTACCTATCTTTCAGCAAATATTATAAATCTAATATGATTGAAATAATATTTATTTATAATTACAAATTATATATTATTGCCTCTCTATTACTCTATTACTCTATTTATTACTCTATTACTCTATGAATGAATGCTAAGATTACAATCAAACACTGGCAAAAAAAGGAAAAAATCTATCAAACAAATACAGTAACAGCTAAAATTACTATATCGTTTAGAGTATATAGCATGTCACAACAACATGACTTTTGATATTACATTATATATATATATATATATATATATATATATATATATATATATATATATATATATACACGAGGGTAATTCAATAAGTATCCGCACTTTTTATTTTCACAGCTGATAGATTATAAACATATTACTTCTCAACATAGTCTCCCTGTTTCTCAATGCACTTAGTTCAGCGATCTACAAGCTTCCTAATGCCATCACAAAAGAATGTGTTTGGCTGTGTGCGTAGCCAGTCATGCACCGCCTCCTTCAGGTCATCATCGCCTTGGAATCGCTGACCTCTCAAAGCGTCTGTTGGTTTACGTCGTCGTCGTCGTTGGGCCTAGGCAAGCTACGGCTTGGGACCGTAGCGCATCTATCCGGTATAGGTTAACCTGGATGATGTAGCCATAAGCACTGCCGCTGGTTAAGTGCCAACCAGTGATTATCTCACTAGCCGTATTGAGTCCGTTAGGCGAAACTGCGACAGTACCAAAGGTGGAAAATATAACCCTTGGTTTTCTTTATTTATTTGTAAAATGGACATGGTATTAGATTAAAATAAATATTTGAATATAAATAATTAACTGACAATTGTTGATATATAATTAATTATGTTTACATACAATAAAATAATATAGTATACATAAAATTAGTATTAATGTGGTTCACAATTGAATTATGATGGGTAACTAATTTAAAATGAATTTATAACTATTCCGAAATTCAAGACGGTAAAATTAACATTTATCTTGAAACTAAAATAAGAGTATTCACTACACACTCCCCCCCAGAGAGGAAGTTCAAAGAGTTCCGAACGACACTGATTTCCCCGGGACCTTTTGGTAGCTACATGTACCTCGCTTAGGTTGATTCCAAAAACGCAGGCTTAAGACGATCGATAGAAACCTTGTCGACCTTGGAACCGCGCTGGAGGAGAAATGATTTGCGCGTACGTCGGAGAACTTCATAGGGCCCGTCATATGGACATTGGAGAGGCCGTTTTGGGACAGGTACACGAACGAAAACGCGGGTGCAAGACTGGAGGGCTGGGGAACAAAGATGTTCTGTTGGCTAGTCAATCGAGGGGGAACAGGCTGAAGGGACTGCATGTGAGAGGAAAGGTTTGAGCGAATTCCGTAGGATCACATGACTTATCCCCTGCAGTGAAGTAGCCACCTGGTAGCCGCAGTGTTGTTCCATAGACTATTCAGCCGCTGTAGTCTTCAGATCACTCTTAAATGCAGAGCGAATACCAAGCAACACGAGTGGAGCTTATCCATCCAATGGGAGTCTTCGTGACACATAAGGGATGACTTCAGCTGGCGATGGAAGCGTTCGACGAGGCCGTTAGCTTGCGGATGATACGCACAGGTATGCGCATGTACTGTACCCAACAAGCTGGTAAACTTCTTCCAAAGCGAAGACTCAAATTGGCGACCTTGGTCAGTGATGACTTTTGTCGGCAATCCAAATCTTGATACCCATCCATGAAGAAAGGCTCTTGCAACAGTGTCCGCTTGGATATCAGGAAGTGGGATGGCTTCAGGCCATCTGGAAAAGCGGTCGAGACAGGTGAGCAGATAACGTTGGCCTTGAATCACTGGAAGAGGGCCAACAATGTCTACATGAATTACCTCAAATCGCTGGGATGGGGGCGGAATGCGTCAAAGGGGGACCTGGTGTGCCTTTGGACTTTGGCACGCTGGCAGGCAAGGCACGTTTTGGTCCAATGTTTGACATCCTTCCGCATCGAGGGCCAAACAAAGCGAGAGGTAACCAGGTGTTGCGAAGCACGGATACCAGGATGGGAGGGCTTATGAAGATCCGTGAAGACTGCTTGTCTGTGACATGGAGGGACATAAGGGCGAATAGCAGCTGTTGATACGTCGCAATAGAGGGGCACAGACAATCCTGGCATACTCATTTTCTTGAGGGAAAGTGATGAGTGGAGTCTTCTCTGAGCAGTTCTTGTAGTTCCGTATCCTTATCTTGATCCTGTGCAATAGCATTCCACAGTGTAGAGCTGAGGTAACAGAAGTAATTTCTATTCTTCAAAGTGCATCCGCTGGAGTGTTCAAGACACCTTTGATGTGGCGGATATCTGTGGTAAATTGCGAGATATAATCGAGTTGCCTGATGACTCTGGGAGAGTGGTTCAGCTGTTTTTATTGAAGACAGTGATCAAAGGTTTGTGGTCGGTAAAAACACAAATTCTCGGCCTTCAAGGAAATGTTGAAAATGCTTCACGTTTAAGTAAATAGCAAGAAGTTCACGTCCGAAAGCACTATAACGCGTTTGGGCTGGCTGCAGCTTTTTCGAGTAAAACGCGATGGGTGCTTGTTGACCGTTAATGGTTTGTTCCAACACTCCACCGATCGCAACATCTGATGCATCGACCGTCAGAGTTAGGGGGGCATCACTGATAGGAAATGACAAAGACAATGCACTATTGATAGCATTTTTGGCATTGTCGAACGCCTGTAAACTATCGCTACACCATACCAATTTCGTTACCTTGCGTTTGTGTGTGATCATAGCGTGTAGAGGAGCAAGAACACTGTCACAGTTTTTAATGAACTTGTGGTAATAATTACCAAACCTAGAAACGCCGTAACTCACGCTGATTACTTGGCATAGGGTAATTTTTTATCACTTCACACTTGTCCTGAAGGGGGGTAATTCCGTGCTGCGAAATCGTGTGACCAAGAAATTCCAAGGTTGGCTGTGCAAACACACACTTAGATGCATTAATAGTAACACCGTATTGTTCTAAGCGTTGAAAAAGGAGTGAAAGATGTTCCTTATGTTCCTCTTCCGTTGAGCTGGCCACAAGCAAATCATCGATGTAGCATAAACAAAGTCTAAGCCTCTGGTGACCTCATCTATAAACCTCTGAAAGGTTTGCGCAGCATTCCGTAGCCCGAACGGCATCTTCAAAAATTCGAATAACCCAAATGGTGTACAAACTGCAGTCTTGGGAATATCCGAAGGCTCTACGGGAATGTGGTGGAAAGCCTTAACAAGGTCTATTTTACTGAAGATAGATTTGCCGTGGAGAAGAGAAGTAAAGTCTTGGACATTTGGTACCGGATATCGTCCGGGATGGTTGTCGAATTCAAAAACCGGTAATCCCCACATGGTCTCCAGTCTCCTGACTTCTTCTGGACCAGGTGTAGGGGAGAGGACCAACTGCTTTTGGAAGGTCTTATTATCCCAAGATCTATCATAAGCTGGAATTCCGATTTGGCAGCTTTCAGTTTGTCCGGGGCAAGACGTCTGGGTTTTGCAAACACAGGGGGACCTTTGTTGTAATGTGATGGGTAATGGTGTGCTTAATGGTATCACCCATCTGCATCGGTTGAAGAATTCCTGGATATCGCTGAAAAGGCACTGGTACATGGAATTAGGGGGAACGAGGGAAAGTGCAGAGTTCGAGGCGTCCGGAAGGGCAACCTGTTTGGCAAGAACAGAAAGCAGTGTGGCCTGGTCGCATAAGCGTCGCTTGTCAAGATCCACCAGGAGTTTGAAATGCTGGAGGAAGTCAGCGCCGATTATGGGATGCCGCACTTGAGCACAGATGAAAATCCACTTGAAGGATCGGTGAAGGCCCAAGTTTAGTTCACGCGACTGAGTACCGTACGTGGGTATGCGTGAACCGTTAGCAGCGTATAGAGGCGGAGATTCCGAGTGCTTATGACCAGATTTTTGAGGGAATACACTGACTGACGCTCCGGTATCAACCAAGAAATTGACACCAGAGTTCCTGTCCTTTATGAATAACAGGTTGGCAGTGCGAGTACTAGACGCCATTAGGACTCGCTGCTGGGGTTTTCCGACGAAAAATTGCAAGGGGAGATGCACTTCCTAGCCTTCTTTCCAAATTTCGAGTGGTAGAAGCAGATCTTCCCGGAACTCGAACGATGCCTCTTCGTAAATCTTGACCGAGAATGGCTTCTTTGCCGTTGATTTTGTAGCAGAGAACAAACGTGGTTGAGTTGTTGACTTAACTCTTTCACTTTCAACTCCAGTTCCGATTGTGTGTTCACGTTGTTGACCGGAGCTGTGTCAATCTCCACTACTTTGTCGGCAGTTTCTGCTAGTTTATCAACTGGAGTAGCAGGATCCATAGTGGCCAAGACACGCTGAGCTGATGGAGGAAGTTTTCTGCAAGAACAACTGTCTAAAGATGTCCTTATCGAAGGTTTGTGCGCGTTCGCCTAGAGCGCACTGCATAGCCCTCAGCATTTGAGTGGGCTTACGGTCTCCAAGTTCTTCTTTTGAGATTAACTGATGTAGTTTCTCACGCTCGGAGACAGTGGTGCGGCACAGGATGGCAGACTTCAGATCGTTGTATGGGTCCTCACTCGTGGAAGTAGACACGATGACGTCACGGACTTCAGAGATGATGCTCGCTGGTAGAGAGGACAAAACATGATCGTATTTCGTCCTGCTAGCGGTGATCCTTCCCAAGTTGAATTGTGATTCCACTTGGTGGAACCAAATAAATGGATCACCCGGCCAGAAGACGGGGAGCTTTACGCTCAAGTGGGAGATGGCACCAGCGTCGTCAGGCATCTTCTCCTATGCTTGCTGACGTACAAGCAAGACGACAAGTTACCAACGAAGGAGTGGAGGTTGAGACGAGCGCAGGCACAGAGCGCACGGGCAGGGGTGAGGGGCAGAGGGCACGAGCGACATTACAGTCTGGTCCTAGTCGCTCGGGTGAAGGGGGTGGTGGGCACGAACGACGTTACAGTCTGGTCCTAGTCGTTCGGGTGAAGGGGGTGATGGGCACGAACGACATTACAGTCTAGTCCTAGTCGTTCGGGTAAAAGGGGGGAATCCAACTCCGGAGTCACCAATTGTTGGTTTACGTCGTCGTCGTCGTTGGGCCTAGGCAAGCTACGGCTTGGGACCGTAGCGCATCTATCCGGTATAGGTTAACCTGGATGATGTAGCCATAAGCACTGCCGCTGGTTAAGTGCCAACCAGTGATTATCTCACTAGCCGTATTGAGTCCGTTAGGCGAAACTGCGACAGTACCAAAGGTGGAAAATATAACCCTTGGTTTTCTATTATTTATTTGTAAAATGGACATGGTATTAGATTAAAATAAATATTTGAATATAAATAATTAACTGACAATTGTGATATATAATTAATTATGTTTACATACAATAAAATAATATAGTATACATAAAATTAGTATTAATGTGTTCACAATTGAATTATGATGGGTAACTAATTTAAAATGAATTTATAACTATTCCGAAATTCAAGACGGTAAAATTAACATTTATCTTGAAACTAAAATAAGAGTATTCACTACACGTCTTTTAGTGGTCCAAACAGGTAAAAATCCGAAGGTGCCAGGTCTGGACTGTAGGCTGGATGGTCGAGAACTTCAAACTTAAGTTCTTGAAGGCGTTTTCTAGTCTGTGCAGCGGTATGAGGGCGCGCACTGTCGTGTAACAGAATAACACCTTCCGACGATCTTCCTCTCCGTTTTGTGCGAATTGCTTGCTTTAACTCATTCCGAAGCATGTCAGAATATGATGCACTTGTTACTGTAGTTCCACGCTCTATATAATGTTCAAGGATAGGGCCTCGTGTATCACAAAACAGTAAAACAGTGTTAGCATAACTTTACCTGCTAACGGCTGCGCTTTGGACTTCCTTGCAACGGGAGATGTTGGATGCTTCCATTGCATGCTCTGTCGTTTGCTTTCTGGTTCATAGTGATGGATCCAGGTATGGACGTCTGCTCTCGTCTTTTGGCGCGGTATCATAATGAAGGTGAAAATTTTTTGGAGCACATTATCACTGGAGATGAAACCTGGATCCATTACTATGAACCAGAAAGCAAACGACAGAGCATGCAATGGAAGCATCCAACATCTCCCGTTGCAAGGAAGTTCAAAGCGCAGCCGTCAGCAGGTAAAGTTATGCTAACACTGTTTTGGGATACACGAGGCCCTATCCTTGAACATTATCTAGAGCGTGGAACTACAGTAACAAGTGCATCGTATTCTGACATGCTTCGGAATGAGTTAAAGCAAGCAATTCGCACAAAACGGAGAGGGAGATTGTCGGAAGGTGTTATTCTGTTACACAACAGTACGCGCCCTCATACCGCTGCACAGACTAGAAAATGCCTTCAAGAACTTAAATTTGAAGTTCTCGACATCCAGTCTACAGTTCAGACCTGGCACCTTCGGATTTTTACCCGTTTGGACCACTAAAAGACGCTTTGAGAGGTCAGCGATTCCAAGGCGATGATGACCTGAAGGAGGCGGTGCATGACTGGCTACGCACACAGTCAAAAACATATTTTTGTGATGGCATTAGGGAGCTTGTAGATCGCTGGACTAAGTGTATTGAAAAACAGGGAGACTATGTTGAGAAGTGATGTGTTTATAATGTATCAGATGTGAAAATAAAATTGTGAAAATAAAAAGTGCGGATACTTATTGAATTACCCTCGTATATAATACAGTATAAGAGAGGAATTACCAATATAAATAATACTGTTATTAGGAGCACGTTTCTATGCGTTATTACACACGTATTTACACTGTTGAAAGCGAGTCATTTTAAGGCACAGACGTGGAATTGCCTTCCATAAAATGTGAGTGAAAAAGAAAGCAAAAAAGGAGTTACCTAATTGCGAAATATTACGCTGTCCTTTTACGCTCTTTTCGCAGTGAGAAAACCTCATGTTTTTTAAACGAGGTCTGCTTTACAAGAAAACATGAACGCATATATATAATATATATATATATATATATGGATAGAACTCAGAATGGTCCTTATGATATACACAGACCGTGCATGGAACAAGGAACTCTTCTGGAAAAATTAAATCCACTATAGTCCGAATAAGTAATGGTAATGACAAACACTATAGTTTTTCTTTTTCATGATGTTAGCCCGACATGGGCAACGGGTCACTCGCAAAGAGGCCCCAAAAATATAGCCAGATAGGATTCAGCTTTGGGACAGGATCTAGGGTTTAAAGCAGCCTAGCTCCATTATATTTAGAACCTCAATATAAGCAAAAGACTCGTTGCATTCACGTCGGAGTGAATACATCAAAGAAAAAGGGGTAACTATTGTATTTTTAGCCAAAAACCAAACCTTAAACCTCAACTGCCAGAATTGAGCGTCCACACATGTTATGTGCCTTATATATATATATATATATATATATATATATATATATATATATATATATGTGTGTGTGTGTGTGTGTGTGTGACGTAAACCCACAAGGAAAAGGAAAAATGATTCCAAGGCCTTTCGTGTATTCAGAAGTACACCTCGTCAGGGATTCCCTGACGAGGTGTACTTCTGAGTATACGAAAGGCCTTGGAATCATTTTTCCTTTGCTTGTGGATTTACATCATTCATTCATTTCACGTGTTTAATTGTGAAATTCATCCCATATAAACTTATATATATATATATATATATATATATATATATATATATATATATATATATGTGTGTGTGTATATATATACAGGGTGTCCGAGAATTATCTGTACAATTTTTGGCTGTTATTAAAAGTCAACCATGAAGTGTAGAAATTCCAGTGTTGTCCCATTTTACAGAGAATCTCGTTAAGTTTTCTCTGATACTACGTTTTGACAAGTTTTTTAGAAATGTGCGCGGGTGACAGACATTGATGATTTAAAAGCAAGAATCACAGCTGCTATTGAGCGAATTGATGTGGATATGCTGCAGCGTACATGGCAACATTTGGAGTATCGATTGGATGTTTTGCGAATCACTAATGGTGCACATATCGAATGTTTGTAACAACGTTACTTTAATAAAAGAAACTTTTGAAAATACAGATTCTAAATAATCTTGTTTAAGAATTTTACGTGTGTTATCAAGAATTTTATTAAAAGATGAAATTGTACAGATAATGTTCGGACACACTGGAATTTCTAAAAAACTTGTCAAAACTTGGTATCAGAAAAACCTTAATGAGATTCTCTGTAAAATGGGACAACACTGGAATTTCTACACTTCATGGTTGACTTTTAATATCAGCCAAATATTGTACAGATAATTCTCGGACACCCTGTATATATGTATATATATATATATATATATATATATATATATATGTGTGTATATATATAATATATATATAGTGTCCAGGCATCTCGAAAACCCTGGACCTTGATTTTTGGCTTTCTGTTTCTTCTGGGGGTGGGGGATTGGGAATTTCCCTTGGCCCCTCCTTCCTGCAGTAAAAAGAGAATATATATATATATATATATATATATAATATATATATATTATATATATATATATGTCCTTTACCTACCTAATGATACCTTATGATGGTTTCGAACGATGGTTCAAGATTGACCTGAGGGCAACCTCTCTGCAACATCCCACCTCATTTGCGAGATTTGGTGGAGGAGAGACTCGGTTTCCGCTCTCGTCCTCTCCTCATAGCCAGCCACCACGGTTGGTCAGGGACTTTGCACAAGAACCTGTCCAGCTGGTTTTCAAATTAGTCAGGTTGTCCTGCTGGAAGTTCCTCATTTTTTGGGGAAGGCATTAAAAAGTTTTGGGTCTCATATTCTGAGGCATTTTCCACCTTCATTTTCATGGCTCCCTATCGAACCGCAGCTGGGACAGTACAGAATCTACCTGTTCTCTCTTTCTAGTGCGTTTTTATTTAATTCTAAGTTTTGGGACATAGAGTATCTTTCCAATATTTTCTATACGTACAATTTATTCTTTCTAGCGAGTAGAGTTTCAAGGATTAGAGTCGTGACCAGTCATCTTCATCTTTCGTTTCCGCTATCTAGGACGTAAAAGTCTTTTGTATGGCTTATATACCTTCGTTACCTTGGTTTTGTTTCCCCCCGAATTGTTCACTCTGATGAAGGTCAAGCTTGTCACTCCACCTAGACCTACAGTTTAAGGTGGAATTCGAGCCACGTCCCATCACGGGTGGTCAGAAATTACAAAGTCCACGCCCGGACTTGATCTCACGACCTCCCAGACCAGTGTCTTAACCACTAGGCTACCCAGGGTACCCATTTATCTACCAACCAATTTTTATTGCGTGGAAGGATGAACAGCTGAGTTTGCTGCGCGCCACCTGCCGTCACGGGAATGCGAACCCGGGGCCAGTTTGTAAAATGTAAAATGTAAAGAGTAATGTGCTTTTTTGAAGATTTTAAATACGTGGGAAGAAATAACTGGGGTGGTTTCCCAGTGCGTTCCTCAGTAGGTAAAGCTACGGTAGTTTGTCACTTTTGGGGATAATCGCGTGATTTTACAAAATTATAGAAGTATTTTGAATTAACTTTTATTGATTTTATGGTGTCATCATCTTCTTTCTGTGTATAGTTCTTAATTAGACCCTGTATTTCACAATCTATGCTCTTCAGTTTGTCATTTGCAATTTTTCTGATGTTATTGGTTTTGCAGTTTCTTAATTTTTCAGTCACTCTCTTTCTCCTGCAGAAAATTCACTTCTTTTTGTCTCTCAAACCTGCATTTTTTTTACTACTTTTTTTTTTGTGGGCAAGGACATGTTTTTTCACAATTTCTAGCGTCTTCTCTTCCAAGGTTATTAGCATCCCTTCCGTTGTCTTATCCTTAAAGATGTTTTTTTCCAGTCGATTGCTTTCATGCTGGGTGCAATACCTTCCCAATTTATAAGCTTGGAGTGAAAAAAATTCGAATTTGCCTCTTTCTATAGCGCGTGTTCTTTCCTTCCCTGTTGCTTTTAAATTGGCTGTTATTTCAATAATGGTGGGATCTGATATTATAGTTGGAGATATTTCCATGTTATCAATTAGATTGCCGTCGTTTGTGCGTACCATATATATATATATATATATTTAGGGTGTCTCTTATTGGGTAGTCAAAAATTGAAATGTTGAATTATTTTATTTGCGCCCCCTAAAATAGTTCCATTTAGCATAAGAACTAAAACTTGAAAGTTTGACACAAATTGACCCATATTTAGGGGTCGCCCCCGGCTAATAAAAATGGTGACCATGGCATAATAGCTCCTGACATGTGATTATGCTCATTATACACATAATTCCTTCCTTCTTTTTTTAGTTTGATTCGTTTTTATAAGTATAGGCCTTCTTATTTATCATTGATCCTTTTCTAACCTTTCCTTGATGTTGTTATAATCCATCCTTTGGTCCTCAATCCTTCTTTATCCCAATCCTTTTTCTCCTATCCAAAATCCTTCCTGGCTCTTTTTTTATATACAATCAGCAATGAAGCATTGCTACAAAAAAAACATTAGTTTATTATATAGAGATAAATTCAAAATGCCAGTGCTATTCACATACTTTAATTACTTTAATTAGCATTATTTCCTTATACAACATTTATTTAATATACAATGATTATACAATATGGTGTATTTTAAGGTGCGACCTCATTGATGGTTATTTTTTGAGAAGAACAGTTTTTGATGGAACTGGGTGACTTTGGCGGTGTTTTGCAACAATTTGGAGCAGGAACTGGAGCTGCTCTTCCCCCACTGTCAATTTCTTATTCAGCTCTTGAGCTAAAGCTACTGCACGTTCTGCCCGGTCATTTATAGAGCTGCAACAATAGCTCTGGCCCTTAAATATTCACAGTTGGATGTCCAAGTGCTGGGTGCCTTGTTCAGAAATCCTTCTGGCAAATTCAGCTTAGTAAAGAATTCTCTAGTATTTCTTGTAACAAGTTGGTGTAGTCCTTCACCAGAGCAGAAGGTCGATTCAGGAATCCGAGGACGCTTGGGTGGTCTATCAGTGGACTCATCTTCTAATGCCTTTACCATGCGTTTCTTTACATCTGTAGTAATTCGCTCATCAAAGAAAGCAAGACCAACTGCTTCTTCAGACAGGTACCATAAGTGGTTAGAGAGTTTTTTTTAGTTGCATCAGAAATCTTTTTGTTAGGATAATTAATCAATGACCTCATAAGGAGCCAGTCATTAAATGGGGTTTCAATAGGGAGTGAGGATGTTGTCCAAGCCTTCATATAGATGAGAACAGAAAAAAGGGAAAGATCTCGAATTCCTCGTTCTTCAGTCTTAGTCATCTTGAACTGGTTTCGAAAATAGCAACATTGTTTAAAACTTCATAATATGTGTATAAGAGCATAAATTCTAATTTTTTCATTAAATTCATTAAATTTTTTTCAAACACTAATAACAAAATCAGTATAAATAATTGTGAAAAATATAAATAACATAGTTTATTATTGATAATAGCAAAAAAGAAGTATAGTGATACACAGTTACACACCTTTTACTTATGACAGCAGAACACTGAATGATGACAAATAAACAATTGCAACATAATCTGGAGCATTCTTGATGAAACATGTTTAAACAGGTTGATCTTGTCTTATCAAGCAATATTTTCAGCTACAAACTTGACAATTATCTCTAATATATTCTTTTAATTGAATTCATCATAAATATGATGATTAATTAATTGAAAACATATGTTTAGTATACTTGACAACTGCTAGTAATTTCAAATATTAATTGCATAAATAATAGCTATATTTTATGAACTTTAATAAGCGGGAGCGACCTCTAAAAATTGTTCAATCCAAACAAAATTTTATATGTGATGTTTTTTCAACCAATGGAACTGGTTGAGGGGGCGCAACCTAAAAAAATCAACACTTCGAAAATAAGAGACACCCTAATATATATATATATATCCAGGTAGCACACTTATATCAATATAATAATAAAAAAAATCTAAACGAATCAACCTCTTAATTATTGAAACGATAGTGACGTGGCAGTTTCGAAATAAGAATCTAAATGATGAATTTCGATATCAATATCGGTATCGAAATAATTCAGAGTTGAAATTGAGACTTGATGTAAATTCATTATTCAGTAAATGCAGAAACAACATTTATATTCTCACCTTTGACGAAAATACATTTTTCGAAAGGGTTGATTGCACTTTACTTTATCAACAGCTCATCAATGTTAATTTACGAACTGTCACAAATATCAACCACTTTTCATCGATATCAACCATGCATTGACAGCCCATCGAGCAACCGTGACACCTTGGGGGGGGCAAAAGATATTAACGTAGGACAACGCGCTTGGAAAAACGATCATATGAGGTCTTTTTCATCGACTTTATAGTTATTAGGAATAATTTTGATGCATATTGAAATATTTATAAGAATACGTTTTTGACTACTAAAATATGATATTCATCGCTCTGCCGGGGGCAGAAGATGATTACCTATTAAGCTAAGATTTTGCAGAGGCTATTTTCTAATGAATGCACAAGTTTTTGTCTCTATTAGAATATGGAAATCGAAAAAAATGTAAAATCGATCCACCCTACTTGGGGTGTCATAAGTATTCATAAGTATTCGTACAGAAAAATATTTTAGTTAGGCCTATATTTGTCCTTTTCTTTTTTACCATGCATAGTATAGTTATAAAAAGTTTACCGTGAGTTTGGAAAATTTTAAAAAATAACAAAATTAATTCAGCTTCAACATACAGTACAATGTAAAAATTCAAAGAATTTGAGGGAAATAAAAAAAAAGATAAACTGTAGAAGTTTTCGTGCATTTACTTACAAAATTACTTAATACTTTGTGTGCCCACTTTTTGCTTGAATGACTTCAATGATTTGTTTTTAATATTTTTCTACAAGGTTTCGACATCTGTCACATCTCTCAGTAGAAATTTTAGCTCATTCTTTTAAGAAAATTATTGCAATTCATTCGTATTCGAAGGGTTTCTTTCGCGGACACCTTTTTCAAATGAAGCTGTAAATTCTCGATAAAATTAAGATCTGGGCTTTGACTGGGCCACTCGAGAAGCTTGAAATTCTTTTGTTGAAGCCATTTCATGGTGCTCCTACTATACGTTTTCGATTATTATCTTTTTGCTGTACCCAAGCACTAAAGCATCCCAAAGAAGCAAACTATCACCACCATGTTTAACCGTAGGAAGGTTTAAGTTTTGACTCGAATGCAATATTTCATTTTCGCCAGACTTACCGTTGCTCGTTGTTTCTCAGTGAATAATTCAATTTTGGTCTTGCCTTTCCAGAGAACTTTCTTCACAATGCAAATCCATCATTTTGATGATCCTTCGCGTACTTTAAACGAGCTTCTTTGTGCACTTTTCGTAGCAGAGGTTTTTATTCGTGCAACTCATCCATGCAGAACATTCTTTCTCAATGCGCGACGTACAGTAGAGGGATGGACATCGAGCTTAGACAGTATTAATGTTTCGCAAATATGACCTGCAGTCACTCGTGAATTCGCAGCAGCCATTCTTTCAATCCGTCTAGCTGTACGCTCTGAAATGTTACAAAGTGGCCAACACCTTGGTACAGTTTTGATTGTTCCAAAGCCTTTCCATTTCTTATAACTACCGCAACCGTCGTAAATGGAATTCAAGGTTCTTCTCCTATCTTTCTATACCTCTTTCCACACTCATATGCAGCAATAACAGAGCTCTTAAGATCTGTAGACAGCTCTTTACCGCGAAGACCCATTGCTTATCTTATGCAGTCATCCGTCTTCCATAAAGATTCACAGAGAAAATTCTAGAATTCAGAATTGCCAACAGTCTCTAATTAGTAAACAGGCAACTACTGATAAAAATTTTAAATTCTTTAATCGTGAGGTGGACACACAAAGTATTAAATGATTTTGTAAATAAATGTACGAAAACTTTTGCATTTTAACTTTTTTTACTTTCCTCAAATTGTTTGATGTTTTACATTATATGTTGGAATTGAACTAAGTTTTGTATTTGTTAAAATTTTCCAAACAAACGGTAAACTTTTTCTAACTATCCTATGCATGGTACAAAAGATAAGGACGAATATAACTGAAATATTTTTCTGTACGAATACTTATGAGCGCCACTATATATATATATATATAATATACAGTGTGTATATATGTATATATATATATATATAATTTATATACGAAATTAGTAAAACATCAAAATGGGTTGGCTTTGGTCCCATTATTATTATATTTAAAAGTACAATTTAGCAAGACGTATCCATTTTCGTGTATAGGCCTCCATATACATTAGTTAAAGTTTTATATTTGCCAGAATAGTGAATAAAATGCAATACATTACAGTCCATTTAATAACATTCCAATGGGTTATTTGCTAGGCTCAGCATCGTCTTATTTTATGGGAGAACAATTTGGAACCTATAAGTGTTCCTTTTCCTATTCATGTAACTCCTCTAAATTTCATCCGCCATTTCCAAATATAAGAAGAGGAATTTTTATTATAGCCGAAAAGAACGTCAATGTTTGATTTTTCTTTCTTCGTTTATACGATGATACCAGAGTAAAGCAATTGAAATAAAGCAAGAGAATAAATAGCAAACTATTTAGTTTCAAAATTAAAATTATTCCTTTCGCTTTCAAAATAATAATAATAATAATAATAATAATAATCTATACTATAATAAGAGAGCTGTCCGTCCGTCTGTCTGTCTGTCTGTCCGTCCGTCACACTTTCAGAAATTGTGAGAAAAAATTGAGAAAAAAATTCAGAAATTGTAAAAAAAATTTAGAAATTGTATTACGGGCGACAATGTGAAGCCCAAGATTTTCATGACTGTGTTCTTTTCTGTAGTTTAGCAATGGAGGAAGGGTTGGGGTGGGGGGAAGGGTTGGGGTGGGCGGAAGGGTGGGGGTGGGGGTAATGGGGGAGGATGGGTGTGGTAATGGGGATGGGTGGGGGTAATGGGGGAGGGGGTTAGCCCCCAAGTTGTATGAATGGGGGTGAGGGGTTTTGGGAGATACCAGATTCAGAAATGTTGACACAATGTGAAGCTCAAAATTTTCACGGCTGGGTTCTTTTTTTGTAGTTTAGCCTGTCTAACCGTCAGCGAAGTGACGGGAACTGTACTAGTCTATATTATAATAAGAGAGCTGTCCGTCTGTCCGTCTGTCCGTCACACTTTCAGAAATTGTGAGAAAAAATTGTGAGAAAAAATTTCAGAAATTGTAAAAAAAATTCAGAAATTGTATTACGGGCGGCAATGTGAAGCTCAAGATTTTCATGACTGTGTTCTTTTCTGTAGTTTAGCAATGGGGGAAGGGTGGGGGTGGGGGGAAGGGTGGGGGTGGGGGGAAGAGTGGGAGTGGGGGAAGGGTTGGGGTGGGCGGAAGGGTAGGGGTGGGGGTAATGGGGGATGGGTGTGGTAATGGGGAGGGGTGGGAGTAATGGGGGAGGGGGTTAGCCCCCAAGTTGTATGAATGGGGGTGAGGAGGTTTTGGGAGATACCAGATTCAGAAATGTTGACACAATGTGAAGCTCAAAATTTTCACGGCTGGGTTCTTTTTTTGTAGTTTAGCCTGTCTAACCGTCAGCGAAGTGACGGGAACTGTACTAGTAATAATAATAATAGCGATGAAGAAATAGTATATTTGACGGTAAATATTTTAGTTCATTTCGGAAAATATAATTTTACCTAATTTTAGATAAATTAATAATTAATAATTTATTATTATTATTATCAGTTTAATATATCTCTAATGATAATAATAATAATTATCATATTGTACGAATAAATTCGAGTAGCAAATTTTAAGGTAGCAAAAATATCCCAGCCGACGGACGGAATTTTTTGTAGTTCGAAGGCTGTTATTAGTTAGGTTAATTGAATGCCCGGTTAGGTCAACTGAATGCCCGATTAGGTTAATTGAATGCCCGGTTAGGTCAAGTAAATGCCCGATTAGATTAATTGAATGCCCGAGTAGGTTAATTGATGGCCCAGTTAGGTTAATTATACGCCCTTGACGATTGGTTAGGTTAAGTCGTGATATTTTCGTTAAAGCTAACGAAAATATCACGACTTAACCTAACCAATCGTCAAGGGCGTACATTTGACCTAACCGGGCATTCAACATCCAGGTGCACAACCTCGGGACCTAATCAATACGTGTGTGACGTTTCATGTTTGTAACTGCTTCCATTTTGGAGTTATAACTGGAACAAACAGACACCCACTCACACACACACACACACACACGCGTCCTTTTATTATTATATGTAGATATATATACTCTATAAAAATATTATATATTATATATATTATATATATATATATAAAGTATATGAAATTGGAAACACATTTGTATTTTTATGTCTTACCCCTGACGGGCATGACACTAGATTTATATGAGAATTAAAAAGTAAAAAGTTATGATTCTCACATTGATTTGCATCATGGCATGATCCGGAAGAAATTTTAGTAATAATGAATGAACCTCTTTGAAGCAAGTTATAATAAAGCATTACATATTAAAAAATAAAAAATTCAATTAAAAAACTCTATTTAAAAAAGAATACAAATAATAGAGTTTTACAATTTTTAGATATTTCATAATATAATATTAATATATTCACAGTTCTCTCATTTGAGTATGACGTTGGAAGCATGAAGACTTTTTACGCATAATTACCATTTAGTTTATTATATAAAAATAGTGAAAGTGGCTAATGACAGAGCTGGGCACTTGCGGCATATTGCGGTACTGCGGTACTGCTGCACTACCAAACCGGTACCAAACAGGTACGCGGAAATTTGAATGCGGTAGCGGTACTGCGGTACTTTCAGCGATCCTTTGCGGTACTGCGTTATGGGGGCCCGGGGTGGTAGTGCGGTGGTACCGCAAGTACCGCAGTACCGCAAAATATGCCGCAAATGCCCAGCTCTGGCTAATGATACTAAGAGTAATAACAAAAGAATAACAATAATAGCAATAATAATAATAACAATAAATACAATATAAAGTTTACAAAATGTTACATAATCTGATTTATTTATATTTATTATATATTTATTACGAGTATTTAAATTATAATTTATTATATATTTATTAGAAAATAAATAAAGTTTAATAAGAAAATAGAAAAAGAATAAATTACGAAATTAAAAGAGTTAAATGAAATTAGCAAATTTTAAATAATTGATTATAAAATAAGAACGTCATTATTATAGTAAAAATGGAAAATAAGAACGTCATTAGTATAGTAAAAATGGAAAATAAGAACGTCATTAGTATAGTAAAAATGGAAAATAAGAACGTCATTAGTATAGTAAAAATGGAAAATAAGAACGTTATTATTATAGTAAAAATGGAAAATAAGAACGTCATTATTATAGTAAAAATGGCAGTAGTGAACTTATATATCAGTAGGGGCTAATGAAGTGCTTTTTAAGTGATTTGCGAAATACATTTAGTGATGAAGCCTGCCTGATACGCGTGGGAATTGCATTTCATACTTCTGCTCCTTTGAAAGAGAGTACATTTCCCGCAGTTTCCCTTGTGTAGTTAGGTTTGCGTATAAAATCCCTGAGCAGTCTGGTGTTTATAACGATGGTGTATTTGATTGGGGGACGATTGCTCTCTGAGTGGGTGATGTACGTTGATTTTTATTGATAACTTTGAACATATTGACAGCAACATTGAATTTGTACAAGTTATTTAGTTTTAAAATATTTATCTCTTTAAACAATGGGGAAGTGTGACTTTGTCTATTGTCATTATTCGAGAGAGTTCGCGGCCATTTTTTATGAATTACTTCCAAATGATGTTTTATATATTTCTTGGAGTTACTCCATCCATGTATGGATGGAGGAAAAATATAGGGTAAGGACTGCGGTTTCAAGGAAGGTTCTTTTAGTTTAAATAATATGAAGAGAAATCTTTATATTTTGTCTTTGATGTTTTACGTAACTTTCGTAATTTAATTTTCGTTTCAATAATGTCAAGTAAAATGGATTAAAACATTTAACACTATTTGGTCTTTTTTTTTTGTGGGGTGGGTTCTGTGCGGAGGTATAGGGGTGTGGAGGGTGTGTGTGTGTGTGTGTGTGTGTGTGTGTGTGGGTATGTAACTTGACTAAAAAATAATGAATAAAATTTGCTTGCTAACGCGTATATACTTCATAATCGTTTCGCACATGTGTGTGTGTGTGTGTGTGTGTGTGAACACGAATTCACAGCCACAGAGCATTTTAGGAGGTCATCTTTTCACTGATGTTTATCAGTACATCTGGGAATGCCACTACTTGCAGCACTTAAATGTTAGACATGAGCTATCAATGTCATCTTCTGTTCGTCTATTTTTAACCGGGCTTTCAATGTAAACACACACGCACGCGCACACACACACACACACATGTGCGCATCTCCGCATCAGCGAGGTACCGACTTATTTTTAATCTATGTATCTAAAAACAATAATTAAAAAACGTAATTTAATTTAACATAACCTTAGTGTTGCGTGTTTCGGACGCGAGTGAAAGTTCGAAGGGTGGTTTCCGTTAAGTCATTAAATAGTGAGGTACTAGCTAATTAAGCTTAACCTGACCTAATCAAATATTAACTAACCTAACCTAACGATACCTAATGTAATCAGCAATAACAAATCTTTTTTCCAATAATAAAAATGTTTCTAGATTTTTTGATAGAATTTTTTTTCACGTTTCGAGATACCAAAAGTGTTACCACTACATCTGTGAATTGTCACACATTTGACCCCACTTTTGCACAGTTGTCTACGCGTGCGCACACACACACACACACACACATATATATACATATATACACACACATACATATATATATATATGGGATTGCACTCAGAATGGTCCCCTAAGGTTCTTTCATGATACACACAGACCGTGCATGGAACAAGGAACTCTTCTGGGAAAATTAAATCCACTATAGTCCGAATAAGTAATGGTAAATGACAAACACTATAGTTTTTTCTTTTTCATGATGTTAGCCCGACGTGGGCAACGGGTCACTCGTAAAGAGGCCCCAAACATATAGCTTCCCTCACCATCCCATCATGAAACGGACATGTTATGTGCCTTGAAAAGTGGAGGCTCAATTTTGCCAGTTGAGGTTTAAGTTTTGGTTTTTGGCTAAAAATACAAGTTATCCCCCTTTTCTTTGACGTATTCAATCCGACGCAAATGCAGCGAGTCTTTTGCTTATATTGAGGTTCTCGATATAGTGGGCTAGGTGTAGCTGTAACCCCTAGATCCTATCCCAAAGCTGGATCCTATCTTCTGCTTTGCAGATA
Source organism: Bathynomus jamesi (assembly GCA_023014485.1). NCBI lineage: Eukaryota > Metazoa > Arthropoda > Malacostraca > Isopoda > Cirolanidae > Bathynomus > Bathynomus jamesi. Next base: position 2,029 of record JAJOZX010004360.1, on the reverse strand, counting down.
GCTGGTGAGGGAAGCTATATTTTTGGGGCCGCTTTGCGAGTGACCCGTTGCCCATGTCGGGCTAACATCATGAAAAAGAAAACTATAGTGTTTGTCATTTACCATTACTTATTCGGACTATAGTGGATTTAATTTTCCCAGAAGAGTTCCTTGTTTTATGCACGGTCTGTATGTATCATATATATTATATATATATATATATATATATATATTATATATATATATATATATTATATAATATATATAAAACCAATCAACACTCAAGACAATCGCAACTACAGCTTAAATGGAAATGAGATGAAAAGTTACATATTTTTCATTGAACATCATTCCACCCGTTTCAGGATACAAGCAGCCTGCAGCAAACTGCTGAGTAAATAGAGGATCAGTGGTAGTGACGAGGCTTCCGAAAAATACTCTGAATGAGGCGAAAATCGTTCACTCCTGGAAAGTAGTGTTCTAAGAAATATTCGGCGGGAAAAGTAGTCCTTTGAATTTTCGCCAGTTATACGAACAATCACAGCTCATTGCCATTGGTTCACCTCATTTGTTTTCGCGCACTACTGTGAGAATAAGGGACGCTCAGCCCACAGCCATTTACGTTCGCTCGTTCATCGAACTTCGCCGTACCAACAAGGACTTCTCTATCTCACTCACGCCATCTATCCAAGCCTCCGCTCGTTGGGACGATTTTTCTTCCAAGGTAATCTTCCTTTGCTGATTCGGACGCATCTTTTCTCCGAGCTCAATTTTCTTTCCGAGCCTCAACGACTCGAACCAACTCCACTTTCTTCCGAGCTTCAACGTTCTTACGAGATTCAGTTTTTTCCCGTCGATTCAGCGACTCTCCATTCCACGCTTGATCTTCGCTGTTCTTCCGCTCGACATCAAACGAAGGGTCGTGTTTCCGAGCAGCACTTGAAACCCGTTCCATCGAAGCCATTTAACTTTTTGTACAATTTTTTCATATTATTATTATCCTAATTCATCTGTTATGACAGTCACTAGAGAGATTAACCAAACCATAGCTTCCTCTTCCTTGTACTTGGTAATATAATGATGATGATGATGATGATGATGATAATGATAAGCTTTATTGGCAGGATATAAGATCCTCTTTTATATATATATATATATATATAATTTTATATATATATATATTGATGAGGGTATATATCTTGCCTCTGGTCAAAAATAAGTATGGAGACATTCTGTCCAGCATTAATTACAGGCCTATTGCTGTCGCTTCCTGCTTCTCGAAACTACTAGACAAACTCTTGTTACTCCGATTAAATGATTACCTATGGACATCATCTAATCAGTTTGGGTCCACTCAACTGACCTGTGTATCTATGTACTTAAAGAAACAATATCTAAATACATTGACAGTAATTCAACTATTCATAGCTGTTTCCTAGATATAAGTAAGGCATATGATAGAGTGAACCACAATATTTTATTTAAAAAACTTGAAGACAGGAAGGTTCGCATGTACATATTAAATTTATTGAAATTTTGGTATTCCCACCATCTTTTACCGTTAAGTGGGGCAATGTAGTATCCGAATGTTTTGGCTCCTCTTGCGGGTGAGACAAGGCTCCTTGCTCTCTCCTATGCTGTTTAATGTGTATAGTGACGGATTAATTGCTTCACTTAATGAAGCAACAGTGGGATGTTGTATAGATAACAAGGATATATATAACTTATTAACACCATATCATCGGCATAAACTAAGCCCTTCTGTTAAAGGTCTGGATCGGCTACTAAAAGTCTGCGAAGTGTATTGTAGAAACATATTCTTTTTAATGTTACAAAAACTAAGGTTATGCAATTTCATCCTAAAAGCTGTAATCAGCCAGCTGATATTAGGTTTAAAATGACAGGTGAAGTAATTGAGGAAGTACAAGAGTTTAAGTATTTGGGTCAAACTATCACCAGCTCCTTGAGTGATGACTCCGATACAAGATAACAATCTCGAAGCCTTTGTGCTAAAGCGAATATGACTATAAGGAACTTTCGGTTTCTGTAC
>JAJOZX010004359.1:412500-422020 GCA_023014485.1 Bathynomus jamesi | reverse complement strand
ATATATGTATATATATATATATAATTATGTATATATATGTATATGTATATATATATTTTATATATATGTATATCTATATGTATATATTTATATGTATATATATGTAATATATATATACTATATATTTGTGTTAACCTCTATCCTTCTATGGCCCTGGGGTGGTTCGGAATCGACGGGGTTCTGGTGGTGGCAGCAACGGATGTGTGACTTGCAGTAGTTTTCTTCTATATTATTCTCCGAGTTCTTCTATTGTGGCTCGGAGGACTCTGATAGACTTACTAAAAATGCTGAAGGTTCCGGATTCTTCTTATACCGTATCCGGAAAGTTTAATGACTAAGTTCTTTTGAAGAGAGCAAGGCTCGAAGGATAAGATTAAGAAATATCTTCAACTGTAAATTTACTGCTAAAATATACAGGTAGTGCTCAGCCTCTGAATTAGCTTCTGAATGCCAATGGAATATTTTTAGTGGGTTTATATACCCAAAAACTGCTAACATCATTATTATTAAATGCTAAAAAGGCTGTATTATTTTTGTACAACATTCGAAAACAAAGTAAGTTTTTAGCTGTGGTAAGGCTTGAACGAGTAAACAAAATATTTGAAGACGAAACCATATTTTTATCTTAAACCGCGACTTTTCAGATCTGATGTTATCATCATCTGCCAAGTTAACTAAAAGTGGAAATCGGACTATGCATCTTTACACTAAAATATGCATATGAGTAAAATTTCAAGGTTTAAGATGTACAATTTTAATGCTTAGGCAAGACTTGATCTCATCTTTTATAATGAAAGGAATATACAAAATATGAACATTGCAAAGCTTAAGCACGATTCCTTATTAAGCGAAATCTAAAAAAATGATTATGAGATTTAAAAAAACAACAGGTCCCAATTATCTGGCAAAGTAGAAAGCAAATCAAAATTTTATCCAAACTCGCGTTGGGCGATTTTGGTCCTTATGTAAAATGAATACACACACGTACATACATATGAGTATAGGCATTATAAAGTTAAATATAAGAATATACAGATTATATAAATACATGAACCATATAACACATGAATTTTGAAAATGGATACTTTTTCTTAAAATGGATACAAGAACTATATAAATGAATACAAGAATTACATGAAGAATAAGATAGTATAGGAATATGGGAATTATTTATGGTTCATTTTCACAGGGCTCTTCCTCTAGAATGATATTAATATGATAATGTAACATCCTAACTAATGCTAACTAGATGATAACTATGGGTTTTATAAACAGAGTTATATATCAACGTAAGTCGGGTGGTTAAATCTAGTTCACGTGGTCTGGGTACGCACTCTTGGTTGTGCATAAATAGTTTTCCTGTTCCGTGTCACTTGGTTTCTTTGTTCCCAGAATGATCTTTTCACCACAAATTACCGAGGATAATAGCACATATAATAATGATACTAACGGCAGATGTTGAGAAAAGGTTACCGGTTGTAGTTATTTTTAAAGAGTTTATTTTGGTATCATCCGAAATTTTAACCGGCTAAATTGATCATTCCATTCAGGGGCATGTATTCGGGTAGGATGGTTACAGGTTTTATGGAGAGATTTAAGATCTCTATGACGGGTTTAAATTTAATTTGCGACGGGAATGGGTATGAGTTATTAAGGGTAACCTTATACGGGTTGTATATTTGATGGGCTTTTGAACGCAAGGAGCAACCAATTGGTATCGAAGGAAACCCAGATGTCTGGTCCAATTCGTAGTTGTCACGAATTAAATCGATAAAGCAAGACCTAGTAGTTGGAAGAATAACTGGTTTGAGTGGAGGGCAGACGAGTTGTTTATTTGGTTGCGGGAATCGGCAATGCCGGACGTCGCTATCTGACATCATAGAATAAGCTGATAGATCTTTGGTGAGGAAAAGGTAAGGTGGTACGGTGGGTAAATACAATCGATAGACATTAGAGTTATTTTGGTAGGGTGTTGGGAAAGGGTGAAATTTATATACGTCATAAGTGAGGACATCGAAAAATGGTATAATTATGAGGTATGTGGGGCGTGGTCCATGTACAGTCCAGGTGTATTCTAGAAATTGAGGGTAATTAGTGTGGTTGAGTGGGAATATGGGTGATAATTTTAATTGTGACTGGGCGGTGTGAATCAAGGACTGAAGTATTTCCCATGGTATTAGGGTGGAAAGAGTGATTTTTCCATGGGCTAGCTGGGTTGCACGCAAAACCTTGGAATGAATCGTAGTTATTCGTTGTAAGTATTTATCGATTAGGGTTACTTGTAGGTTCATTATCTCTATTAATTCTAGATATCTTTTGTGTTCTTTGTATTGAGCTAACATGGATTCAAGGTATGTGAATCTGTCCGAAAGGGAGTGAGGAAGCGATTGTTTTCGTGTAATGACCTAATAGTTTGTTCTAACATGTGTCCATTATATTGTCGATTTCGCGCGAAGAGATTCAATTTAAGTTCAATTCTTTTAATATCTTCTTCGGTTGCTAATCCGAATAAACCTTTGAACAGTTTCCCTCCTATATCTATCAGTCCCCTTTTACTTCTTTGGTTAAAGTTTTCTGAATTTTTAGTTTCAGTTTGTATCCATGGTAAGGCTAATATTTCTGATAGGGCGCGTGCTGTAGTTTGAATATTTTCGAGGGTATTTTCTAACAGAACGCGACTAATCTGATCTTTTCCTTGGAAAGAATTCTGGACTTTACTTTCAAACGTTTTTAATTGGGTTTGTATCTGAAGGAGATTGATTTTAATTCTAGCAGGGGGTTGCAAATTTATATAAAGGTCTGCGTGCCCTTTCAAAAATTTACCTTCTGCAAGTTTTTCTATAACAACTCCGGTAGAAATTTTAATGCTAGGTCTACAAGAGTAAATAATTTGGAAAATTATAAGGGGGACAATTTTATTCATTTCTACGCCTTAAGTTATACGGAGCTGGGGGTAGTTGTGTGGATACTTGTGTGGATACTTGTGTTTGTGGGCGAAGGGGTCGGCCTCGTTTTGGTGGCAATGGGGGTCGACCGTTGAGCTCGGATTCTGAGCGGGTTCGTTTCGTTTCTTATGTGAAGGTTCTAGTTCACGTGGGTGATGCATTTGCGGGCGGTATGTAGGGTCCGTGCGTCGATCATCAATCGGCGAGGGTGGTGAGAGTGGTGGAGAGGAGATGGTGGAGTTCCACTGAGTGATCCTCTCGAAGGGGTTTCTCCAGGGTCTGGGTCCGATGGGACGCTTGGCTCTGGGGCCTCCTTGTTCAGAGATTGCCTCGAGTACTGGTGGTATTACGAGGTACCAATCTTCGTCATGGGTAGCGGTTCCCGCGGTGACCACTTCAGTTTTTTTATCCCTGCCCGATTTGTTAATATCTTGACCTTTTGAAGGATAGGCGGCTCGAACGCCTGGCAGCTGTTTTTTGGGAAGGTGTTGTTCGGAAGCTATCTTCAAATTGTCAGCGTGAATGATCTTTAGTTTGGAATGATCCCGGAGGTCGAGGATTTCATAACGATTTTTTCCGAGGTTTTTCATAATCCTATATGGGCCATCCCATTTTGGGTATAATTTGCGATGAGCACCTGGCGGTTTCACGCTCTTCAGATAACATCGCATACCGACGATTATAGTCCGTTGACGGGGATGACGCCTATGTTGCTCTTGCTCCATCTGTTGGTTTCGTTGGTCGAGGGCATAGCGGATTATGTCAAAAATCTTGAAAGATCGTTCAGCTAGTTGCTGATTTGCTTCTGCCATTTCGGAAGATGTTAGAACTGCCGGGTCGGTTTGGTCGGGCAAATCAAAAGGTAGACGCTTGTCGTAGTGATAGAGACGAAATGAGGGGTGTCCCCGATGGACACATTATAGCCATTGTTGATGGCTGTTTGTACCATGGGAAGGGAATCATCCCATGTACGGGAGGATGCATCGACAACGTGGCGCAGGGCTTCCAAGATCTTTCGATTGTGCCTTTCCACTAAGCCGTTTGCCTGCGGATGGTATGCCACAATGTGTGTATTTTTAATTTTACACATGTTACAGAGTGACTCGAACAGTTTGGAAGTGAAACTAAGGGCGTTATCCGAGATTAGGATGGAAGGAGTGGTATGATTTTGGATGACGCGTTCCACTAGGGCTCTTGCCACAGTTTCCGAGGTCTGGTCTGGAATGGCGGCTACTTCGCTGTAACGCGAGAAGTGGTCCGTAAACACAATGATGTACTGATTTCCCTTTGATGTTTTGGGAAATGGTCCCAGTATATCCATTCCAGTTCTTTGCCAGGGCCTTTGGCATACTGGATATTTATGCATCGGAGCTGTGGATGGTACGTTGCCCTTATGCTTTAAACACGACGGACATTCGGCGATGTATTCTTGTACCTTTTTGTTCATCTCGGGAAAGTGGTATCGCTCCAAAAGACTCTTGATGGTGCGATCCGGCCCCATGTGTCCATACAAAGGTGAGTCGTGACAAAGTCCAATGGCTATATCGACGAGATCCTTTGGTATCTCCACGAGGTCGTTTCCATCTTCGTTCCTGAAATGTACGAGCCCATCTTTGAGGTTGTACTGTTCTTTTACCTTCGATGGTTCCTTTTGTTCCAGGCGCGCCCGAAGGTTCTGGGTGTGTTGGTCCTGTTGTTGGGAGTATTGCAGACACTCGTAGTCGAACACAGGAAGAATTCCTATTTTATTCACTTGGGCGTCGGGCTTGAGTCTCGACAATCCGTCTGGAATAACTTGCAGTTTTCCCGGTTTGTATACGATTTTCGCTGCAAAGTCCTGAATCAACAGAGCCCATCTACTCAATCGTCCTTCAAGTAGCTTGTCCTTGAAGAGGTACGTGAGTGGCTTATGATCAGTCTTGATGGTTACATCGTAGCCATAGACGATATTTCGGAATTTTTTCAAAGCCCAATATACCGCTAGGGCCTCTCGGTCCGTAGTGGAATAATTCCGTTGAGGTGCAGAGAGAAGTTGACTGGCATAAGCAATGGGTAATTCCACACCGTCTACGTCCTGTAACAGGACGGCTCCTAGTCCATAGGAGGAAGCATCTGTGGCTATGATGAAGGGTCTTGTGTAATCAGGATATTGTAAAATGGGATGACAGGTTAGTTTATTAATTAAAGTTTCAAAGGCATGTTGGTGATCGGATTCCCAGTTAAATTTCGAATTTTTCTGGAACAAATTAGTAATGGGTTTAGCAATATTCGAAAATTGGGGGATAAAGTTCCGATAGAATCCGACAAAACCAATAAATGCACGGGCGTCGTCGATGGTCTTGGGTACAGGGTACCTTTCCAGGGCTTCGAGTTTGGCTGGATCAGGTTTAATTCCTGTGGACGAGAGTAGGAATCCTAGGTATACCAGGGATTCTTGTAAAAAATTGCACTTTGCAAGCTTCAGTTTAAGGTGTGCTTTTCTCAAGTGTGATAGCACATTCTGAAGGCGTTGAAAGTGTGTTTTTATGTCCGAACTGTAGACGATAATATCGTCAAGATAAACGAGAGCTTCGACACCTAATAGGTCGGAAAGGACTATATTCATCAACCTAGAGAAATTAGCAGGCCCATTTCGGACTCCGAAAGGTAAAACCTGGAATTCGTAATGGCCTCGGTTAGTGGAGAAAGCAGTCAATGCCCGAGATTCGGGACTGACCTCCATTTGCCAATAACCCGATGCTAAATCGAGGGATGAAAAAAGTTCGCTTTCCCTACGTTCAGAATTGTTTCCTGCATGTTTGGAATCGGGAAACGGTCTGGGATGGTAATGTTGTTCAGGCGTCTAAAATCTATACAAGGGCGAGATGTTCCGTCCTTTTTGGAGACGAGAATCATGGAGCGGACCAGGGACTAGCTGAAGGCTGAATGACATCCTGCTCCAACATGTCCTTGATGTGTTCCTCAATAGTGACTAACTGGGAATGTGGAACCCGATAGGGAGGAATGAAAATGGGTTTGGAATTGGGTTCCAACTTGATTTCAAAAGGGACCAAATTAGTTCGGCCCAGAGGATCTCCTTTTAGGGCAATCACATCTCTATTTCTTATCAGGAAATCGAGAAGTGATTCCATTAGTTTGGGATCCTGTAAAGCTGGTGACTCCTGAAGGGAGTGCTCCAGACATTTCTTATATTCTTCTTTTAATATGAAGGATTTAATTCTAAGGAACTGGAAACACGATTTATCATACTGATGGGGAAATCTGAATCTACTTCTACTGTGGAAACAGTTCCTATTTTCTGATTTGAAGTTAATTCTATAGGACTTTTTCCTTTGTTTAAACAAACAACAGGGATAGCTGAATTCTGACTCTGACTAAGGACTTGGGCAATAAGAACATCTCTTTTGAAATTACTTTTCTCTGTAATCAGAGTACGCTCTGACTCTAATAATTTTCCTTGACTGTTAACTACTTTTGCTAGGAAACAAATCTTCTCATAAGGTGCTACTGTTATATGCTCGGTAGGGCATATGAAAAATTGTGAATCTGATTCTGGTTCGGCGACTAAAATTTGCCTTATTGGCTGAACTGAAGCTGGCTGACTGGAAACTGGCTGACTGGAAACTGGCTGACTGGAAACTGGCTGACTGGAAACTGACTGACTGGAAACTGGCTGTGTTGATCCAACTGGATTCAACAACTGGAACTGATTACCCTGGGGTCTGATTTCTGGAGCGGTTGTCCCTCTGGATGCAACCGGCTGACTTGATCTGCTATCAAGTGGAAGGGGTTTCCTATTTCTTTCGGAAATCTGAACTGAGCTAAGTCTATTAGCATTAAGTTGTCTGTCATTCTCGCGGAGATGGTGTGTCCTATTTCGACACTTTACTAACTTTCCGGCTGGGTAAATCTCCCATTGATTCCGGTTAAAAAAATCCATACCTAGTAGGATGTCTGTCTGAAAGGTGGCGACTGTGTCCACTATACAACATTTCGCGGGGTATACCGCGTTTCCAACTTCTAAATATAACTCAATTTCTCCATATGTGGGTATGGGTGTGCCCGTAACTCCTCTGAGTTGGCAGGATGGTGCCTTAAGTTCATATTTGTAATTTGTACTCTCTAGTAATTCATCTACACATTGTTTCTTAATTAACGTCGCGTGTGCTCCTGTATCTAGGAGAGCAGTTAAATCTTGGTTATCGGTGCTACAATTTATTATTAAATCTAGGAGGTCCGCACCTATTATCCTGATGGGGAGTTTGTGTGCGTATCTGGGCATTACTGTAATTTAGGAGGGAGGAGGTTGAACTGCCGCCTCCAATGTAGGGTCTAAAAAAGGGCTCGAATGGTCTTCTATGGGAGGACCTGGGTCATATTCTACGGGAATATCATACGCTGGAGGGTGTTCTTGAAAACTGTTCTCTGGGGAAAATGATTCCTCCACGGGTACTTCTACGTACCGAACTAGTTGACCTTGCTGGTTGTATTGAGGTTTGTACATGGGGTAAGAGTGTGGTTGACCCTGTGGTCGTGATCTATTGGGTTGGTAGTTCGACTGAGGCTGGGAATGGACTGGTTTCTGGGGATTGGATGACTTTTGGGATACGTTTTGGGAACGTGGTTGGTTTGGTTTCTGAAAGTGGGGTCTATACCCTGCAGGGGCTTTATCAGCACACTTTTGGCGATCGCCACGGCGATGACCATGTTCGTGACAGTGGGAGCAATACGAGGGGTAATTACATTGACTTATCATGTGCCCAAAACTATCGCAGTTAAAACACTGTGGAGGAGGGCGTGTATTCTGGGTTTGGGGGGCTTGTTTCTGGGGTGTTCCCTGCATTAGCCTCGATTTATAGGGTTGTTGTTGCTGTTGGTGTTGTGGCTGCTGCTGCTGAATATAATGTACAGGGGTTTCTCTACCCTTTCGGTAGTTTTGGTTTGCTAAATCGGGGTAATGTTCCCGTGTTTTGTTTATGGCTACACTTACAGGTTTGTCAACATTTAAAAACTCCTGAAACTTTTTTTTAGGTGCTCCGGGTAGGTTTTGGTAAATGGTTGTGGCTACTATTAGATTTCTTTGTTTCGAAGTGAAAGTTATGCCACATGCATTTTCTGCGGCCCGGAGGGCTTCTCCTACAAGTTTATGTGTACGTGTAATAAAATTGTTTAAATCTTCGTGTTCCTCTTTCTTCCATTTAGCTTGGAAGACTGCTTCTAACGTGGCTAAGGGTTGTGCAAGGGTTATTTCTTTAAAAAATTCTAATAAGTTTTGTTTAAAATCGTCCCATGTTGTAGCTTCGCTAATTGATGGGACGTAAGTGACTGTGTCATGAGCATTTCCCTCTTTAGTGTCGATAAATCTTTTTGCTTCCCTAATTTTTATATCATTATCCGTAATATTTTCGCGTAAGAAATGTTGCTCTAAAAATTCAACCCAAAGTCTTACGCGTGGTTCAACAAAACCATTATCTATGGTCTCCTTAAAAATTAATACAGTATGAGGAAGGTTTACTAGTTTGCCTAAGTTAATATATGCTAGGGCGGGGGTTTGAGACTGAGACATATTGGCTTGTGTGTTTGGGAGTATGTTTGAAGGGCGCGGGGTAGGTGGAAAAATGGGTGTAGGTAAATTTTCGATGTCAGAAAGCGCACCGTCTGAATCGCTCATATGTGAAGGTACTTATTAATGTGTTCTAATTAGGTCTGCTTGACCGATCTTAATTTATGGAATGATCACTTAAGGGGTTTTCCTAACTACACTATCTAAAAATAAATGCACAACAATTTGCCTAACTAGGGGAAAATTTGAAAAGATTGCAAACAAAAATAAAAATGTAAACAAAATTTCACTCGAATGTACGTGAAGGTATGGTAATACTCTGTTTGGTACATTAAATAAAATTATACTATACTAACTAGAATAGTAAAAATAACTGTGAAAATAACTGTGAAAATAACTGTGAAAATAACTGTGACAATAATTCTGTGACAATAATTCTGTGACAATAATGTTTTCAATAAAACAAAAATGTATCACTGGTGTCTGAAGTGTTCACTGTGTTTTGTGTTAATTCTGGCTCAATATTAAATATTAACTTAATAATAATGACTTTTCAAATGTTTAGAAATTATTTTAAAAAAGAGTTTTGTATTAACAAGATTCCTACGGCGAAATCCTTAGACACGTGTCCTGAAGACGTGTCTTGCTGGCCACTTGTTCTTGGATGAAAACAAGGCGTGGAGAACTTGGAGTCGTGTCGCACCGGTTCAAGGGTGGATGTGACGAACTAGAAGTCGTGACACGCCGGTCCAAGGGTGGATGTGACGAACTAGAAGTCGTGACACGCCGGTCAACTGGGTGGATGTGAAGAACTAGAAGTCGTGACACGCCGGTCACCTTGGTGGATGTGACGAACTAGAAGTCGTGACACGCCGGTGAACTGGGTGTTGGTTCTGGTTCCAGGGTCTGGAAGACTGGAAGAATCCTGGAGTCGTGAAGATCCTGGTTAAAGGGTCGCCAGTTGTTAAACTCTCCGTCTATGGCCCTGGGGTGGTTCGGAATCGATGGGGGG
>JAJOZX010004359.1:400000-407500 GCA_023014485.1 Bathynomus jamesi | reverse complement strand
CCGGCGTGTCACGACTTCTAGTTCGTCACATCCACCCAGTTGACCGGCGTGTCACGACTTCTAGTTCGTCACATCCATCCAGTTGACCGGCGTGTCACGACTTCTAGTTCGTCACATCCACCCAGTTGACCGGCGTGTCACGACTTCTAGTTCGTCACATCCACCCAGTTTACCGGCGTGTCACGACTTCTAGTTCGTCACATCCACCCAGTTGACCGGCGTGTCACGACTTCTAGTTCGTCACATCCATCCAGTTGACCGGCGTGTCACGACTTCTAGTTCGTCACATCCATCCAGTTGACCGGCGTGTCACGACTTCTAGTTCGTCACATCCACCCAGTTGACCGGCGTGTCACGACTTCTAGTTCGTCACATCCACCCTTGGACCGGCGTGTCACGACTTCTAGTTCGTCACATCCACCCTTGAACCGGTGCGTCACGACTCCAAGTTCTCACGCCTAGTTTTCATCAGGAACAAGTGGCCAGCAAGACACGTCTTCAGGACACGTCTCTAAGGATTTCGCCGTAGGAATCTTGTTAAGTACAAAACTCTTTTTTAAAATAATTTCTAAACATTTGAAAAGTCATTATTATTAACAATTAATATTTAGTATTGAGCCAGAATTAACAAAACACAGTGAACACTTCAGACACCAGTGATACATTTTTTTATTGAAAACAGTATTGTCACAGAATTATTGTATTTCAGTTATTTCAGTTATTTTTACTATTCTAGTTAGTATAGTATAATTTTATTTAATGTACCAAACATAGTATTACCATACCTTCACGTACATTGAGTGAAATTTTGTTTACATTTTTATTTTTGTTTGCAATCTTTTCAAATTTTCCCCGAGTTAGGCAAATTGTTTATTTTTTTTAGATAGTGTAGTTAGGAAAACCCCTTAAGTGATCATTCCATAAATTAAGATCGGTCAAGCAGACCTAATTAGAAACATTAATAAGTACCTTCACATATGAGCGATTCAGACGGTGCGCTTTCTGACATCGAAAATTACCTACACCCATTTTTCCACCTACCCCGCGCCCTTCAAACATACTCCCAAACACACAAGCCAATATGTCTCAGTCTCAAACCCCCGCCCCAGCATATATTAACTTAGGCAGACTAGTAAACCTTCCTCATACTGTTTTAATTTTTAAGGGGACCATAGATAATCGTTTTGTTGAACCACGCGTAAGACCTTGGGTTGATCTTTAGAGCAACATTTCTTACGCGAATATTACCGATGATGATATAAAAATAGAGAAGCAAAAAGATTTATTGACCCTAAAGAGGGAAATGCTCATGACACAGTCACTTACGTCCCATCAATTAGCGAAGCTACAACATGGGACGATTTTAAACAAAACTATTAGAATTTTTTAAAGAAATAACCCTTGCACAACCCTTAGCCACATTAGAAGCAGTCTTCCAAGCTAAATGGAAGAAAGAGGAACACGAGATTTAAACAATTTTATTACACGTACACATAAACTTGTAGGAGAAGCCCTCCGGGCCGCAGAAAATGCATGTGGCATAACTTTCACTTCGAAACAAAGAAATCTAATAGTAGCCACAACCATTTACCAAAACCTACCCGGAGCACCTAAAAAAAAGTTTCAGGAGTTTTTAAATGTTGACAAACCTGTAAGTGTAGCCATAAACAAAACACGGGAACATACCCCGATTTAGCAAACCAAACTACCGAAAGGGTAGAGAAACCCCTGTACATTATATTCAGCAGCAGCAGCCACAACACCAACACCAACAGCAACAACAACCATATAAATCGAGGCAATGCAGGGAACACCCCAGAAACAAGCCCCCCAAACCCAGAATACACGCCCTCCTCCACAGTGTTTTAACTGCGATAGTTTGGGCACATGATAAGTCAATGTAATTACCCCTCGTATTGCTCCCACTGTCACGAACATGGTCATCGCCGTGGCGATCGCCAAAAGTGTGCTGATAAAGCCCCTGCAGGGTATAGACCCCACTTTCAGAAACCAAACCAACCACGTCCCAAAACGTATCCCAAAAGTCAACCAATCCCCAGAAACCAGTCCATTCCCAGCCTCAGTCGAACTACCAACCCAATAGATCACGACCACAGGGTCAACCACACTCTTACCCCATGTACAAACCCAATACAACCAGCAAGGTCAACTAGTTCGGTACGTAGAAGTACCCGGGGAGGAATCATTTTCCCCAGAGAACAGTTTTCAAGAACACCTCCAGCGTATGATATTCCCGTAGAATATGACCAGGTCCTCCCATAGAAGACCATTCGAGCCCTTTTTTAGACCCTACATTGGAGGGCAGTTCAACCTCCTCCCTCCTAAATTACAGTAATGAGCCCAGATACGCACACAAACTCCCCATCAGGATAATAGGTGCGGACCTCTAGATTTAATAATAAATTGTAGCACGATAACCAAGATTTAACTGCTCTCCTAGATACAGGAGCACACGCGACGTTAATTAAGAAACAATGTAGATGAATTACTAGAGAGTACAAATTACAAATATGAACTTAAGGCACCATCCTGCCAACTCAGAGGAGTTACGGGCACACCCATACCCACATATGGAGAAATTGAGTTATATTTAGAATTGGAAACGCGGTATACCCCGCGAAATGTTGTATAGTGGACACAGTCGCCACCTTTCAGACAGACATCCTACTAGGTATGGATTTTTTTAACCGGAATCAATGGGAGATTTACCCAGCCGGAAAGTTAGTAAAGTGTCGAAATAGGACACACCATCTCCGCGAGAATGACAGACAACTTAATGCTAATAGACTTAGCTCAGTTCAGATTTCCAAAAGAAATAGGAAACCCCTTCCACTTGATAGCAGATCAAGTCAGCCGGTTGCATCCAGAGGGACAACCGCTCCAGAAATCAGACCCCAGGGTAATCAGTTCCAGTTGTTGAATCCAGTTGGATCAACACAGCCAGTTTTCAGTCAGTCAGTTTCCAGACAGCCAGTTTCCAGTCAGCCAGTTTCCAGTCAGCCAGTTTCCAGTCAGCCAGTTTCCAGTCAGCCAGTTTCCGGTCAGCCAGTTTCCAGTCAGCCAGTTTCCAGTCAGCCAGTTTCCAGTCAGCCAGCTTCAGTTCAGCCAATAAGGCAAATTTTAGTTGCCGAACCAGAATCAGATTCACAATTTTTCATATGCCCTACCGAGCATATAACAGTAGCACCTTATGAGAAGATTTGTTTCCTAGCAAAAGTAGTTAACAGTCAAGGAAAATTATTAGAGTCAGAGCGTACTCTGATTACAGAGAAAAGTAATTTCAAAAGAGATGATCTTAGTGCCCAAGTCCTTAGTCAGAGTCAGAATTCAGCTATCCCTGTTGTTTGTTTAAACAAAGGAGAAAGTCCTATAGAATTAACTTCAAATCAGAAAATAGGAACTGTTTCCACAGTAGAAGTAGATTCAGATTTCCCCATCAGTATGATAAATCGTGTTTCCAGTTCCTTAGAATTAAATCCTTCAGTACTAAAAGAAGAATATAAGAAATGTCTGGAGCACTCCCTTCAGGAGTCACCAGCTTTACAGGATCCCAAACTAATGGAATCACTTCTCGATTTCTTGATAAGAAATAGAGATGTGATTGCCCTAAAAGGAGATCCTCTGGGCCGAACTAATTTGGTCCCTTTTGAAATCAAGTTGGAACCCAATTCCAAACCCATTTTCATTCCTCCCTATCGGGTTCCACATTCCCAGTTAGTCACTATTGAGGAACACAACAAGGACATGTTGGAGCAGGATGTCATTCAGCCTTCAGCTAGTCCCTGGTCCGCACCCATGATTCTCGTCTCCAAAAAGGACGGAACATCTCGCCCGTTATAGATTTTAGACGCCTGAACAACATTACCATCCCAGACCGTTTCCCGATTCCAAACATGCAGGAAACAATTCTGAACGTAGGGAAAGCGAACTTCTTTTCATCCCTCGATTTAGCATCGGGTTATTGGCAAATGGAGGTCAGTCCCGAATCTCGGGCATTGACTGCTTTCTCCACTAACCGAGGCCATTACGAATTCCAGGTTTTACCTTTCGGAGTCCGAAATGGGCCTGCTAATTTCTCTAGGTTGATGAATATAGTCCTTTCCGACCTATTAGGTGTCGAAGCTCTCGTTTATCTTGACGATATTATCGTCTACAGTTCGGACATAAAAACACACTTTCAACGCCTTCAGAATGTGCTATCACACTTGAGAGAAGCACACCTTAAACTGAAGCTTGCAAAGTGCAATTTTTTACAAGAATCCCTGGTATACTTAGGATTCCTACTCTCGTCCACAGGAATTAAACCTGATCCAGCCAAACTCGAAACCCTGGAAAGGTACCCTGTACCCAAGACCATCGACGACGCACGTGCATTTATTGGTTTTGTCGGATTTTATCGGAACTTTATCCCCCAATTTTCGAGTATTGCTAAACCCATTACTAATTTGTCCCAGAAAAATTCCAAATTTAACTGGGAATCCGATCACCAACATGCCTTTGAAACTTTAATTAATAAACTAACCTGTCATCCCATTTTACAATATCCTGATTACACAAGACCCTTCATCATAGCCACAGATGCTTCCTCCTATGGACTAGGAGCCGTCCTGTTACAGGACGTAGACGGTGTGGAATTACCTATTGCTTATGCCAGTCAACTTCTCTCTGCACCTCAACGGAATTATTCCACTACGGACCGAGAGGCCCTAGCGGTATATTGGGCTTTGAAAAAATTCCGAAATATCGTCTATGGCTACGATGTAACCATCAAGACTGATCATAAGCCACTCACGTACCTCTTCAAAGACAAGCTACTTGAAGGACGATTGAGTAGATGGGCTCTGTTGATTCAGGACTTTGCAGCGAAAATCGTATACAAACCGGGAAAACTGCAAGATATTCCAGACGGATTGTCGAGACTTAAGCCCGACGCCCGAGTGAATAAAATAGGAATTCTCCCTGTGTTCGACTACGAGTGTCTGCAATACTCCCAACAACAGGACCAACACACCCAGAACCTTCGGGCGCGCCTGGAACAAAAGGAACCATCGAAGGTAAAAGAACAGTACAACCTCAAAGATGGGCTCGTACATTTCAGGAACGAAGATGGAAATGACCTCGTGGAGATACCAAAGGATCTCGATGATATAGCCATTGGACTTTGTCACGACTCACCTTTGTATGGACACATGGGGCCGGATCGCACCATCAAGAGTCTTTTGGAGCGATACCACTTTCCCGAGATGAACAAAAAGGTACAAGAATACATCGCCGAATGTCCGTCGTGTTTAAAGCATAAGGGCAACATACCATCCACAGCTCCGATGCATAAATATCCAGTATGCCAAAGGCCCTGGCAAAGAACTGGAATGGATAAACTGGGACCATTTCCCAAAACATCAAAGGGAAATCAGTACATCATTGTGTTTACGGACCACTTCTCGCGTTACAGCGAAGTAGCCGCCATTCCAGACCAGACCTCGGAAACTGTGGCAAGAGCCCTAGTGGAACGCGTCATCCAAAATCATACCACTCCTTCCATCCTAATCTCGGATAACGCCCTTAGTTTCACTTCCAAACTGTTCGAGTCACTCTGTAACATGTGTAAAATTAAAAACACACATTGTGGCATACCATCCGCAGGCAAACGGCTTAGTGGAAAGGCATAATCGAAAGATCTTGGAAGCCCTGCGCCACGTTGTCGATGCATCCTCCCGTACATGGGATGATTCCCTTCCCATGGTACAAACAGCCATCAACAATGGCTATAATGTGTCCATCGGGGACACCCCTCATTTCGTTCTCTATCACTACGACAAGCGTCTACCTTTTGATTTGCCCGACCAAACCGACCCGGCAGTCCTCACATCTTCCGAAATGGCAGAAGCAAATCAGCAACTAGCTGAACGATCTTTCAAGATTTTTGACATAATCCGCTATGCCCTCGACCAACGAAACCAACAGATGGAGCAAGAGCAACATAGGCGTCATCCCCATCAACGGACTATAATCGTCGGTATGCGATGTTATCTGAAGAGCGTGAAACCGCCAGGTGCTCATCGCAAACTATACCCAAAGTGGGATGGACCATATAGGATTATGAAAAACCTCGGAAAAAATCGTTATGAAATTTTCGACCTCCGGGATCATTCCAAACTAAAGATCATTCACGCTGACAATTTGAAGATAGCTTCCGAACAACACCTTCCCAAAAAACAGCTTCCAGACGTTCGAGCCGCCTATCCTTCAAAAGCTCAAGATATTAACAAATCGGGCAGGGATAAAAAAACTGAAGTGGTCACCGCGGGAACCGCTACCCATGACGAAGATTGGTACCTCGTAATACCACCAGTACTCGAGGCAATCTCTGAACAAGAGGAGGCCCCAGAGCCAAGCGTCCCATCGGACCCAGACCCTGGAGAAACCTCTTCGAGAGGATCACTCAGTGGAACTCCACCATTTCCTCCAACTCCACCATCTCCTCTGTCACCACCCTCACCGATTGATGATCGACGCACTGACCCTACATACCGCCCGCAAATGCATCACCCACGTGAACTAGAACCTTCACATAAGAAACGAAACCACTCAGATCCGAGCTCAACGGTCGACCCCCATTGCCACCAAAACGAGGCCGACCCCTTCGCCCACAAACACAAGTATCCACACAAGTATCCACACAACTACCCCCAGCTCCGTATAACTTAAGGCGTAGAAATGAATAAAATTGTCCCCCTTATAATTTTCCAAATTATTTACTCTTGTAGACCTAGCATTAGAATTTCTACCGTAGTTGTTATAGAAAAACTTGCAGAAGGTAAATTTTTGAAAGGGCACGCAGACCTTTATATAAATTTGCAACCCCCTGCTAGAATTAAAATCAATCTCCTTCAGATACAAACCCAATTAAAAACGTTTAAAAGTAAAGTCCAAAATTCTTTCCAAGGAAAAGATCAGATTAGTCGCGTTCTGTTAGAAAATACCCTCGAAAATATTCAAACTACAGCACGCGCCCTATCAGAAATACTAGCCTTACCACGGATACAAACTGAAACCAAAAATTCAGAAAACTTTAACCAAAGAAGTAAAAGGGGACTGATAGATATAGGAGGGAAACTGTTCAAAGGTTTATTCGGATTAGCGACCAACGAAGATATTAAAAGAATTGAACCTAAATTGAATCTCTTCGCGCGAAATCGACAATATAATGGACACATGTTAGAACAAACTATTAGGTCATTACACGAAAACAATCGCTTCCTTCACTCCCTTTCGGACAGATTCACATACCTTGAATCCATGTTAGCTCAATACAAAGAACACAAACGATATCTAGAATTAATAGAAATAAAGAACATACAAGTAACCCTAATCGATAAATACTTACAACGAATAACTACGATTCATTCCAAGGTTTTGCGTGCAACCCAGCTAGCCCATGGAAAATTCACTCTTTCCACCTTAATACCATGGGAAATA
>JAJOZX010004359.1:390000-395000 GCA_023014485.1 Bathynomus jamesi | reverse complement strand
AGGACATTGACCCTCTTTGATGCCTTGAAAGTTGGAGGTAAGGAGGAAGCGCGCCAGTTACTTCAAAAGATCCACGGGAATGGCCAAATGACAAGAACTACAGGGAACTTAGAGATCGCGCCTTAAAGATGAAAGTCGTCAATGATGCTGCCGAGCGAGGTATTGCTCTCGCACAACGCTACAATGACACTTTGACACGAAACGAGGACCAGAAGCAGTACCTCCTACAACTCGTAGCCGCCCACCGAAAACAGATACCAATACCATCCAAGGCGACTCTGATGCAGAAGAAATAATGAAGATACACCCATTATCATGTCCTATTGTCTTACTGTTTTCTTTCATATTCTTTGAGAACCAAAAAAAATTTAATTATTCAGTTGTCTATATATTTTCCCAAATTTTCAAAAGGGGGCAAGTGGGGCGACCCCTAAATATTAACCGAATAACGTGAAACGTGGCACAAATACTGTCCTCACCAAGAGGCTAAAAACACCTTGTGGAGAGAAACTTAGTCGATGCTTTAACTTTTTGGACCACCCTAATGTGTATATATATATATATGTGTATATATATATATATATATATATGTATATATTATTATATATATATATGTGTGTGTATATATATGTTATAATGTTATAATGTTTCAGACCAACAAAGACCCTTGGATCCACTCATGGCTGGTCTACCTAACTGTGTTCGTAATCGTGTATTGTGTATGTCCTCCGTGGTGGCGGAGGGGACCTACAATTTTACGTGGGTTCCAAACCACAAGAACATAAGAAATTTATGTAAAAACTGCCGGTAATTTGGCAACGACCAATTTTTACGAAACTAAATAATTATCAATTTAAAACTAATTAATTATCGATTTAAAACTAAAGATAAAATCTCTGGATCCAGAGGATCAAGTCATAATAGCCTACTACCCACAAATGTTACACTCTATATCTATTTATAACGGACATGCAAATATATCAGATCCAAAGAATCCAGTCAATTTCATTACGGTATCCATCAAGTCACGGTCCATATCGATTGCGGACCAAGTCAAAATTTACAACCATATACATTACAATATATACACTTACGAGGAAAAGTGTAGGTGTGGATGTAAAGACTGTACAGTAATGTAGAAATGTGTGTGCACCATTAGGCTCCCATTTAAAGGTGTTTGTGGGGCAAGTGAGATCATGAGTTTTTCAATGCCTCACAGTATTATGGGGGCACCGCTCGGCAGAGGAATCTCTTTAAATGGGGTGTGTAAGGACAGAGAGTATCCCCTAACCCAAGACGCTCCTCCCTATATCCCACAACACTTGTGTTGAGCTGTGGGATCTATCCCCACAAAGCGTAATTTTACTACCTTAAACTATACCTTTTATAAACATGCGCGTCTAATCGATTTTTAAACATGTTTATAGACGTGCTACTAATTACTTCTACCGGGCAAACTATTCCAGCTATTTACTATTCTATGCGTAAAAAAGTTTTCGCAACTGCTGTCTCGAACCTTCTACTTGTCAACTTACACCCGTTATTTCTAGTCCTATTATATTGAGATATTTCGAAAAAGCTATCTCTATCTACGTTATCAAACCCATTCATAATTTGAAAACCTGGATTAGATCACCCCTTAACCTCCTAGTCTCGAGAGTAATCAATTTTAACTCCTTAAGCCTATCCTCGTACGACTTTGACCTAGAGACGGAATCATCTTAGTTGCTCGTATTTGAACTCTTTCGATTTTGTCTATATCTTTGCGCATATGCGGATTCCAAAATTGGACCGCGTACTCCAAATGGGGTCTAACTAATGATTTATAAAGAGGAACTAAATATCGCGCGATTTGTACTCAAAATTTCGAGCTATAAAACCTAACACTTTGTTCGCCTTATTGACCGCTGCTGTACTTTTTTCGCTACTTTTAAATCACTAGTGACTATAACTCCTAAATCTTTTTTTGCTCTACGCTTGTTAAATCTTTCCCTGACATACTATACGCAAAATTACCGTTACGCGAACCTATATGCAAAATTTTGCACTTATCCACGTTAAATCTCATTTGCCATGTGACTGACCAATCAACGATTTTATTCAGATCTTCCTGAATTTTACCTCTATCTTCGTCATTAATCGCCCTATCACCCAGCTTCGTTTCATCCGCAAACTTTGAAACTGTACTGACTAGGCTGACATCTAAATCGTTAATATATATAAGAAAAAGCAAGGGGCCCAATACAGAACCCTGAGGAACACCACTCGCTACATTAGCCCAACACGACTCCGCTCCATCAACGACCACCCTCTGTTTCCTGCCTCCCAACCACTCTTCTAGCCAATTTATTACTACACCCCTGATTCCATGAGCCTTAGTTTTTTCAATGAGTCTTCTGTGCGGCACGGTGTCAAACGCTTTTTGAAAATCTAAATACACTACATCAACCGCCCGATGTCTATCGTAAACGTCAACCACGCTTTGGAAAAATTCTAAAAGATTAGTTAAGCAAGATTTGTTTCGCCTAAAACCGTGTTGCGTATTTCTAACCAGACTATACACTTCTAAGTGTTCGATTATACGATCCCTAATTATTGATTCTAGTAGCTTACCTACAACAGACGTTAAACTGATTGGCCTATAATTTCCCGCCGCACCTTTATCGCCTTTCTTAAAGATAGGTGTTACGTTTGCTAACTTGAAATTATCTGGTACGCACCCCTCAGAAATAGACGCATTAAAAATCTTTGTTAGCGGCACAACAATGCTATCTTTTAATTCTTTTAGTTGTATGGGATATATGGAATCCGGACCCGGTGATTTACGCGTTTTCATTTTATCAATATAGCGCATTACTTCCCCTTCACTAACGACAATATTATCCAAAATATTACCATTATCAAAAGGTATTATGTCTATGACCGTAGGGATATTCGTTATATCTTCTATAGGTAAAAACTGACGTAAAAAATTCGTTTAGCAAGGTAGCCATTTCCTTGTTTTCAGAGACTAGATCTCCATTTACATTTTTCAATGTACCTAAGACACTTTTTACTGGATTTCTATTAATGACGTATTGAAAGAATCGTTTGGGGTTTTCTTTACCGTCACGAGCTATGGAGATTTCAAATTCGCGCTTGGACTTTTTTATTACACTTTTCGCTTCACGCCTCAGAGATATGTAGTTGTTTCGTAACAACAAATTGTCTTTATCGCACTTATGTTGCTTATAAGCCCTATCTCTACTCTTTATAATGTCTCGTACTCTAGAAGTAAACCACAAGGGCTTGTTGTTTACTTTCGCACGCTTAATTTTGTACAGTACACATTCCTCATTTATAGTCCTAAATACCGTTACGAACGATTCCCACATCAGTTTTGCGTTGAAGTTCCCCATTACGTTCTCCCAATTGACGTGTGAAAATTTATTTCGAAATTTACTAAAGTCTGCGTGCTGGAAGTTAGGAATTTTAGTCGAGTTAGTTGGTTTCGAGTGACTTACTGAGATGACAAACTCTACCATATTGTGATCGCTTTTGCTCAACGGTTCTATTACTTGAAGATCAGTAATTAGCCTATCATCCGTAGTTATTACTAAATCTAAAATACTGTCCAACCTCGTAGGTTCCCCAACCTTTTGAATAAGAAAGCTATCCTCGAGAAAATTAACTAAACTATTACCTTCCGCGTCTCCCTGCATTGTATCGTAATTCACGTTGGCGCAATTAAAGTCACCCATAACTAAAGCCTGCTCACTACCGATTATTCTCTTTAGTTCACGATATAACGCTTCGTTCGTATCAGCTGTTTGATTTGGGGGCCTACGTATATATAACCGCAACAAGAAGTTTGAAATCGTTCAATTTAAGTTCTGCTATAGTCGAATCTATCGGTTCTGGAATTGAGTGCTTTACTTCTATAACGTTCGCAATATTATCTTTGATATACAACATAACACCGCCTCCTCGCCGACCTATTCTGTTTTTAACAAAACGTCTATAACCTTTAATTTGATATTCCCCTACAAAGTCACGTTTTTCAGTGCTAAGCCACGATTCATTTATCGCAATTAAATCATAGTCTTTACAAGCAATTAAGGAAAAAAATTCGTTTATTTTATTTCGTAGGCTACGAGCATTTAGGGATAGAACCTTCAAATTGCTTGCAGTTACGACACCTTCGCGAGCGCGGGGGAACTTGTAGAATTTACGCTGGGACCGTTCGAGTTACGGCTGCCTGAAAAGAAGAGACAGTATTATGAAATAGTCTTCCTAAACGCGGAGCTCCTACGTCATTAAGATGAAGTCCATCTTCGAGGAACAAGTCCCTCCTGCCGTAGAAACTGTTCCAAAAATTCGCATAATGCACTCCTTCCTGTTGGCAAAGAGACTTTAGGTTATTGTTAATATAGGTCGCCTTGCTGTAGAAATCGTTACGTTGGATAATTCGAGGAAGTATACTGTTAAGACAATCTTATTAGTTTTCTCCTTTAGTCGCTCTATTAAGTCCCTATACCTAGCCAGCAGTTCTTCCGATCTAGAATTTAAAACGTTATTAGTACCGACATGAATAACATACGTTGTGTCCTCGGCGGTACCGTCTGTAAAATGGTCAACACTATTAGTTATATCCTCCACCCTTGCACCAGGGTAGCAGTAACGGCGCCTACGACGAGGGTTTCTCCCACAGAATTCCTCGAGCTGCCCTCGAACAATGGAATCGCCAACGAGTCGTATTTCCGGTTCATCAGCATCTTCGAAACCTAAAACAGAAAACTTATTGCTTGTTATTACTGGTAGACAAGTCTTTGCTTTTCGCAATGGGGCTCCATTTCGCACTCGAACGAAGGGTTGGGAACTAGGGGAAGAGAGAGGGCTATTAATACTATTTATATTATTAGTAGAAACTGAGGCATGAGGGGTCGTAACTGGGGTCTCAAGGGAATCCAATTTTGCCGTCAGAAGCATCACGCTTTCTTGAAGCCTCACTCTGGCCTCCC
>JAJOZX010004359.1:340000-385000 GCA_023014485.1 Bathynomus jamesi | reverse complement strand
CCCGCCTAGCCAACCCAGCGATCTGGATACAGAAGTCGTGGTATTGACTCTCATCCGGTCAAGCGAGTGCCAGTTTGTATAGGAGCTGATGTAAGTATTTTTGAGGATAAGAACAAAACCCAATATATTTTCATTTATTAAATAGCAGAAAACATGTACAAAAAGGGTCAGTGCCCGTTACATAAATCTTAATGGCTACAGTTACAAATGTATATACAGCTTTACACAATATATATATACACCTTACACATTACAGGGGGTGCTAACATATGGGAACTTTTTTATCTGTCTGCATACACTTTTATCGTTCATATTTGCGTCGCATAAATCAAATAATTTTTAAAAATTCATAACTCTCTTCCCACGTGACATATGCATTACGTTTCAGTATAATATCCTTGAAAACGATATGGATTCCAAATAATCTTTGGCACGCCTAGTTGCGCTATAAACTTTACAATTGCCGAGTCATTTCACGGTGGAAATCCGAGTGAGTCAAAATAGTACATTCTTTCATTAGTTTTAAAATAGATTGCAAACCAATGAATACCCTCACCACCCACAATGTCGGTGTTAACGATAAACCCTTACCAGTTTCTCGTACTAGCCAGCTTCAATATTTCATTCTTCGCAAAAACACCGATAAATTTGGAACGCGTAAAGCGGTCACTTTTCATCCCTTTCTGAATTGTATTCGCATCCATTTTAAAAAGCTGTGGTGACGCTCCTGAAACGACCAACCTCTATTAGTGCCTGTGATTCTAGATACACGAGTGCACTTATAAGCGCGTCTATAGGTTTGGCAAACTTCAACCTCACTGAGATGTTTCCACTCTGTTGTGGACATAAATGCGTATTTACGCCAGCAGTTAAGTCTGACGTAATGTCAAATGAGTAAATGTTAAATTCTTCCACAAATTCTTTCAGCGTTAAGCCAAAACCAAGTTCATCACAAGCGCCTGTATTATGAGCCAGACTACTATATGCTCTCGCGCAGAGCGGGAACACAGCATCTGTTGAGTAATCCATATTCATTACCCCACCCAGAGCGATTCCATTTACGTATAGAGTAATATTTTTAAGGCCGAAATTCTCGAATTTTAAGGCACTCTTTTTATATTTTCCACTCGTCGAGGAGTGGTCTTGCACTCCAATTAATATCCTTTTAGGTAGGACTCCAAGAGCAACGTTTTCTAGCTGCTTCGATGCCAGCCCTGCGGGGATCGTGTACTGTTTGATCTGTACCCTGTTAATTGGATATTTTACTGTGGTGTGTATCAAGTCTTTCTCAATTTCTATTTGCTTCGGGAACTTAATTTCACTTGGCGTATACGCAAATACGTTTCCATGTGTATCACAACGGGTTTCGCGCCTTCTTCTTGGTCAGTCCCCAGATTTATGCAATCTCAGAGTTCGTGTGGGTAAGCTTTATTTTCATATCTACCCCGTTCATAAACAACTTCTCCTGGAATGTAAAATCTGTATGCAGGCGTCCAAAACACTCGTATATCTTCTTTTTAGAATTTTTAAATTTATCCTTTATACTACTCTCGTCTTTAGTGTGGTAATACCCCTCGGCAGTTAAAAAGTTGTCCTTCGCTTCTTTTGAAAAGTTGGACATTTTCCAGATAGGCTCGTAGGTGATAGTACCCCGTACCTGCCGAGATGTTAGTCTGATTTAAACATACGTCACACTGACTGAATATGGAGTGCAGAAAGTTGGTTTCAGGGTAGGCAGCGTAACTATCATCGCAGTCCGTTCCGTCAGAATGGGCGATGCGTAGTTTAAAATACATGTGCATGCAACTCGGGTCAAAAAAGTAAGGACCTCTGCTGGGTATCACGAATTCTATAGGAGCACCCGGGGAACTAATTGTGTTTAACCGGTTAATTGTAGTAAAGTCACTATGTTCAATAGAGACCTGGGTAGGGGGCATATCAAAGAGGGACAGTTCCGATTTACAGCATTGTGAACTACACCCTTCGGTGGCAACTGGGCGAGAGCCAACTAGGCGACAGGACAACTGGGCGACAGGACAACTGGGCGACAGCCAACTAGGCGACAGGACAACTGGGCGACAACCAACTAGGCGACAACCAACTAGGCGACAACCAAATAGGCGACAACCAACTAGGCGACAACAAATATATATTTATTTATTTATTTATTTATACATTATGTATATTCATACATTAGATAGAAATTAAAGGTCCAAGTTTGAAAAGACTGTGTTTTTAATGAAAATATCATGACAACCTAACCAATCGTCAAGGGCGTACAGTTGACCTAACCGTGCATTCAAATTACCTAATCTGGCATTTAATCGACCTAACCTGGCATTCAATTGACCTAACCTGGCATTCAATTGACCTAACCTGGCATTCAATTGACCTAACCTGGCATTCAATTGAACTAACTGGGCATTACTTCGTCATTTTTTCTGCTACTTTTACAGATCTGACCG
Organism: Bathynomus jamesi; assembly: GCA_023014485.1. Taxonomy (NCBI): domain Eukaryota; kingdom Metazoa; phylum Arthropoda; class Malacostraca; order Isopoda; family Cirolanidae; genus Bathynomus; species Bathynomus jamesi. Next base: position 382,535 of record JAJOZX010004359.1, on the reverse strand, counting down.
ACGCTTTAGGCAACGAAAGAACTGGGTATTTTTATCAAAGGAACACATTTTCCCACACTTAGAGCACTTTTTAATAAACAGTAGATTCTACTCTATCTAAAGGGTGTGGGGTACAATTTCGTTCCATCTGCATAACAATTATATAATCTGTCCCAATTATATAAATCACGTTTTATAATTCTTTTATCTTAATGATTTATCATATTTTATTTTGTGTAATAAAGTCTTTTCAAACTTAGACCTTTAATTTCTATCTAATGTATGAATATACATAATGTATAAATAAATAAATAAATAAATATATATATATATATTTGTTGTCGCCTAGTTTGTTTGTCGTCTAGTTTGTTGTCGCCTAGTTGGTTGTCGCCAAGTTGTCCTGTCGGCTAGTTGGTCGTCGCCCATTTGTCCCGTCGCCTAGTTGTTTGTCGCCCAGTTGCCCCTGAACCGAACTACACGGATGGATGAAACGTGCCATGCCGAGTCAGAAATAGTGCCACCTCCCTCGGCGAGTAATAGTCAATCTATGATTCGTAAGAGTAGCGTCCTCAGCTTATATCAGTTAAAAAAATGATCAGCCATAGGTTTCAAACACTTAGAGCACTTCTTTTTTTATTTCCTTTTACGTTTAACGCCACGTGATGGTAACCCCTTATTCCTGACAGATCTCTTCTTTCCGCCACCACCCATTTTACTCTTCGCATCTTTGATGATTTCATCCGTGTACGTTTTAAATGTTTTTTTAGAGCTTCTTTAGGCTTAGTGCCACCCAATATGCCTTCTGCCGCGTTAAAACCTGTTTGTAACGCCTTCCTCCCTTGGTACCTGGCTCCCCTCTTCAACAGTGGGACCGCGGTGCGTAGTATGGATGAAAAAATGGACCCAAGTCCATTTCCACGTTGGTACCTCACTCCTCGGTATACTGTGAAAGGCTTTCTGTCCATTATAACTCAGTGCGTCGAAAGTGCAGCTTCACTGTTAAGCTCCCGTTATCGAATGGGAAATTTTTACCCTTAATCGTTCTTATATATATTGAGATATTGGTTATTAGATTATTTGCGACATTCACATAATGGGGCATGTCATATGTAATACTCAAACACCTTCCTCTATTGTTGGGGATGCGAGCTACGCGTAGCAGGCGTGCCTGCGTATCCCCAACAAACTGGTGCTCCACTATATTGCTGTAAATATAGCACATGTCTGGGGGCTGAGCGCTTTCATCCAATTTCTCCATCTTCAATTGATACATTAAGCTGGACAAGTCATGCTGTGCCTCGTGAAAGGTATCTCTTTGGAAGGCTGAGCGATATCGCCCCTAGGTTATAATTTTGAACACTCTTCCGTCTCTAATATTTCTGTTAACCTTTGATTTTAGGATTAGAGTATGTGCAGGGTTTCCATTGTTTACGATTTCGTATAATAAATCATTCGTAAGATTTGAGTTTTTTAAACTTACGTTTAAGTCTCTCACAACATCCTCAACCGAACCATAACGGCCCGGTCCTAGTGTCACTGGTGTAGTGTAATGCCGTGCAACCTTAGTCCGGGTGATACGCATAGTTTCATCCCGAGTTACCCCGTCTTTTGTACACTCACGACAGTCTCTAAGAATCGTAAAAACGGTATCTTCATAATCAGTATTTAAAAAGAGGGTGTCCAGCTGAATTTCGCATATCCCTACCTCATACGAATCACGACCTAATTCAATGGGTCCATGGAGTTCTGTTACAAAGTTGGCTAGTGTGTTGTTAGGGTGTACAGACAGGGACGAGGAGGACGGGAGTGTGACGTAGAAATGGTTAGGAGTCATGCTGCATGCTATTTAAGTTTCATTATTGCATCAGCTTTTATATAGGTATTGAAACTTTCTGGGTAACCTAACCACTTTACCAGGTACATTTTTCTCTCTCCTGAACCTTTGCTTCCTATAATTTTCTCAATTTTAAGCACATTTTTTCCTAAATTAAATACCACTTTCTGCAATTCCTCGCGGTAAAAGCCTCCCGAGATCTCTTCTCCATTCAAATCTTCAACGTAATACATCATTATATCGCCCTTAGGCCTCATAGCCATAACTTTAAAAATCTCGCGTGTCCAGCCTTGCTCAAATCCCTTCGCGAATTTATTCCCCGAACGTGACAGCTTTACATAGTCATTGATTTTGAAACGCGCAGAGTGTGGTGGTGACGGTACTCCATCTCTTCTCGGGCGCTTGCCTCTTTCTAAAACATCGTTAGGTGTTGTACCGATCGTACGATCGTATGAACGGTTGTAGGATGATGCCAATTAATCGACAACGTTTATATATCTGTGTGTGTTTTTATGTGTAAAATAGCGGTGCATGCGTTCCTTTATAGTACGTTGAACTCTTTCAGCTAAAGAAGCCTTATGTATAGAATTGGAATCGCAATAGCTGATATTAAAATCTGACAGCATGTTCTGAAAAGCGCGCCCTATAATTTTTTTTCCCATATCCGTACAAAAATAGCCAGGAATCCTGGTTTCTTTCAACATCAGCGCTTTGGCCGCTTTAGCAACTGTTTCATGTGATTTATTTTTCAGGGGAATTAACCACAGGTATCTAGAGAATACATCTATTATGAATAGGATGTAACGGTAGCCATCGTTATACATTGAATATCTTTGCATGTCTGTTAAATCTGCCTGCCAAATAGAGTCAATCGAGGCAGCTGTTGTCTTGGCTGTTTTAAACCTTTTTCTGACCGGCTTATGAAGTGTATAAGCATCCTGTCCCGGCAAAAATCTCTCAACATCTTTTTTCCTTACACCATAAACACCTCTGTACAATTTATTAACGCCACCATAGGACGCGAGACTAGAAATGTCATAATAGCGCTTACTTAATACGTTAGCCATTTGCGTATTTTAGAGGCATGTGGATAAGGTTGGCCGCCTGCTCTCTTCTTTCTCCTCTTCAGAGACACTGCCGCTGCTGGGGGCGAAGGTGTACTCAGTTGTGACACGTGCGATGCATGTTCGAAGTCTTTTATACTATTCAGATTACCTAAATATGTTTTAGGGACATTTATTTGTTGCAGTCTTGCTTTAATATGTTTCCATCCTGTTGGTGAGGGTCTATCCCACTTTCTCACCAGATCATGAACAATATCAACTTATCCCTTTATTCCTCAATGTATGGGGAAGGCTGTTTTTTAGCACATGTTCGATGTGTCGTGTTCCGTTGCTCTTTGGATGCCCAGGTCCTGTGTCGCTATGCTTAGCACTACTCGAGCTGTGCCTCACGGGGAGCTCTATAGGATGCTTATAATCTTCGTACTCATGAAGAAATTTCTGCAAAGCCTCTTGGTATAAGAGCCTTTTCTCATCAGGTACCTTTTCACTGTTCAATACGGCTAGCAACTCGTTTTCCATTCTTTTAAGACTACTTTTACGGGGTTCTAGAACCGCGTCTGGAGTCTTTGAACTTTGTAATGAAGCATACACCTCGTGCTTAATCACAACCACCTTCTTCATTATATTAATCTAGTCAGTAAAGGACCAAAAACTGAAAATAAGATGGGAAGGAACGATCCTCCTCTTTGTACAGTAATGCGCTTTTTCTAACCCACAGTTTGACTTTTATGAGCGAGCGCCCGTATTATGTTCTTGTAACGACGTAAGCGAGTCTTCTGAGAGGGTTTCATTGGTACATTACATTTTATAACATTAAGACAGATTTCACAGATGCATTTTAAAAAGTCAGAGTCGCTATTTTTAACAAACATCTCTGCTGTGCCCAAGGCAGTCGATGATAGATTTTTATTAATTTGTGGTATTTCTTTACCCTATTCGTCATTCTGAAATATACACAGTTTCAGGTTCGCTTGGAACTATATATTCGTTCTTAGAAACACCCTAAACGTGTTCCGCGGGTGAAGGTCACAAAACAAATATCCATAACGCTGGTTTGTGACCTCTTTATAAACCTCCAAAAACTCCTTACGCTGATTCGTGAACATTTGACTAGCTAATATCCCAATTTGTGACACATCTCTACGTTGCGCGAATAAGACTAGATATTGCACATCGCGCATGTATCTATTTTTGAAAAATAGATTCTGATTGAAGATGAACACGCTTATGTTAAGGTGGTGGGAGAATACTGTAAATGTCTCGGCAAACGTTTTATCCATCTCCAACATGAGATCGTCAATTACAATGACTGTATGTTCATTTCCCTTTAACGAATTAACGTCATAGACCTTGTGGAACAAAATATCATCTTGGTACTCGTTGAACACTGATTGATACGTCGAATAGCACCATATAACTTTATGCACAAATTTTGAGAACATCTCCCTTTTTTTAATGATTTTAAGCATAAACACCGTTTTACCACATCCTGTAGGTCCAGATATAATACATGTGGATGGGCTCTGAACCTGAATTTTTCTACAGATTCCATTTCTAACACGTCACATCCCTAAGTGGGTCATTTACAAAATATTACAAATAAGAGTGCTGCTCCTTATATTTTGTTTTCTTCTTCCACAGAACCGTGAATGACGACGATGTACAGCACCCCATCATCGATATCACGGATGACCCGTTGACCGTGCATCTACAGTACCCATCTCCGCCGACGAGCCCTCACCAGCGAACCTGTAGCACGCAGTTCAAAGCGGAGGTGTGATGAAGAACCCTCCACGTCAGGTATAAAGCGTTCCAGGTTGTTAGACACCAGTAATAGAACCCCAACCCTCAACGTCTTACGCAACAACCCCACAATAGTACTTCTCCAATATACCCCTTATTCATCATCTCCACAGCAGCTCCCGTTCTGTTGAGGATGGCATAACATTCGAGTTGGTGCGCACCGAACCCCCACCCCGGCCTTGACTAGAAATCGGTATATAGTCAGGGTTGATCCTAGATCCATGTATAGCAATGGTGTTGAACACGGACTACGGCGCGTTGAACGTATTGTAGAGTTTGCCCTTCAGAACCGCGACGAACGTGAAGTCAGGACGAGGCTGTCCTTCGGATTCGGGTCAGATGACGGTGATGTAGATGATTTTTGGTAGTAATACCGTTCAGGCGTTTGGCAGCTGAAGATATAGAGTATATATTAGGCGTATAATGCAGGCCTTCAAGTAGTATAGCCTTCAATATGGACAACTTCACGGTAAATATTGACCGTGTATTCCGTGTTGCGGGTCATAGTGCCACACCTTATACTCTTAACTTCAATTCTCAGGCTATTTTAGACGGCATATAAACGTCGATCGTGGTTGCGGCTTTATAGCAGTAGTCTTAGCTCGTATGTTTACTGTACTAAATACACAGACCAAAAATTTGGTGCCTACGGTAGTGGAGCGTGCCCGTAAACTAGCTGTAGACTGTAAACTTGAGTTTGACTGTAATATGGGTCCTGAAGAGCTGAGAAGGGTAGAACAGGAAATGAATGTTCGTATAGTTGTATTTGGACTGGATGATCGTCGTAGAACTGTGTATGTTTTTAAAAGCTGTGTGAGAGATCGTACAAGACCCCTACTTATATTAGGACTGTCAGGTACAACATATCTCCCCATCCGTAATATAAGGTGCCTATACGCGAGTTATGATAAAGTCGAAAATATGGACATCATGATTTGTGTAAGGGGTGTCTCGAGTTTGCGGATGATATAGTGAAACATTGTAAAGAATGCCACATGGTATGTGTGCAGTGTAAAAGCACCAAATGTGAAAGCCGTGTAGTTGAAGCTGAGAAGAGGGATTGTAATGTGTGTAGGCGCACATTTTTCAATAATATCTGTTTTGAGCTCCATAAATCAATTGGCACATGATGGATAATTGGGGAAATTTCAAGCACAAATGTGATGAAATTCACTGTTCTACATGCCTTGAGAAGGCGGTTGGTGTAAAGCATGTATGTTATATGAAAGACGCCAAGCCTAAAAACAACCCTTGTATAACTATGTACTACGATATAGAAACATACACGAACGCTGAAACCGAAGAGGTACAGTAATTCCGCATTTACTTGTGAGTCAGACTATCTGTGATGAGTGTAAGGAGATCGAGTGTGATGAGTGTCACAAATCTGGTAAACGGGCAAACGTTTTTAAAACGAGTGTCCACGATAGCCCTGTGAAACTATTTGTGTCCTATATTGGCAAGTTAACGGACAAGTTAAAAAAATGACTGTACATTCTCGCCAATAACGGGGCAAAATTTGACACACAGTTCCTTTATAAGGAGATGCTTGAGCACGAGTCCTCCGAGATATTTACAGGTGATCCATTGAAAAGAGGCAACAAATTAATACAGATGAAAATAAGAGGTAATGTACAATTTAAAGACACTTTATTATTCACACCTTGTAAATTAGCAAAGCTACCCAAGGTGATTGGCGTAGCAGCTGAAGTTTCAAAAGGATATTTCCCTTACACATTCCTCACTAGCGAAACTTTAAATTACAGTAGGACTACCTCCACCCAAACATACCTTTAACTATGATTGTATGAGCACAGATGAACGTGAAGATTTTGACCGCTACTACAACAGTTTTAATGAATGTATTCCTTAAAATATAGCTGATGAGTGAGCGTTATTGCGTGAATGAGTGCGCGTGCTTAGAGTATGTTTCCAGGCCTTTAGAAGGATGTACATAGGCCGTTTCAAATGCGATCCGTTGCAAGTCGCAACCACCATCGCCTCATTATGTTTTACGGTGTTCAAGAATAACTTCATGCCTAAAGATACCTTAGCCATTATCCACAGAAACAACCCCAGCAGTTTTGGGCACAAGGCTATTTATTGGCTCATACACCTACAGCAGCAGACAGGTGTATACATAAAGCATGCCCGCAACACGGGTGAAGTACCCATTAAGGTTAATGGCGTGTTTTTTGGGTTGATGGTCTAAGTGAAAACCGTGCCACTGGCGAGAAGACTGTGTACTCCTTTAACGGTTGCTGGTGGCATGGATGCCCCCGTCCTGAGTGTGGAATCGCAGGAGATATACGGTAGATCTCCTGCCGACTGTCTTGCGTGGACCCACCCGCGATCAACTTATAGGCTCCCAGTTCACTCACAAAGTCTTGTGGGAGCATGAGTATGATGCATGGAGCGATGAGAAGTACGTGAAGAAATAAACACGATCAAACGTTCAATGGTGCAGGATCCTCTCAAATGCGGTGATAGCTTGTTCGGGGGCGTACAAATCCCTTCAAGCTATACTTTCCACCTACGGAGGGTGTGAAGCTCCATTACTACGACTTCTGTTCTTTATACCCCTACGTGATGAAGAACAATCCGTACCCCGTAGGTGCACCTGAAAAAATGGTGGGCCCTGCCATACCAACCATCGAGGAGTTTCCGGCCAACTTGAATGACCGCCAATTTGGACTCTCTTTCGTAGACATGCTCCCCCCTCGCGATTTATGGATGCCGATCTTACCCGTCGTTATAGATCACAAACTCATGTTTCCCCTGTGTGTGTGAAGTGCGCAGAAGAGAACAACTGCGAATGTGACCATACACCCCACCAGCCTAAGATCAGAGGTGTATACACAAGCCCTGACATGTCCCTAGCCGTTCGCTATGGGTATAGAATAATGAAGATACATGAGGTGTGGAGGTTTCAGAAGCTACCCAACCTTTTCACACCATATATAAACGCATTTTTGAAGGATAAGGTTGAGGCGTCAGGATATCCGCGTGGGGTTGATATTCAGCGTCTTATATTCAGCGTTACCGTGACCACGAAGGTATACAGCTTGATCGTACCCAAACTGTAAAGAATCCTGGCAAGCGCTTTAGTGCAAAGTTGTGCCTAAACAACCTTTGGGGAAAATTTGCGCAGAATACCGGCAAAGGGAACGTTCATTTGGCACAAAGTTATAGCGAAATCTGGGATTATGCCGACGCACCAGATAAAGAGGTCGTGGAGATTGTGAATGTAGGTAATACTTACATAATAAAGTACAACAATACCGAATTGTCCACAGATCACCTCACGGGTTACAAACATTCCTGTAGCCAGCTTCACAACAGCCTACGCCGCATCAAACTTTGGGGCCTATTGCATTCTCTTGGGCGGCGGGTATTATGCCATACAGATAGCGTGATATTCACAGCGAGGAGGGTGAATACATGCCGCTATTGGGGAGTTCCTCGGTGAGCTAACTGACGAGATCAAGGATGAGTATGGGACACGCATACGCCGACTCGTTTGTGTCTACAGGACCAAAAACCTATGGGGTACGGGTGAGGATAGGGGATGATACGAGGTATATCGTGAAGGCTAAGGGTATCACGCTTAACCAAGCGAATCGGTGGGTCGTTAACTTTGATTCGCTGAAGGAGTTATTGTGCTTTGGAGATGATGAGGGCGACCGCCCGCCCCAACTGACTGTAGGCACCCACAATTTTCGCGCAGAAGCTGGGGGGCGTGAAGAAGCTTAGGGGTACAAAAGTGTGCCGTAACACATACCAGAAACGCTACCAGGTGCCTGGTACCTATGACACCATGCCCTTTGGATACCATAATCTTTGATATGTCTATTGCTAACTTATTTATTACACGTATTTATAAATCTATACACCCTGAATATTTCGTTTATTAAATAAATCGTGTTTCAACTAGCGTTTTACTTTGCGTGTGTGCGTGTGTACAGTAAAAAGTTAAGCCCCGCCCACTGTCAGACCGGCGACGTGAATCATGCCGCAACCTGAGCAGGCCTCTATCCATGCGTACTCAGTTAACCTCTGTATATCCTTGAGCTCAGACGTGTATTCTCTCGCATAGAAGAAAAATAGTAATGGCTACCTTTAATATCGCGTGTTCAACATTTATGAAGTGGTATTCTGCTAAGTGCATAGATGGAGTGGATACTGAAAAACTCCCTATTCCCGCCTCCTTTTCGTCTTTTAAGGCTGCATTGAGCCGTGCGAAGGATCAAGATATTCAAATACTCTACGGATATTCTGGCGAGGGGGTTGTAGGATTTCGCAGTACAGACGATGTACTGAGGTATGTTATAGAACTAAGCTTTATAAAGGCTCACATATACCGCGTAGTAGAAGAAGCAACACGCTCAGAAGATAAACAACAGTTATGTGTAGTGAGTCTTGTGGATGAGTGGTGTGATAAGCGGTATTTTATCATGTTACACCTTACCGACTACTACCCTACGGCTGAAAATGTAAATCTCGTCATCATGGACAATCTTAAGTATTTTTACCACTACATTAATATATATCATGATGAGGTTTGTAGTGAGGTTGTGGCTAATGGGTTGTGAGAGTTTTTAACAGATTTTAGAGATGAGTATCGTTTGTTAAACAAAAAGGATAAATATGAACATATGTTTCTCTCTAATAGCGCGCCGGCTTTGAAGATGTTTAGTTTGTGGAAATGGCGAGTAATAAAACAATTAAAAACGTTATAAAATGTTTTTGTCCAAGAGTGTTCTTGCAAGTCTGTAGACGCTTTAGCAGTGTGTCGCGTTCCTGCGCCGCCAACCCGTGTACCTCACGGAGCATACGAGTTCGAACAAACCCATACACGTATCTTTAGCGTGACTCACCCCGCCCCGTCGTGCCGATCCTCCCTCCTGTGACTCACGTGGAGCATACGAGTTCGAACAAACCCATACGCGTTTCATCGGCATGATTTATTCCCCCTGTCGAGCTGATCTTTTCTCCTGTGGCTCATAGTCAGCTCAGAGCTTGCACCGAGTGGACGTGCCATAGTCATCTCAGAGCTTGAACCGAGTGAACGTGCGAATACGATGGAACTCCCTTTGAGAAGCATTCTCAACGCCTCGTACGACGTCTCCTTGGCGAAGTCATTGCGCATGTTCAGGCGTGAAACCGGCACCATTAACTGTGTGCTTGAAACGATCTGAAGGCATGCAAGCAAACGTAACGTTATTTATTTAAGTGTTGAAAAGATGGATAAAATCTTTGTGGTAGTTGAGAGGTGGGCTGAGGACTGTTATAGAATACCTGTTGGCATAGGTACAAGAAGAGAGGTGATTAGTGATGCCTCCTCATATACCATTGTTTGCACATTGTGTAAATAACGAACAACCATGCATTGATATACGACTGATGTGGAAGAACACAGCTGATAATGACGTTCTTGTTCCTACACGAAACCGTTTCATCCTCGACAGAATGTTTGAGATCGTCGGATTCCGTAAGCTGAAACCTATATTAGGTGCTCTGTTACGGATATGATTTATTTTGACACGGTTCTTGAATACGCATACACCGCCTTGCTCGATGGATTTATTAAATGTAAGAATGAACAGGGGAGAATGGTCTAGATCTGGACGCATATTTAAAAGGTTTAGATTCTTCGAAATGCCCTGAACTTTGGTACAAAGCCTTTGAGAGGTACAGAGCTGAGCTCGCCTACGCTGTTCACCCTGAAGAGTTGTACCTCTATATAGTGGATAGATGTCGTTACGACTTGGAAGATTATTTCAATTGCCGCTATGCAGAGTGAAGAAGAGTTCACGATTGAAAAGCTCGGGGCAGTTAGAAAAAAACCCGATTGGAAAGGCATGATTATAAACTTGTATTTAAAGTTGTGGTTAACGATGACCTCTTTGTGCGTGCTTTTGATTGTGTTCTAGCCGTCAGTTAAACGGTGAAGTGATGCTTGGACGGTTTTACCACGTCGTACAAAGTAATGGCGATGTGGATGTAGACTCTATCACGTGCGAGTTTAGCGTTTTGCACCGTAGAATGTAAAGACAATATATATTTTTTCCTGTACTAATATGATTATACGTTTCGTATATTTTCAATGTATTTAATATAACTGTATATTTTTACTGTTCTAATATGATTATACGTTTCGCATATTTTCAATATAATTAATATAACTATATTTTTCCTGTACTAATATTTTGATAATGCACCGTTTTGTATATTTTCAATATATTTAATAACTGTATATTTTTCCTGTACTAATATTTTGATAATGCACCGTTTTGTATATTTTCAATATATTTAATATAACTGTGTATATTTTTCCTGTACTAATATGATTATACGTTTCTTATATTTTCAATATAATTAATATAACTGTATATTTTTCCTGTACTAATATTTTGGTAATGCACCGTTTTGTATATTTTCAATATATTTAATATAACTATATATATTTTTCCTGTACTAATATTTTGATAATGCCCCGTTTTGTATGATTATATATTTTCCATTCATGATGCTGTTATTTAACCATATATATACCCATTGCATATCTATTACCATTAATTCGTCTAAATAAACAAAATGATGTATTGGCGTTTTATTTATTCCTTTTGTTTGTACACAATTATATCATTTGTTTGGTTTCTAAAACGGATTTCAGAATAATTAATTAATTGCTATTTGTCAAATCAAACTTCTAAGCCAAATGGATCTTAAAGTCAGGATATATGTTTTAAATAAATAGCGCAATATGGTACCTCAACTTTCTAAGCCAGATGACGGAAGAATATAAGGATTAATTAAATAAATAGCGCAAACTGGCAACTCAGACTTCTAAGCCAACTGACGGAAGAATATATACTTTATTTAATTAAATAGCGCAAACTGGCAACTCAGCCTTCTAAGCCAACTGGTTTTGGCGCCCGTTGGCTCTGTTTGATTAAGCCAGAATATATGGATTATTAAACAAATATTGCTATCTTGCTATCTAACAACTCAGCCTTCTAAGTCATCTGGCTGATTAGCATATGGTTTAAATAACTAATCTGGCAACTCAGCCTTCTAAGCCAACTGGCTGATTAATATATGGTTTAAATAAATAAACAAAGAATCTGACAACTCAGCATTCTAAGCCAATTGGCTGATTAGGGGCCCTATAAGAGAGCGGCGGGGTGGCTGAAGACCTCATATGCGTTTGGCTCTCGCCAAGCGAAGACTCTTCCTCTGGGTCCCCTCCTCCTCCTCCTCTCTCTCTCTCTCTCTCTCTCTCTCTCTCTCTCTCTCTCTCTCTCTCTCTAGGTTAGGTATGCCCCTTTTGGGGGTGAGGCCGTCCCAACTTCTCCCCAAAGAGGTCCCCCCCTCTTCCTTAGGTTAAGTATGCCCCTTTTGGGGGGTGAAGCCGTCGCATCTTCTCCCCAAAGAGATCTCCCCCCTTGCACCAAAGGGAGTGGGGGGTGCCTTGCAACAAAGGGGGTGGGGGTTTGCAACAAAGGGGGGTGACACTCTTGCAACATTATACAACATTTGCAATTGCATTGCACTCATACATTTTGCGCCTATGGTACTAGAGTCCCTTCAAAACAATTTCCAGGGGACGAAGCGTGTCAAAGAGGCTCTTTAGAGCATTCCATTCTTCATCTGAAATCGTCTCTGTTGAGCGTATCATTCTGAGGGCCTTTGGAATGCAATTTTTGAGTTTCAAAAATCTTTCTATCATGGCCAAAAGACTGTTCCACCTCGTTCTACAGTCAAGGATAAGCTTCATTTCCTTTCCATTATATTCATCGTGTTAAATACCCTATTGCTCTCTTCTGTTGTCCCCCTCTTCACACCGGGATCAAGCAGGTGGCCCCGCCTTTAGGCCGGGTTTGGTGTAGGAGTGAGTTGCTCTCTTGCGCTCTCCGCCACACATGACCGCTTGGTGGAAGAGCGAGTTACTCTCTCGCGCTCTCCACCGCACATAGTCATGTACACCCGGCTCATGTGGTCTAATATGCAGTCTAATTTCTTCATTTCTATCATATCTCAAGAGTTGAAGTTTCTCGTTGTTAAATAACCTATTGACCCATGTAAAGCTTTAGGTCCCCTCCATCATACTTAGATGTTGTGGAGGAGGTTAAACAGCCTATCATTATACACATATATATATATATATATATATATATATATATATATATGGGCACAAAAATAGAGAAATTGCGAGGAAATTCATTTTTTCTCGGAACTGAAAAATATCAAAACTTAATTTAACCTAGCTTAAAACGTCAGACTACTCCGTTTGTGGTGAAAGTGATTAGTCTAAATTTACTCGTATGACGTTATATTTAACTGAGTTAAGTTAGGCGTAACTGGGCTAAGTTAGACTATGCTAAGTAATTAGGTTTCAACGGTTTTAATAAAAATGTTTAATTAAACAAATATTTAAAATTAAACTTTGTTATCTGCAAAACAATTCCAGGCTGGAAATTTGATATGCACTGTAAACGAGAAAATCGGTTAAGTTAAGCCTTAAATTCGATTTTTTCTGTAAAGAAAACATTATTTACTTTGGGTAAACTCTACTAAGATGAAACAAGTATTTAATAATGTTACGAGAAAAGTTTATTACGAAAAATATTTTATTAATACGTATAATATTACGAGAAAGGAAAGGTTTTGGGGACATCTGACTCTATGAAAGATAGGAAAATATCATGTTTGATTCAAGTTGTTTAATAAGGAAAACTTTGTAAAAAGTTGCTTTCGCTCAACTAGACGACATCTGATTCTCTTGAAACTGTATATATGAAAGGTAGGAAAATATCATGTTTTAGTATTTCGTTCAACGCAAAATGATCAAATAAAATAACTATTTCATTGCATAGCGCATTCTGGCAACTAATCTTGTACCCCGATATATATAGATATATATATATATATATATATATATATATATATAGTATATATATACACACACATACACACTGCCTTCTAAACACTCTATCGTAAGATCGCGATGAAATATGCCCAGCACTGCGATGATTCGTTCGACAAATTGTGCAAATAACAGAATTACTCAATGCAATCTGGCATCTAATCTTATCGGAATATAGTTTTTAACCCCAATCAAACTATAGGTATTATAGGCTGGACCTGTAGCTGAATGGGGTTTCATTCGTCCTCCATCTTCTGGGTAAAATCAAAGTCTGTTATACACTCTCATTGCCTGAATCACTCCTAGAGTAGTTAAAATTAACACGATACATCACATCGACAATTCATTCTGAATCTTGCTCAGTCCATCTTTTCCCCTTTGTCTATGACCCTATATGTGTGTTAGAAATGTTGAAACCATGTAACATAAAAATGTGTTGTATACAGTAATTCGATTATCAATTAAGAAACCCTTTAAAAAATTCCATTTTCTTTATATATATCCATAGAAAACTACATTACTTGTATAAACCATACTAAATGCATCTATAAATACTATTTTAACTGAAAGCGTTAGCTGATTACTGATATTAGATAAATTTATATATTAAGATGGAGGCTGAATAAATTCGTCTGACATGGAAAATATTTACAAACTATACTTTTCCCTTAACAATACTTACATAAAGAAATTAATTATACGGAGAACATCGCTTTTTTAAACATACACAAATTAAATAAATAGCGCAGTCTGGCACCTAATCTTGTGGATTATCTCGGTGTATATATATATATATATATATATATATATATATCCTTGTAACTATTACTGTGGAAAATATTTTAGCGGTTTGCAATAATTCAAATTAATCTTCGCAAAATGATCATATAAAAGGACTAATTCATTGCATAGCGCATTGTGGCAACTAATCTTGTACTCCGATAGATATATATATATATATATATATATATATATATATATATATATATATATATACTGCCTTCTAAACACTATATCGTAAAATCGCGATGAAATATGCACAGTACTTCGACCTCTACTTTTTATTATTTATATTAATGACTTGGAAAAGGGTCTAAATAGTAAAACCTCAATATTTGAAGATGATACAAAATTGGGACAAAATGTAAGCTCTTTAACAGATGCCATGAAAATGCAAAAGGACATTGATAAAGCAGTTGCTTGGGCAGATAGATGGGAGATGAAAATTTAATTTAATATGCCCCAAAGCTGGTTTAAAATTACAATAAATATAATGCAGTAAATCGTGTTAATCCAATTATTGAATTGTAGAAGGTGCAATTATATGAGTTGTGCCATAAAATTCAATTTTTTATAAATACGTTTAGAAAACGATATTTATTGGGGTAAAACAACTAAAACTTAAAAGTGAGTTATATTAATGTTTTTTTTTTGCATCAAAGTTTATGATACTTCGAGGAGTCTCTACCTTCTAAAATAATTTTGCATCATTATTTCAGTATATCTTCAACAGTAAGATTTAATGTGATCGTGAATGCTGGTTTTAATTATATTAAAAAATAATGCAGAAGTGTTGATGCAGGGCTGCAAGTAAATGAGGATAAATATATAAGTTACTCCGAGACAGAATCTATTTTGTTTTTAAAATCATATTAATATTTTTTGTAATAAGGCTTACAGATATATTGGTGTCCTAAAGATAAATTTATAATGAAACAAAATAATTGGCCAAAGGAGAAAAAATGAATGTTACCCCTAATTTAATTTCTATTTTGTTTTAAAATCATATTAATGCTTTTTATATTATAGTTTAAGGATAAAATTGTGTCTTAAAGATAAATTTATATTGAAACACAATAACTGGATAAAAGAGGAAAAATTAATAAGTTACCCCTAATTTAATTTCTATTTTGTTTTAAAAATCATATTAATGCTTTTCATGTTATAGTTTAAGGATAAAATTGCGTATTATGATGAAAATTTGTATTTGTATTAAACTTAGCTTATCTTATTCGATTGTCTGTTTAAAAGATCGCCCACCAAGTGTCAAATAGGCCCTTTTAAACCACGAGAAGCTCAATAGAAAAACTATTGGCGTTGCCTTTTTTGACTTGGTCTTATAAACCAGGGGTTGGTAAGTAAGACGGTGGCGGAGGTGGTTGGTGGGTTGTTGTTGTGTAATAGTTTCACCACCAAACGTCTAAGTTTGGACGCTTGGTTGTAGCCCTCATATCGGTTGTGTTGGTGGGATGAGCTCCTAAAAGTCATAACCCTCATCTCACCATGTTCTGTTCATGGGATGAGCTCCTGAAAGTCTATATTTAGACGATTGTTGGTGATGTGATTTTTTTGTGTGTGGGTTGTGCTAGTATATATTTTGCTATTGGGGCTTTGCATGGATAGATCAGTTTATATATATATATATATATAATATATATATATATATGTGTGTGTGTGTGTGATAATAGGGGCTTTATGGGAGTACAGTCGGTGAGTATGTGCGGTTGTGCGCGCTTTTAATTCGTTCGAAGGTTATTAATATATACAGGCCATTTATGCCTTCTAAGAAGCCTTCTAAGCCAACTGGCGGATTAAGCCAGAATATATACTTTAATTAAATAAATGAACGCAATCTAGCAACTCAGCCTTCTAAGCAACTGGCTGATTAAGCCGGAATATATGCTTTAATTAAATAAATAGCGCAAACTGGCAACTCAGCATGATCAAATGTTGCAATAATGGGATCCTGCCAGTACGAGCCGTGGAAGGATGTTTACACTCCACCTTAGACCTACAGTTTAACAGATCATTAGGTCACCCTGGCTATCACCGCGCCGGGTCTCGAACCCGCCTCCACCTTACAGTTTAACGCGTGACGCACATAAACAGTATAGATGGGTGTGTACACTGTGCCAACTGGCTGATGGTGCCCGGAGGCACTGGCTGATGGTGCCTGGAGGCACTGGCTGATTAAGCCAACTGGCTGATTAGGGGTCCTATAAGACAACGGCGGCTAGGCTGAAGTCTTAATATGCGCTTGGCAGCTGCCAGGCGAACAACTCTCCTCCTCTCTCTTAGGTTAGGTCTCCCCCTTTGAGGGGTTCATTGCAGCTTGAGGGATAACTCCGCTTCCAAGTTGCATAACCCCTTGTTGCAACCCCCTTTTGGGGTGCCTTGCAACAAGGGGGTGGGGTGGTACTGCGGGGGGTGGCACTCTTGCAACATTATGCAACATTTGCAGTTGCATTGCACTCGGCCATTTTGCGGGCATACTATTAAGGCGTACCGTACATTAATTCATCTGAAAATTCTACTGCTGATGACGTATGGTACATAAAGTCATCGTGGATGGTAGAGAGGAATTTTAGCTCTTGCTTAGGTAGCCAGTGCTCCTGCAGGAGTATCAAATCTGCACTGCCACAGATTTTATGAACATCTACAGTTGAATTCCTCACTGACCTCACATTATACGAAACTATTTTCAACAAATTATCCGCCATGACTGATAGAAAATTTATTATTAGTAAGATTATTATTATACACAGTACAACTTTCAGGCATTACCGTTAGGACGCCTATTATTATTATTATTATTATTATTATTATTATTATTATTATTATTATTATTTTGCCTGTTATCAAATCTCCTGGAAAAGTGAATAAACTCCTCAACAATAATACCGACTGGCCACTGACTCATATTATACGGGTTGAAATGCTAATTTACACCTTTAATTATTACTTTAAATGAGTTATAATATGGAGATTTTGTGTTTACTTTATTAACTAACAATATACTGTGTTCACCAATTACTTTTTCCATCATGTGTCGAATATCGCTTGCCTCGTTCGAGAGCTGAATTTGCGACACAAAGAGGGTGAGATTCCCCATCGGTGGCCTCGCCGCGAAGACCGGTTGAGGGAACCTCCGGGAAGGGCGCCTGTTAACAGTGACCCACCCGTCCTCTTCCCTCGATCTCCCTGAGGCAGGGTTCGCCTGCCTAGGGGATGGGTGGCACGACCTTGGGGGGATAGGAGGCTCCTCCCCTACTCTGTGGCTTGGTGAGGGTCTGTTAGCGGTGTTTATAACCTGACGGCCGCGCGTGCCCCTCCTTCTTCGGTGGGAAGGGGGGAACTGCGCACCGAGCGAGGCGTTTGGGTAATCGAACGCCTCTCCCCTGCAGTGGGAGGTAGGGAAGAGGGCAATGATACCTCGTCTCTTGGCATTGAACAGTCCCTGTTCCTCATTGTGAAATCGGGAGCAGGGGTCCTTTCCTGAACGGGAGGGGGGTTGACCGCTTCCCCTGCATGCTGCGTTTCCACTCCACGTTCAGGGTGGAAGTTGGGGAGGGGATTTCGTTTCCCTCGCTGCCCGACGCGCTTCTTGGAGATCTGACTTGCTGAACTATTTCCGAGTAACTGGGCTTTGGGAGGAGCGTCTCTTTCAGCGCATGTAACTCTGACCGGAATTGTTCTAGCGAAATCGCACTTTTCTGATTTGACGCCACGGGTTGGTGTTTCAGTTCAACTATCGACTTTTGTACCTCATTGTACTGTTTGAGGAGCACCGAGACGTCTAAATCATCCATAGAGATTACCGATATTCTATGGAAATTATAACGTAGAAGGTAATATTGTTTTCATTATCCCGGAGGGTCGACACTTTATTTATGGTGTCTTTTAGGGTATTTTCGTTTCTCGAATTACCTCTACGAGTTGGGAGGGTAGCACTGAACAGGGTGTTCAACTGTACCCTCTCATGTTCTATTTCTTCCGAATCATAGAAATCATGACAGACAGATACGAGAAGGTCTGACCTAATATGATCTACTTTTTCAAATATAAAACATAAGGCGCGTCTTGATTTGAGCATTTTAGTCCGAACGAACAGAGCGAGTAGACAGCGCATGAACGAACCGAACGAGCTGTTCGAGCGCAAGCTCGCTGTATTGTGCGTGTTCGCCGGTGCTTGTCTTATTCCCACCGTTTTGCTCAGTGTAAATATGGATTTGACAGTGGCAGCAGGTGCTTTCTTCATTATTTATTCCTTAGCCAAAAAGAAGAGGAAATCGAAGAGAATGTGGTTAAGGCGACTATTTTCTGAACGTAAAATATGTCGCTATTGAGTGAAATGAACCATGGGCATTTGGAAAACTTTACGCGATTGACAGCAGAGGTTTTTGAAATATTAATTAACCTTGTAGGCCCCAGAATTGCGAAGAAGGATACACAATTCCGAAGAGCCATACCGGTCAAAGATCGTTTGGCTGTAACTCTACGCTTTTTAGCCTCAGGGGACTCATATACCAGCCTGCAGTATTTATTCAAGATATCCAAGCAACGCATTAGTGTGATAATTGCAGAAACATGCAACGCTTTGATTGAAGCACTGAAGGATTACATCAAGGTAATAATTAAACATTAATATAGTAATAATAAAAACATATTAACATAATATTTTGCTATACGTAAATACTACACATGTGTTGTAAAGTTGCATGCTACCCTAATATTATTATATGTAGAGAATAAAATAAAAAACGAGAAATATATAATCACAAAATGTCTTTATTAAATTTTATTTCTTAAGAATACAAAGTAACTCTTTTTAACTCAAATCTTTCCAATAAAACAATGACTGTGACTGTGACTCATCCTGGGATTCATCAGACAGCATGGACTGGGATTCATTCTGGGTTTGGGGAGGAGTGGGTGCAGGAGAGGAGTGGACTAATTGTGTAAGTGGACTAAGTGGACTTAGGGTGGAGGTTGAGTTGGAAGATGCGGAAAAGGTTTAGTTTCCATGTCAATATGGCCGATATCAGCATTGAATAGTGTGTTATTGATCTGATGTTGACTATCGCTCTCGTTCTCTTACTATAGTTTCTTAATTTGTTTGCCACGTGTTGCCCATAGACGCCGCACTCATCTTGTTGCGAAGAAGCACTTTCAGCGGCACTTTTTAAAATGTTAAGAGCTTCCCCTATTCATGGGTCCTCTCCTGACTCAGGCTTCTTTCGCTTAGGTTGTTTCTGTGCCCGAGTAGTTGGTGGTGCAATAATTATCGGGGGGGGGGATCATCATTATTTTCTTCATCGTTTTGCAGCGGTGTCTGTAAATTGGTGTCATCATCTGTTGTGTGTTGTTGGCCGAATGTCTCTTGAGGCTCATCATCAGGTGGAGTCCCAGCCTAAAACACGGGCAATAAATGTAAATATTATTCTACAGAAATGACAGCAACAAAAATAAGTGGCACAAACATACACCCACCCACCTACACACCCACCCTAACACACACACACACAGTCTGTTAAATTCAGCAGCGGCCTCTTTGATTCCGATTTCCTATGAGTAGAATTATCTGGATTCGTTCTTCCTTCCTCACAGACATTATTTCTCCTATGATGCCGGACTTATGGGACACCCTGTATATATATATATATATATATATATATATATATATATATATATATATATATATATATATATGAAAATTATTTCACGAAAGTAACACGTAAAAAAAATTTATGATGAATAAAACCACGAAGGAAAGGAAACACAAAAAGGTGCTCAAGCGCTTTCGTCTAATGACATCCTCAGGAACACTGAAGTACATAAAAGGTTACGGCCTATATATAGGTTACAGAAAGAAAAAAAAAATAAATAAATAACTTTCATACACACAAACATACATATATATATATATATATATATATATATATATATATACATATCTACACACATACATATATATATATATATATATATGCAATAAACGGAGAACTAAAAATAAAAATTAAAAATTAAAGATTAGAGGATTAACAAAGAGGCATACAGATTTGTAAGGAAAAATATCGATTTTTAGCACAAGATCAAATGAATTATAAAAATACAAATTTATACTGGAAATCTGCCCGGGTTTTAACACTTTGCCTTTTAGAGTCAAGTTTCGATATACTGTAAATAAAAATAAAATGAAGATTAAAAGTTAATAAAGTAGCGTACAAGTTTACCAAAGATTTAGCGTCCTACCCTTTTTATCTAAATTTGTTTTGAAGGAATTCAAAACAACAGGATCGAGTTGAAAAAGACCTTTGCTTATGTTGAAGTTATTTGAAAGTTGGATAATGCCAGACTCAAGAATATTTCTATTGACAATGTTGCTAGAATGAAATAAAACTGAAGCATTATTCCAATCAATACAGTGGGATAACTCTGACAAATGGACAAAAAGAGCACTGGACAACTGTCCTGTTCTAACGGAATATTGATGCTGTTTTATACGTGTGTGCAAATCCTTTCCCGTCTGACCTATGTAAAAGGAATCACATTGTTTACACCAATTTTATAGATAATGCCTGAATTATTGGTAGGGCTATTTTTTACTATGATATTTTTCACAATATTGTTATATGAAAATACTACATTAATCTCCAAAAGTTTAAGTACATTAGCAATGCCTAAAAAGCCCGGGAAAAATGGAAGTACTAAAATATTTTTTGACAAAGTACGAGTGTTATTATTGACACGATAGAAGAAAGTTCGTTTTGCCTTGTTAAGACAAGATTCCATAAACGCAGATGGGTAACACAGATCACTTCCAATACCGTTGATTTTTTCCAATTCGGCATCGATGTATTCCGGACTGGCGATCCTAAGGGCGCGGAGAAACATTGATGAAAAAATGGCCTTCTTAGTGGGGGTGTCATGTCCCGAGTAAAAGTGTACGTAGGACAAATTGTTTGTTGTTTTCCGATAGATACTAAACTTAAAACCTGGGCTTTCCCTATGTACCCGTACATCCAAAAATGGGATTGAATTGTCTTGTTCCACTTCTAAAGTAAACTTAATGGAGGGGACTTGATCATTTAACTGAAGGAGGAAGTTAGCCAGGTCACGATTCATGGGCCAGATACCCAAAATATCGTCGACGTACCGCAACCAAGGGATGCCAACCCCCAGGATTCTCGGAATGTAAGTAATTTCGAATAACTCCATATAAATATTGGAGAGGAATAATGCACGTACTGAAACTAACGATAGATTGATCAGTTTTGACGTTTGTTCATTGTTTACAAAAGTGCCGATTGATGATATGCTTGACTTTCTCTCCCAAGAATTACATAAGTATGACTTGCCACTACCTTCACACATTGTTTTGGAACTTATTAAGCTTTGCATCAAAGACTGTAAATTCACTTTCAATAACGAGTATTATCAACAAGTGTTTGGGATGGCCATGGGCAACCCCTTATCGCCCCTCCTCTCCAATATTTATATGGAGTTTTTCGAAATTACTTACATTCCGAGAATCCTGGGGGTTGGCATCCCTTGGTTGCGGTACGTCGACGATATTTTGTGTATCTGGCCCATGAATTGTGACCTGGGTAACTTCCTCCTTCAGTTAAATGATCAAGTCCCCTCCATTAAGTTTACTTTAGAAGTGGAACAAGACAATTCAATCCCATTTTTGGATGTGCGGGTACATAGGGAAAGCCCAGGTTTCAAGTTTAGTATCTATCGGAAAACAACAAACAATTTGTCCTACGTACACTTTTACTCGGGACATGACACCCCCACTAAGAAGGCCATTTTTTCATCAATGTTTCTCCGCGCCCTTAGGATCGCCAGTCCGGAATACATCGATGCCGAATTGGAAAAAATCAACGGTATTGGAAGTGATCTGTGTTACCCATCTGCGTTTATGGAATCTTGTCTCAACAAGGCAAAACGAACTTTCTATCGTGTCAATAATAACACTCGTACTTTGTAAAAAAATATTTTAGTACTTCCATTTTTCCCGGGCTTTTTAGGCATTGCTAATGTACTTAAACTTTTGGATATTAATGTAGTATTTTCATATAACAATATTGTGAAAAATATCATAGTAAAAAATAGCCCTACCAATAATTCAGGCATTATCTATAAAATTGGGTGTAAACAATGTGATTCCTTTTACATAGGTCAGACGGGAAAGGATTTGCACACACGTATAAAACAGCATCAATATTCCGTTAGAACAGGACAGTTGTCCAGTGCTCTTTTTGTCCATTTGTCAGAGTTATCCCACTGTATTGATTGGAATAATGCTTTAGTTTTATTTCATTCTAGCAACATTGTCAATAGAAATATTCTTGAGTCTGCCATTATCCAACTTTCAAATAACTGCAACATAAGCAAAGGTCTTTTTGAACTCGATCCTGTTGTTTTGAATTCCTTCAAAACAAATTTAGATAAAAAGGGTAAGACGCTAAGTCTTTGGTAAACTTGTACGCTACTTTATTAACTTTTAATCTTCATTTTATTTTTATATATATCGAAACTTGACTCTAAAAGGCAAAGTGTTAAAACCCGGCCAGATTTCCAGTATAAATTTGTATTTTTATAATTCATTTGATCTTGTGCTAAAAATCGATATTTTTCCTTACAAATCTGTATGCCTCTTTGTTAATCCTCTAATCTTTAATTTTTAATTTTTATTTTTACTTCTCCGTTTATTGCATATATATATATATATATATATATATATGTATGTTTGTAGATATGTATGTATATATATATATATATATTAGGGTGTCACTTAAATGCAAAGTTTGACATTTTCATGCTGACACCCCGCGAATCTATTCCATTGGTAAAAAAAACATGGTGACTGAAAAATCTTTTTATTTGAATAACTATAAAAGGTCGCCCCCGCCTTCCAAAGTTTAATGCTTGCGCGGCGTCTCCATAATCGTTCATTAGATATCTATATATCTCTATATGTGTGTGTGTGTATCTGTGTGTGTCTGAATATCTGAGAAATAAAGTGAACAATACTTAACGATTCACCGTTTCTCATTTCAGCTACGTGATTTCTGGTGATGGAAACCCGGAAGTGTATATACCTATTAGGGGCAGCGGTTGATGAGGTGAAAGGATGCAAGCTTCCTTCCTACAGGCAAGCATTCGGTTACTTCCTTTACCTTCACCATGAAAAGAAAATGACAATACGTGACGCGTTGAGGAAGTCACTTCGAGCAGTGATGTCCTTCTGGGAGAAAGCTCACATTCCAACCAGACTCGAGACACACTGCGTCAGCAAACTGGATAAAGTCTTCGAGGAGTGGAAAGGACTCAAAAAACACGCTGATTGTGAGAAATTGGTCAAGTACCCAGAGGATTGGGAGTTCCTTCAGCAGCAGCGCCAGAAAGGACGTCCAGGTTCAATGGCAGGTTTGGACATGACCCATCAGCGCCAAGTCAAAGATTGTACTCGACGTCGGGAGGAAGAGGAGAAACGAAGAAAGCGATCAGCAGCTGAAATGGAGGCAGTATCCAACGAGGAGGTTTTGGAGTCCTCATCCTCCAGCTCAGATGATAGCGAAGAAAAAGGAGCATGTGGTAGTTCGTTAGCGTCTAAACAAAGAGCAACGAAGAACATCATGACATCGGAATTGGCGGCAGCGCTTGATCGCACGCAACTCTCGTCAAGAAAGGCCACATATCTGCTGTTTGAGGCAGCTTCCAGCTTAGGGCATGATGCTAGCGACTACAACATCAATCGTGGATCCATTCATCGTCAGCGTGAAAAATTCCGTACCCTTAAGGCTCGGCAACTGAAGAGCGAGTTCCAAGGCAATAGTCCGTTGACTGTTCACTGGGACGGAAAACTCATGCAAGATCTGACGTCACGAGAATATGTTGACCGCTTACCTATTCTTGTATCTGGCTCCGGGACAGAGCAGCTCCTCGGGGTGCCAAAACTTCTGTCAGGAACCGCGCTGGCACAAACAAATGCCATCATAGATTGCCTGAATGAATGGGGAGTGACCGATCATGTCAAATCTATGTGTTTCGACACAACCGCGACAAACACAGGCCACCGTGGAGGAACTTGTGTTCTTCTGGAAGAAAAAGTTGGACGTGACCTGTTACACTGCGCGTGCAGACACTATGTACTGGAGTTGGTGCTATAGGCGGCATTCGCAGCATCGCTAGATTCAGTATCTACCGGTCCAGAAATTCTGCTTTTCAAGCGCTTCCATGATTATTGGACCCGCATTGACCAGCAACAGTTCCAAACTGCGGACACAGATGCGTTCACCAAAGCAGCTATTTTTAAGCATAGAACGGAGCTCATTGAGTTTGCAAAATCACAAGCACTTCAAGTTCGTGATGACTATCAGGAATTCTTCGATCTTTCCGTCATCTTTCTTGGAGGAGTTCCATACAAGGGACTAAACTTCCGCGCCCCTGGTGCTATGCACCGGGCGAGATGGATGGCTAAGGGGCTCTATGCCATCAAGATCTGGCTCTTCCGAAGACAGTTTAAACTGACGAACACTGAGGAACGCGGAATTCGAGATATCTGCCTCTTTTCTGTTCTAGTTTACATGAAAGCGTGGGCAACAGCTCATCTGTCCATCGAAGCTCCGCTGAATGATTGGGAATTGATGAGGACGCTCCTTCGATACCCGCACAAGAAGATCTCTGATGGTACCACCAAGAAGCTGTCTGCGCACCTGTGGTACCATTCGGAGGAGGCAGTGGGTCTGGCGTTCTTGATGAGAGGATATCGATGGAAGTGAAGTGCAGCATGGTTGCAGCGTTAGATCAAGAAGCCCCTCACATGCCGCCAAAACGACCTTTGGTTCTTGATACTATGTTCCTCAGTGACAGCAAAGGACTAGAGCAACTGATCACAAAGAACACCCGAGGATTCTTCTCAAAACTTCAGTTGCCAGATTGCTTTCTGCTCCACCATCCCAGTTCATGGACGTCAAACTCTGAATACGTGCAAGCTCGGGATGTGGTCTCCAAACTTGCAGTGGTGAACGACAGAGCAGAACGGGCCGTGGCTCTGGTGAAGGAGCTGAACGGAAAGTTGACAGTGAAAGAAGAACAGCTCCAGTTCCTCGTTCAAGTTGTCACTGACCACAGAAAGCAACACCCAGCTCCGAACAAATCAGCATTAGTGAGGACGCGAAAGAACTAATCACTGATCAGCGTATGAGCACCAATTATTCTGCTACTGTATATGTATTTTATTTCTCAAAGTTTTGCTTTTGTTGCTTCTCCATTTTGTACCATTATTCGCCAAATTATGTCTTCTATTTTGATTATATAATAAACTGTTTGTATTCTTTGCGTTTTTAAGTGTCTTACTTTCGTTATTTCACCAAATTGCCTTGTTTTTTATTATCTGGTTCGGCCCAAGCTGTGAACACTGAACAGCTTGTTGACGTCAACAAATGGGTCTTGTTTTCAGTGACGAGGGCGACCTTTAAATGATGACCAATCAGGACCAAATTTCTCTTC
This sequence comes from Bathynomus jamesi, assembly GCA_023014485.1. NCBI lineage: Eukaryota > Metazoa > Arthropoda > Malacostraca > Isopoda > Cirolanidae > Bathynomus > Bathynomus jamesi. The sequence continues at coordinate 356,626 of JAJOZX010004359.1, read as the reverse complement.
CGTATGTTTTACACCAAATGGAACAATTTTAGGGGGTGTCATAGGAAAATATCCATCGTTTAATTTTCCCCCTATTACCTAGTGACACCCTAATATATATATATGTATGTTTGTGTGTATGTATGTTATTTATTTATTTATTTTATTTTTTTCTTTCTGTAACCTATATATAGGCCGTAACCTTTTATGTACTTCAGTGTTCCTGAGGATGTCATTAGACGAAAGCGCTTGAGCACCTTTTTGTGTTTCCTTTCCTTCGTGGTTTTATTCATCATATATTATATATATATACACAGTATATGGTATAAAGCATTTTTCAATATTTGTTTTTCTTGGCTTTTTTTAGGTTCCATCGACGCCCGAGGAGTGGCTACATATACAGTATCTACTCAATTTCAAGCAAAGTGCCAATTCCCTCACTGTCTTGGTCCTATGGACGGGAAAAACATCATACAAGCCCCATTTCACAGTGGCAGTGACTTTTTTAATTACAAGTCTAATTTCAGCATTGTTTTTGTTTGCCCTCGTGGACGCTGACTACAACTTCATATTTGTAGATGTTGGCTGCCAAGGCAGGATCTCCGATGGCGGCGTCTTCAAACACACTGCTTCACAAAAAGTTAGAGGATGGAAGCTTAGGCCTGCCTCAAGACTCAATGCTACCCGGTCTTAATAGGGAGATGCCATACGTTTTTATAGCCGACGAAGCATTTGCTCTAACAAACCGCATAATGAAGCCTTATTTGGGGATTCATGAGAGGGGAACAAATGAAAGCGTATTCAATTATCGCCTCAGTCGCGCAAGAATAGTAAAGAATGTTTTTCGAATTTCGTCTTCAGTTTTTCGAATTCTCAGAAAACCCATGCTTTTAGAGCCAGAAAAGGCACAGACTGTTGTTATGACAGTTGCTCGTCTACACAACTTTCTGAGAAGAAGCCACAATTCCAGAAGTGTTTACACACCACATGGAACTTTTAACCATGAAGACGAGGATGGCAATGTTGTTTCTGGCAGCTAGAGATTGGAAAGCAATTCTGAAATATCATCCTTCCTTCCCATCAGGAACGTACCACGGAAGACAGCAAAGAAGGCGAAAGAAATTCGCAATGATTTTGCCCAGTACGTTTCGAAAAATTGGATGTGAAAGTGTCAAAGACAGATAAAGTAAAGTAAAAGAGGAACTGATAACAGTAACATCATATTTCATTTATCTGTATTTTGTAAATACTTCATGTGAAAATGTAGTAAAGAATATAGGCCATACAGTACGTTATACCCATACTTATTTTCTCTCTAATTAAGTAAATAAATATTCCAAAATGTTTTTATTCATTTACTTACCTCCATGGTATTCAATATAGCTCTGGGTTCATCCCTTTCCATCAGAAACGCCATCCGCTTGAAGGCAAACCATTTCGACACATACACTTCCTGTGTGCCTGTAAAAAAAAAAGATTCTTGAAACAGTTTGTTTTATAATATAATATAATATATTATTTATTTATATTTATTAATTTTCATTATATACATCAATTTTGACGTTTGATAGTTAATTTATAAAATAGCTTACCTTTGCCAGTCCCGACGGTTTTCTTTCCCTTTGCCTTTTCCCTCCTGAAGCTGGCAAGCAAGCTTTCCATTTTCTTCTTCGCTTCTCCCGGGGAACATTCAATAACTTGTGCAATGCTAACCCAGCAATCATGCTTCTTGGCTTTATTGTAGTATTAGCCATGTTGGGGATTCCGAAGCTCAGGATACTTTCATATTCATAAGTAAGGTTAAACATTTCTCTCTGTCCACTCCATGATAAAAATAAAACACACCGAATAGCTGGAACAGCGCGAAGACCCGTCCTGACTGCGCACCAACGAGCAACTGAATCCTTCGGAAAACGTCTGGCGCGCTCGGCTCGGCTCGGAGACACGTACTCGCTAGCCGAATTCTGCTCTGCGCTGTCTGCTCGTTCGGTTTGTTCGGATAAAATGCTCAAGTCAAGACGCACCTATAACAAAGGATTTTCTACAAGATTTTCAGCAGACGACCCCATTGTATCAGTAAAGGCTTGCGGGGGAGCGTAGCTGGTGAGGAGTGGTTGGGGTGGTGATGGGGGGAACGCCGATAGGGGTCCCACTTCTCGTCCATTTAAATCATGCTCGGGGTACCACCAGTTCGATGCTCAGGCATCTTTTCACATTAATTATGTAACTATTACTAACTATAACACAAAAGGTATACACGAGGAGTCACTGTACGATTATACCGTAATGAAACATACATTTCCCGCAGTCACCATCTAAAAACTTTTACTATTAAACGGAAGATTCGCGGTGTATATGGTGGGGGTGGAGCGGGAGGAGTTAATGAGATAAACGATGAATTTTATCAATCCAGACATTGTAAACTTGGATCGTAGGAAATGACAGTCTAACAATTCCTTGATTCTTTTATTAACAGAGGAACATTTGTTAGGGAATTGACAAATGTAGTTTCCCACGTATTTAACGAACTACTGAAAAGCATATTACTGTTTAAATTTTATATATGCAGACAGCTCATATATAATAAAATTTTCCTAAACACTCGTGGTATATAAATATATATATAAATAATTTTTTTTATGTAGGAAGGAGGGGCCAAGGGCAAACGCCCGCAATAAACGCTCCCCTCATAGAGGAAGAAGAAAGCCAAAATCAAGGTCCGAGGTTTACGAGATGCCTGGACACTGCGTTTGAAAGAGTGGAGGTTACAGTAGTATGATGGTATTTGGTCCGACAAAATTGGGGCGCTTTGAAACTTGCCCCTGTGCGCCTTCGCCTCCGTTATGAGGGGCCCCCTTCCTTAAGTTCCTCACCCCGTTCAAGGGGCCTCACTGTCTTTAATGAGGAGCATTTGTGGGTTTGCCCCTTCAGGAGGCCACGCAAGGGCCCCTCCTCCGACAACCACCCCTAAGCAGAATGGATCAATTTGAGAATTTCCTCCTCGCCTTCCTTTAGAAGACTTCACGGTCTTTCATGAGAGAAGTTTAAAAAAAAAAACATTCCGAGGCCGGGGATAGGTTAACCTAAGTGTAGGTTGAGTAGGAAAAAAAATTCATGGCTGTTTTTACGCAGCGTTTCGGCGCGTCCGGGTTCGCGGCCCCCGCTAGTTTTATCTTTCTGGAAGCGTTCGTGCGAAAGATGTATTTCCCATGCATCAGGTTTCTGCTAATATATACTATATACACACACACACACACACACACACACACACACACACATATATATATATATACTGTATATATATATATATATATATATATATATATACACTACTAAATGGAACCAACGTGTATATATTATGTATATAAGGAGAACTAAAAGGGATTAAAAATCAAGTACTCTAAGTATAGTGTTTGATAAATATCAAAGATTTCTTTAACGCCGACCGTTGCCTTATGGCAACATGAGCTTCACAAACGAGCCTTGCAATCTGAATATTAGAGGTTATTTTGGCTTAAATAGCAAAAAATCTTTAAATACAATTTCATATTTCAAACATGAGAGGGATTAACAGCCAGGAAACACAACCCATTCTATCTAATAGACCTGTAGAGGGCAGACAAAGAAATAGACAAAGAAATTCCTTTTCCTCGCCGTCACAGACATCTTAGAATCATCAGGAAGCGAAAAACACACTTGGTGTTCAAGGAAACAGAAACAAAAGGACGCTTGTGACTTTCCAAAAAAGGCCCGCGAAAAGTTAGCGTCTTACGAGCCTATATAAGTCAGAGTTCACTGGAATTCGCCCTCACTCCGCTCTTTATTTCTCCTCGTGAATCTACTCTCTCAACTTAGCGCCGTTCCGACCCCAGCCGGCCTCAGTCCTTCAAGTCACATTTCAACCATTCAAGAAACGAAGTAACACTTGAGGCGACTCTACAGTTCCATCCTGCAAGAAACATCACTGCTGTAGGCGTTTTCCGCTGGCCCCTCTGCAACAAATCTCTATCGGCTGTCAACACTCATCCTCTCGCCGACAAGGCCAGTCTCACTACAAAAACACCCTTTGAGGCCCAGGTCCGTAAACCTCCTATTAAGCTACAAGCCACAAACCCATTTCGTTCTTCACTCATCCTTCACCACAAGTCGATCGGCGCCCGTTCAACAAGTATTTCAACAGGCCCTCTACAGCCTCCAAGTTCATCTTCGGCGAAACGCAATACGGTCAACCTTCACATAGGCCTATAGTCTCCAAGTTTATCATCGCGGTAAGCTACTTCGGCCCTCACTCGGGATACAGTGTTTTGCTACGTCGTGCTCCCACAAGCTCTGCCTAATCACGTAGGCCCTAAAGTGTTCCTAGTACCGGTCAAACTAACTCGCGTTAAGACCGCAGTAGGCCTATTCAGGTGTTGTACCAATACCGTAGATTTGTATCACCCTGTTATTGTGTTCATTCGTATACTTTACTTATCTTGCATCTCATTGTTTATGTGATCTTTTATGCATTTCAGTCTTAACGGCGTAATCCATTTACAGTACCAATCGTAGGTGCATTATTTAATTTATCAATAGGCTTCATTATTTATTCTGTGTTCCCTTTTGCATACCTCATTAGCCTATCTAAATTAATGTAATTACTTAAAAATTAGTCTGCGTAACCATTTCTTTAGTGCTAAGAATCAGTCATATTTAGCATAGTATAAATGCCGTTATATAATTTAATTGTTAATCACTATAAATACCTTTATTGAATTGCTAATCGCTGTGAACAAATAATTTATTTATTTTCCTAATTAAACACAAAACAAGGTAATTTCTCTCTCCTTATTAAATATAGTTTATTTGGGCAGTAGGCCCAAATTGGTGACCCTAATTTCATATAATTTTATTCAGTAATTATAGTAAGCCTACTTTCTTATCCACACCAAATCAGTGATCCGTAGACAACTACAAATTGGTGACCCTAGAGTGACTATAAATTGGTGACTCCAGCCTTATCATCAACAAGCAATCATTATCAATCAATTAACCATTATCATTATTATAGTGCCAACTTCACGCTATAAACCAGTAACATCAAATTGGTTAAGAGTAGGCCACTATAAACCTATACAAAGAGAGTAAGATCTCAAAAAATACAGCAGACACCGGACAATCCAATATCTTCGCAGAAGGCCTTGAAGATATTTTTTGCCAACTGTATGTAGATTCATCGTTTCGGTGCAATATATTAATACCTATACCACACAAAATAAAAATAGACTAAATACAGTTAACTCATAAGCAAATTTTGTTTTGTTCTAATATTTGTATGACGAAATAGATCCATAAAATATTAAACAATTTTATTTAAATTTCGGAGCAAGTGTAGTTTTCGTCCCCCTGTGCTGTGGTGCCTAGTGTAGTTTACGTTCCCCTACATTATCCAAGTGTAGTTGACGTTCCCCTACATTATCCTAGAGTAGTTTGCGTTCCCCAAATTTGTCCGCGTATACCTAATCAAATAAAAGGTTAAAACAAACGAAAATATTAGGACAACCAAACCAATCGTCAATATATATATATATATATATATATATATATAGGAAGTAGGAACATTGCCAGCCGGAAAATTTCCAGGCGGAAAATTGCCAGCCGGAAAATTGCCAGTGGGGAAAATTGCCAGTGAGAATATTGCCAGCCGGAATATTGCCAGTGAGAAAAAAACTAAAATTCACAAAAAAGATTTATTTATTAAAATATTATTATTTAAAATTTTAAAATGCTAAAACTTGTTAAGGAAAGGAAAGCCTCAAAAAGTATGAAGATTATAAGCAATAGATCGAAGAAATGTCAATTTATCTTCTTCATTATACTGACGGATGACTTTCTCCAATCTGTCATTGATATTTTTGTACTTTTTGGCAGTATGTCTCTCTTCCCCTCTTTCGAAGTGCAATTTCTTGGTCTGAGCTAAAGCCTTTTCGTTAAAGCTAACGAAAATATCACGACTTAACCTAACCAATCGTCAAAGGCGTACAGAGGACCAAACCTGGCATTCAATGAACCTAACAGTGTATTCAATAATTTTACCATACGTTTCGTATATATATATATATATATATATATATATATACGCACACACACACGTCTTTTTCTCAATTACTTTATTTCTTACTTTCTAAATTTTGACATTTTTATCACTGGCAATTTTCCGCCTGGCAATATTCTCACTGGCAATTTTCCCCACTGGCAATTTTCCGCCTGGCAATTTTCCGCCTGGCAATTTTCCGTACACGATATATATATATATATAATTATATATATATAATATATATATATATATATATATAAATTGACGATTGGTTAGGTTACGTCGTAATATTTTCGTTAGTTTTAACATTTTATTTGATGGATTCATTTAAAAAATGTCTCCTAAAGATCCTACTGTAGTTTTGTGTCCCCTTTGGCGTCAGGGGGACGTAAACTACACTTGCTCGTAAATTTCATTTATCTAATCTTAGGGGAAGCTTATATATTTTAATCCATTTTTATAGTAACAAGGTAACAATCATCACGATCAGAAAATATCATTATTATCATACTTAATTATATATATATATGACAGTGTCATATGGACTATAGTCTGCCAATAAACCTTTTCATTTTCATTTCATTTTCATTTTCATATATATATATATATATATGAAAATTATTTCACGAAAGTAACTCGAAAGTAGCACCACTCTGTGTTTCCTTTCCTTCGTGGTTTTATTCATCATATATATAATGTTGTTATAATGTTATAATGTTTCAGACCAACAAAGACCCTAGGATCCACTCATGGCTGGTCCACCTAACTGTGTTCGTAATCGTGTATTGTGTATGTCCTCCGTGTTGGCGGAGGGGACCTACAATTTTACGTGGGTTCCGAACCACAAGAACATAAGAAACTTATTTAAAAACCGCCGGTAAATTGGCAACGACCAATTTTTACGAAACTAAATAATTATCAATTTAAAAATAATTAATTATCGGTTTAAAACTAAAGATAGAATCTCTCGGTCCAGAGGAGCAAGTCATAATAGACTACTATCCACAAATATGTTACATTCTATATCTATTTATAAAGGACATGCAAATATATCAGATCCAAAGAATCCAGTCAATTTCATTACGGTATCCATCAAGTCACGGTCCATATCGATTGGGGACCAGGTCAAAATTTACAACCATATACATTATCAATTTAAAAATAATTAATTATCGATTTAAAACTAAAGATAGAATCTCTCGATCCAGAGGATCAAGTCATAATAGACTACTATCCACAAATATGTTACACTCTATATCTATTATATAACGGACATGCAAATATATCAGATCCAAAGAATCCAGTCAATTTCATTACGGTATCCATCAAGTCACGGTTCATATCGATTGCGGACCAAGTTAAATTTACAACCATATACATTGCAATATATACACATACGAGGAAAAGTGTAGGTGTGGCTGTAAAGACTGTACAGTAATGTAGAAATGTGTGTGCACCCATTATGGGTCTCCCATTTAAAGGTGTTTGTGGGGGCAAGTGAAGATCATGAGTTTTTCAATACCTTACAGTACTATGGGGGGCACCGCTCGGCAGAGGAATCTCTTTAAATGGGGTGTGTAAGGACAGAGAGTATCCCCTAACCCAAGACGCTGCCTCCCTATATCCCACAACACTTGTGTTGAGCTGTGGGATCTATCCCCACAAGCCTTAATTTTACTACCTTAATAAACTATACCCTTTCTATCAACATGCGCGTCCAATCGATTCTTAAACATGTTTATAGACGTGCTACTAATTACTTCTACCGGCAAACTATTCCAGCTATTTACTATTCTATGCGTAAAAAAGTTTTTCGCAACTGCTGTCTCGAACCTTCTACTTGTCAACTTACACTCGTTATTTCTAGTCCTATTATATTGAGATATTTCGAAAAAGCTATCTCTATCTACGTTATCAAACCCATTCATAATTTTGAAAACCTGGATTAGATCACCCCTTAACCTCCTAGTCTCGAGTGTAGTCAATTTTAACTCTTTAAGCCTATCCTCGTACGACTTTGACCTAAGAGACGGAATCATCTTAGTTGCTCGTCTTTGAACTCTTTCGATTTTGTCTATATCTTTGCGCATATGCGGATTCCAAAATTGGACCGCGTACTCCAAATGGGGTCTAACTAATGATTTATAAAGAGGAACTATAATATCGCGCGATTTGTACTCAAAATTTCGAGCTATAAAACCTAACACTTTGTTCGCCTTATTGACCGCCGCTGTACTTTGTTTCGCTACTTTTAAATCACCAGTGACTATAACTCCTAAATCTTTTTCCTGCTCTACGCTTGTTAAATCTTTCCCTGACATACTATACGCAAAATTACCGTTACGCGAACCTATATGCATAATTTTGCACTTATCCACGTTAAATCTCATTTGCCATGTGACTGACCAATCAACGATTTTATTCAGATCTTCCTGAATTTTACCTCTATCTTCGTCATTAATCGCCCTACCACCCAGCTTCGTGTCATCCGCAAACTTTGAAACTGTACTGACTAGGCCGACATCTAAATCGTTAATATATATAAGAAAAAGCAAGGGGCCCAATACAGAACCCTGAGGAACGCCACTCGCTACATTAGCCCAACACGACTCCGCTCCATCAACGACCACCCTCTGTTTCCTGCCTCGCAACCATTCTTCTAGCCAATTTATTACTACACCCTGATTCCATGAGCCTTAGTTTTTTCAATCAGTCTTTTGTGCGGCACGGTGTCAAACGCTTTTTGAAAATTTAAATACACTACATCAACCGCCCGATGTCTATCGTAAACGTTAACCACGCTTTGGAAAAATTCTAAAAGATTAGTTAAGCAAGATTTGTTTCGCCTAAAACCGTGCTGCGTATTTCTGACCAGATTATGCACTTCTAAGTGTTCGACTATACGATCCCTAATTATTGATTCCAGTAGCTTACCTACAACAGACGTTAAACTGATTGGCCTATAATTTCCCGCCGCACCTTTATCGCCTTTCTTAAAGATAGGTGTTACGTTTGCTAACTTGAAATTATCTGGTACGCACCCCTCAGAAATAGACGCATTAAAAATCTTTGTTAGCGGCACAACAATGCTATCTTTTAATTCTTTTAGTTGTATGGGATATATGGAATCCGGACCCGGTGATTTACGCGTTTTCATTCTATCAATATAGCGCATTACTTCCCCTTCACTAACGTCAATATTATCCAACATATTACCATTATCAAAAGGTATTATGTCTATGACCGTAGGGATATTCGTTACATCTTCTATAGTAAAAACTGACGTAAAAAATTCGTTTAGCAAGGTAGCCATTTCCTTGTTTTCAGAGACTAGATCTCCATTTCCATTTTTTAATGGACCTAAGACACTTTTTACTGGATTTCTATTATTGACGTATTGAAAGAATCGCTTGGGATTTTCTTTACCGTCACGAGCTATGGAGATTTCAAATTCGCGTTTTGACTTTTTTATTCCACTTTTAGCTTCACGCCTTAGAGATATGTAGTTGTTTCGTAACAACAGATTATCTTTATCGCACTTGTATAGCCTATAAGCCCTCTCTCTACTCTTTATAATGTCTCCTACTCTAGAAGTAAACCACAAGGGCTTGTTGTTTACTTTCGCACGCTTAATTTTGTACGGTACACATTCCTCATTTATAGTCCTAAATACCGTTACGAACGATTCCCACATTAGTTTTGCGTTGGAGTTCCCCATTACGTTTTCCCAATTGACGTGTGAAAATTTATTTCGAAATTTACTAAAGTCTGCGTGCTGGAAGCTAGGAATTTTAGTCGAGTTAGTTGGTTTCGAGTGACTTACTGCGAGGACAAACTCTACCATATTGTGATCGCTATTGCTCAACGGTTCTATTACTTGAAGATCAGTAATTAGCCTATCATCCGTAGTTATTACTAAATCTAAAATACTGTCCAACCTCGTAGGTTCCCCAACCTTTTGAATAAGAAAGCTATCCTCGAGAAAATTAACTAAACGATTACCTTCCGCGTCTCCCTGCATTGTATCGTAATTCACGTTGGCGCAATTAAAGTCACCCATAACTAAAGCCTGCTCACTACCGATTATTCTCTTTAGTTCACGATATAACGCTTCGTCCGTATCAGCTGTTTGATTAGGGGCCCTATATATAACCTCAATAAGAAGTTTGAAGTCGTTTAATTTAAGTTCTGCTATAGTCGAATCTATCGGTTCTGGAATTGAGTGCTTTACTTCTATAACGTTCGCAATATTATCTTTGATATACAACATAACACCGCCTCCTCGCCTACCTATTCTGTTTTTAACAAAAAGTCTATAACCTTTAATTTGATACTCCCCTACAAAGTCACGTGTTTCAGTGCTAAGCCACGATTCATTTATCGCAATTAAATCATAGTCTTCACAAGCAATTAAAGAAAAAAATTCGTTTATTTTATTTCGTAGGCTACGAGCATTTAAGGATAGAACCTTCAAATTGTTTGTAATTGCGACACCTTCGCGAGCGCGGGGGAAATTTGTGGAATTTACGCTGGGACCGTTCGGCTTACGAACCTTACAAAGGTTCCTCGCGATGATTCCTCATTTCGCGAAGGTCAAGCTTGTCGCTCCTCCTCTTATCAGGTAATATATATATATGAAAATTATTACCTATAACCACGAAGGAAAGGAAACACAGAATGGTGCTCAAACGCTTTCGTCTAATGACATCCTCAGGAACACTGACGTAAATAAAGAGTTCGAGACTATATATAGGTCACAAAATATATATATATATATATATCTATATATATATATATATATACAGGGTGTCCCAGAATTAACTATCTATTTCAATGAAATCCGACAAATTTTTTAAAAACACACTTTTATTTATGTTTATCATGTTTAATATGTGTTAAAAATGTATAAATTTCTAAATTTTTTTCATAATTTTATTTTCATAATTTTTTCATTATCTGGTCCAATGAAAGACCGTCTGAAGTCATAGAATGGCAAAGAGACTCTCCAAAAGTTAACGTGTGGCTTGGAATGACCAAATCCAAAATTTATGGTGCTCCATCTTGTTGAAACACAAACATTATCAAGAATGCCATCATCAAGAAGCTGTGGTTCGAGAAACTGCTGAAGCATATCAAGGTAGACGGTACCTGTTACAGTTGCTTCCGCAAAGAAGAATGGGCCATAAATTTTGGATTTGGTCATTCCAAGCCACACGTTAACTTTTGGAGAGTCTCTTTGCCATTCTATGACTTCAGACGGTCTTTCATTGGACCAGATAATGAAAAAATTATGAAAATAAAATTATGAAAAAAATTTAGAAATTTATACATTTTTAACACATATTAAACATGATAAACAAATAAAAGTGTGTTTTTAAAAAATTTGTCCGAATTCTTTGAAATAGATAGTTAATTCTGGGACACCCTGTATAATAAATATAGAAATAAAAATTGTGGGAGGAGCTTACAAATTTGTAAGGAAAACTACCAATTTTAGCACTTTGCCCTTCTTGTCTAAATCTGTTCTGAAAGAATTCAACACGAGATCAAATGGATTGTATACAACCAATTTTATAGATAATGCCTAAATGATATATAGGTAAAAAAAAAAAAAAAAAAAAAATATAAAAATAAATTGAAAAAAAAATTGTAAGAGGAGCATACAAATTTATAAGGGAAAACTACCAACGTTTTAGCACTCTGCCCTTCTTGTCTAAATCCGTTCTGAAGGAATTCAAAATTTTTTAGCACTTTGCCCTTCTTGTCTAAATCCGTTCTGAACGAATTCAACACAAGATCAAATGGATTGTTTACAACCAATTTTATAGATAATACCTGAATGATATATAGGTCACAAAAAATAAAAAAAATATAAATTAAAAAAATAAATTGAAAAATAAAAATTGTAAGAGGAGCATACAAATTTATAAGGGAAACCTACCAAAGTTTTAGCACTCTCCTCTTCTTGTCTAAATCCGTTCTGAACGAATTCAAAACAACAGGATCAAGTGGAAAAAGACCTTGGCTCCTGTTAAAGTTATTTGTAAGTTGGATAATAGCAGACTCAAGAATATTTCTATTAACAATGTTGCTAGAGTGAAACAAAATTGAAGCATTATTCCAATCAATACAGTGGGATAACTCTGACAAATGGACAAAAAGGGCACTGGACGACTGTCCCGTTGTAACGGAATATTGATGCTGTTTTACACGCGCGTGCAAATCCTTTCCCGTCTGTCGCAATAGCCTCTCACAATTAAAAAAAGATGGAGAGCTCCATATACTAAGCAGACAATGCAAACACCATAGTTATTATGGACAAAGTGGACTACATTAGAAAGATGAACGAGCTTCTCCAGGACCCTGCCACATACAGAAAACTTAGGAAGAACCAGCAGGATGACGTCATCAAATCATTCAATAGTGGCTTGAAACGCATTCTCAAAGATCATAAGGACTTAATTCCGCTTTTCACGTCCACTTCACCTTCTCTTCCCTACTTTTACGGACTTATTAAAACCCAGAAACCTGGCAACCCTATGCGCCCTATTATTAGCTCGGTGGGCTCTATTACCTATAAACTCTCCAAATGGCTTGTCAAAGTCTTGTCCCCCATTCTCGGAACTATCTCTGATTCACATGCAAAAAATTCCAAGGATCTTACTGAAAAATTGAATAATGTACGCAATGAAACCAACGACAGATTGATCAGTTTTGACGTTTGTTCATTGTTTACAAAAGTGCCGATTGACGATATGCTTGGCTTTCTCTCCCGAGACTTACATAAGTACGACCTGCCACTACCTGCACACATCGTTTTGGAACTCATTAAGCTTCGCATCAAATGCTGTAAATTCACTTTCAATAGCGAATATTATTAACTGGTTTTTGGGATGGCCATGGGCAACCCCTTGTCGCCCCTCCTTTCCAATATTTATATGGAATTTTTCGAAATTACTTACATTCCGAGAATCCTGGGGGTTGGCATCTCATGGTTGCGGTACGTTGACGATATTTTTTGTATCTGGCCCATGAATTGTGACTTGGATGACTTCCTCCTTCAGTTAAATGATCTAGTTCCCTCCATTAAGTTTACTTTAGAAGTGGAACAAGACAACTCAATCCCCTTTTTGGATGTGCGTGTACATAGGGAAAGCCCAGGTTTTAAGTTTAGTATCTATCAGAAAAAAAAAAAATTTGCCCTACGTACACTTTTACTCGGGATATGACACCCCCATTAAGAAGGCCATATTTTCTTTAATGTTTCTCCGCGCTCTTAGGATCGCCAGTCTGGAATACATGAATGCCGAATTGGAAAAAATCAACGGTATTGGAAGTGATCTGTGCTACCCATCTGTGTTTATGGAATCTTGTCTGAACAAGGCAAAACGAACCTTCTATCGTGTGAATAATAACACTCGCACTTTGTCAAAGAATATTTTAGTACTTCCACTTTTCCCGGGCATTTTAGGCATTGCTAATGTACTTAAACGTTTGAATATTAATGTAGTTTTTTCATATAACAATATTGCGAAAAATATAGTTAAAAATAGCCCTACCAATAACTCAGGCATTATCTATAAAATTGGTTGTAAACAATGTGATTCCATTTACATTGGTAAGACGAGAAAGGATTTGCACACGCGTGTAAAACAGCATCAATATTCCGTTACAACGGGACAGTCGTCCAGTGCCCTTTTTGTCCATTTGTTAGTTATTTCCCACTGTATTGATTGGAATAATGCTTCAGTTTTGTTTCACTCTAGCAACATTGTTAATAGAAATATTCTTGAGTCTGCTATTATCCAACTTACAAATAACTTTAACAGGAGCCAAGGCCTTTTTCCACTTGATCCTGTTGTTTTGAATTCGTTCAGAACGAATTTAGACAAGAAGGGCAGAGTGCTAAAACTTTGGTAGTTTCCCTTTTAAATTTGTATGCTCCTCTTACAATTTTTATTTTTCAATTTATTTTTATATATATATTTTTTTTATTTTTTGTGACCTATATATCATTCAGACATTATCTATAAAATTGGTTGTAAACAACCCAGTTGATCTTGTGTTGATTTCGTTCAGAAGGGATTTAGACAAGAAGGGCAGAGTGATTATATATATATATATATAGTAGATTTAATTATCCCAGAAGAGTTCCTTGTTCCATGCAAGGTCTGTGTGTATCATATATATATATATATATATATATATATATATTTAGGGTGGATCGATTTTACATTTTTTTCGATTTCCATATTCTAATAGAGACAAAACCTTGCGCATGCATGAGAAAATAGCCTCTGCAAAATTTAGCTTAATAGGTAGTCATCTTCTGCCCCCGGCAGAGCGATGAAAATCATATTTTAGTAGTCAAAAACGTATTTTTCTTATAATTTTTAAAATATTTCAATATGCATCAAAATTATTCCTAATAACTATAAAGTCGATGAAAAAGACCTCATATGATCGTTTTTCCAAGCGCGTGGTCCTACGTTAATATCTTTTGCCCCCGGCAACAACGTCAAATGTTGAAAAAATAGATAATTTATATACATATTTTCAGATCGGCTCTTTGTCTTAAATAATGCATTTATATATTTCCCATAGCATTTGTATCGTTGCTTAGGCATGAAATAACACACGCAAAATTTTATGACTCTAGAGTAATATCTTCTGTCCCCGAGAAAAGTCTAAATGTGGATTATAATTACGTTAATGCGATGTTATAAGTACGATAAGTACTAAGTACAGCTCCTCACTTGCTAATTTTATAAAATTAGCAACCCAGAACTCACCACGAGGTGGCTGTACGTCGAGTTCCACCCTATCCAGCCCCAACCACCCTTCCTTTGGCTGCATGTCGATTTCCATACGTAATCTTTCTTAGAATCAAATCGTGGAATTTTTGTTCGGGAGTGAAGGCGGAGCGGATGAATCCGTCCCTCTCTTCTATTCCACTTACACTGGCAGAGGCTTCGGTTACTAATTTGATGAGTCTCTCGACCGCTTGAGTATGACAAGGGAATAGTGGGATCAGTCCATCAGGCTGGTCTCCCGTCTCAACAAACTCTTTTATTCGGGTATCAGGTATTGTTTTTGTAACGGGGGCTTCGGTCACCTCAGCCGTTTGCCAGTTGATCATTTCGTAATAGTTTTGACTATCGTAGAGCAGCTCAGGCATGGCGAAGGCTCGAATTTCCCCCGCTGGTGATTGTTTTGATCGTGCTTTTAATATTCTTCTCCATCCCAATTCTCTTATGTGTTGCTCATCGGCATGTAGCATGGAGATCAAAATATTTTCTGGGTGAGCAAGAAAGAATTTCTACGGAGGACTTTGTTGGCGATTGTCTTAGATCTTTGAGGCATGGTCTGAGAGAGACGCATCATTTCGAAAAAATGTTTTGCGCCCTCAGTGAAACTGGAGTTTTTCTTTATCTTAAACCAAATTGGTGCGTAAACTGTCATAATGAATCGCACAATTTCGTTGAAGGTGCTGGAGGGTTCACTGGTTGAAACATAGAGGCGCAGAAATCTATTTGCTGTTGTCAGCCACCTGGAATGCGCCATCTTACCTGGATTTCGAGCCGCGAGAGCTGAAGAGCAGCTACCGCTCGACACTGCTCTGTAGATGCCTAACAAATATTTTTGGTCAGTGCTCAACTCGGCATCATATATGTCAATGTCGGGAGATGGAATGGCATCGAATTCTGTAATTGGAAGTTTTTCGCAGTCGTTCAGTTGTTTTCCAACTGGTCCAGTAAAGCCCATTGGCCCAGTTCTTTTGCCGTCCAAGTCTTGAATGAGGTGTCGCAGTGATAATTCATTACCGTGTAATAGGCATATGATCCACTGAACTGGCCTTTGTAGTTTCATTTCAATCATACGAATGGCTCCACCCTTTCGACTGGCGCGTCAGTGGCAGCTACTGCTGGCAGCACTCACCAGAGATGAACTTTAAACCCTAGCCTAGAGTCATGAAATTTTGCGTGTGTTTTATTTCATGCCTAAGCAACGATATAAATGCTATGGGAAATATATAAATGCATTATTTAAGACAAAGAGCCGATCTGAAAATATGTATATAAATTACCTATTTTTTCAACATTTGACGTTGTTGCCGGGGGCAAAAGATATTAACATAGGACAACGCACTTGGAAAAACGATCATATGAGGTCTTTTTCATCGACTTTATAGTTATTAGGAAAAATTTTGATGCATATTGAAATATTTAAAAAATTATAAGAAAAATACGTTTTTGACTACTAAAATATGATTTTCATCGCTCTGCCGGGGGCAGAAGATGATTACCTATTAAGCTACGATTTGGCAGAGGCTATTTTCTCATGCATGCGCAAGTTTGTGTCTCTATTAGAATATGGAAGTCGAAAAAAATGTAAAATCGATCCACCCTAAATTATATTTATATATATATATATGGGAATGAACTCAGAATGGTCCCCTGAGTTTTTTATGATACACACATACAGTGCATGGAACAAGGAACTCTTCTGGGATAATTAAATCCACTATAGTCCGAATAAGTAATGGTAAATGACAAATACCATAGTTTTTT
>JAJOZX010004359.1:330000-337500 GCA_023014485.1 Bathynomus jamesi | reverse complement strand
ATTATTTTGGTTAGTTGTGGTGTGTACAGCAAAAGCAAGTATCTACATGTGATTGTGAGATTGTCTGTTGAGCCTTTTATGGTAGGCCAGGTAGTTCTTTTTGAAGTATTTTTTTTTTGCTATTTTGGATAATAATTTGAATAACAATTGAAAGTGTTATTAAACTGGTTTTCTTAAGCTTAGCATTATTTATAACTGCTTGATCAGCTTGAATCATTCAAAATTATTTCAAATTTGTTTTTAAATTTTTACATTTAAGATTGAATATTAGTATTGTTTTTTTATTATTTGGTTATTTACAACAAAAATATAGTTGGTTATTTACAACAAAAATATAGTACCCTATTTTATAACATTATAGCAAATAGAGCAAGCATTTACACATGATTTTCTTGTTCCTTAAGGGAACAGGGAAACCTTGATAAGGTAGGGAAAATTTACGTTAGGTATAATAAAAAGTCCATACATATCCTACATACATACAAATCCAGACATACATACTGGTATAGATACTAAAATACATACTATTGCAGTTACTTAAATAATTACTAATATAGTTACTAAAATACATACTGATATAGTTACTAAAATATATTTTGATATACCGTAGTTACTAAAATACCGTACATACTGATATAGCTGTGTGAGTTAGTGATGTGTTATGTGGAATTGGCAATCTAGTTCTTATAATGGCAGTTGTGATTGTGGTAATGATATAATTGGGTGTTTTCCGGTTTGTTTTTATATTTCAATATACATATCGCTACGGTTTTACCTGTAACTGTATAACGGGAACCATAACAATAGCTAATAAATACGTTCTGATATATAGTTACTAAAATACAGAGCTAATATAAATTAGTTGGTTTATTTATTTCCTCACTCATCCTATCATTCACTTCTGACTTAGAATTTCTCCATTTTGACAGGAACTGAAGTTAAGTTGTATCAGAATAGTTGAAAACCCCCTCAAATATTCTATAAAAGAAAATTATAAAGAATTCTCGGTTCAGAGAATATTCTCCTAAAGATTATTCCCGAGAATTTTACAACACTAATATGAGCTATGTCTAAATCTTCCAAAACCAGCCCAATTTGGGATTTTTTTGCCATCTGTTCAGAAGATAATAGCAAAGCAAAGTGTAAAGTATGTGGTGCGCTTATATCCAGAGGAGGAAAGGAAACCCATAAAATGACTACATCAAACCTCAGAAGCCATCTTAAGTCTCAGCACAAAGCTCTTTTTAACAAACTTGAAGCTCTCAACAAGCAACAGCATCCAGTAAAAAAAACATCACTAACAAGTCAAAGCATACTCATGTCCACTTTTCTGTCAAAGAAAGTTACTGACTCTCCAAGTGACGAATCATCAAATAAAGATAAAAACTGAGATAGTTTCGTTGGAAAAACCAGGCCCCTCCAATAGGAAATCATTAGAAGAAACTATATCAGAATTTGAACATGTAGAACCAGAAGTACATGAACCACAATCATCAGACAGCAAGTTAACAAGTCAAGATAAAACTGTTACAACCATCATTGGAGAATCTACTGGAAAAGTAAAAGAAATGGGCAATCAATGATAATAGAGCTATAGTTATTACTTTGAAGATTGGAGAAATGATCTGCTACGATCTGCAACCCTACTCAGTTGTAGAAGACATTGGCTTTAAAAATTTGATAAGCCATCTTGAGCCTAGATACCCTATATCATCGAGAAAGCATTTTGCAGGAAGTGTCATCCCCTTCATTTACCAAAAATTGGAAACTACTCTACGTACCAAGCTTGATAATGCGTCATATGTCAGCCTTACTACAGATGGATGGACGGCTAGTCATAGTCTGTATTCGTTTTATAGCTTAACAGCCCACTGGATAAATGAGGAGTTTGGACCTGAGCAAGCTGTTCTACAAATGTCCCATTTTGAAGGCTCACATACTGGAGTTAAAATAGCAAAGTTTTTAAGACTCCCTCAAAAAATGGAACATCAATAAGGAAAAGATACAGATGATCGTAACCGATAATGCGGCAAATATGAAAGTTGCTATTAGAGAGAGTGGCCTAGAAGACTCCTCATTTTGTTGTGTTATACATACACTTCAATTATGCATACAAGATAAAATTATTAAAGAACAAAGAAGCGTAAAGGACATGCTTGCGGTTGTACGAAATTTGGCTACTCATTTCCATCACTCTAGTTCAGCACGAGATGCTTTAAAGGAAATACAAAATGAAATTAAATTACCGCAGCATGCTATCATCCAAGACGTATGAACTAGGTGGAATAGCACCTATTATATGCTAGCACGCATTGTTGAGCAAAAGAAAGCAATAATCCTATATTGTATAGGGAAAAAGCATACTTGCTTAACAGATGACCAATGGGAGCTTGCCGAAACACTTGTCATGGTTCTCAAACAGTTTGAAGTAGCGACCAAAGAGATGAGCTTTTCAGATGCATTAATTTCTCAAGTCATTCCTTTTATTGTATCAATGGAAAAATATCTGGATTTTGCTCTGACAAATGTCAAAGGTATTCAAACCATTCTTGAGGAAGTCAGAGGTAGTTTTAAAGAAAGATTTAACAAGTATAAAGAAGAATCTAAACTAATCCTAGCAACAGTACTCGATCCACGGTCGGTTCAAAATGAAATATTTTGTTACATCAGAAGACAAGGAGAGAACCCTAACAGAACTATATAATGCTTCAGACAAATTTGCAAAACCAAAAACTGATGGAAAGTCAAATAATATTTATATTTTATTCTTATTTTCCCAGATTACAATTTTATTTTCATAATTTTTTTTTAAAAATTTATTCTAGGGTTTAGGATATTAACTTTTTAACTCAGTCAGTAGTTATTTTCATTAGCCAAAATACCTATTCATTGTTATTTAAAATAAATAGATGTAATGTTCCTTCAAAATTAGTTCATCTATTTCCTTAGTTTTTAAATTACAAAGTAAATTGGTGTACTAAAGTGATTTATTCTTATTGGCAAAGTTGATTTTTTTCAGATTTAAAATAAAATCTAAAAAAAAAATCATTAGGTTTTATGACATACAGTTACCAGTGTTGTATGAACTTTAATAGCTATACTTAAATTACAGTCGACGCTACCTATGCCAAGCTTGCCGATACCGATTAATCGGCCGATATTAAGAAAATAATCGGCATGGGCGATTATTCGGCAAAATGCCGAATAATCGGCATGCCATGTGCCAATACGGATTAATCGGTGCACCCCTAATATATATATATATATATACATATATATATACACATATATATACACATATATACACACACACATATATATACACACATATATACACACACACATACACACACACACATATATACACACATACAGGGTGTCCCAAAAAAAACTATATACTCTTTATAGCATCATATATTTTATAATTAAAAAAAAAACCAAACAATATATTGTTATAGCAATTGCCAATGAAAGGTAAATTAGTAATTTAAGTGATCAAAATGTTATAGCGAGTTGTTTGCATATAAAATTTAATTAACTACGCCAAGTGCTCAAAATCTTCTCCGGCGGCATAAATGCACTTTTGAATGCGTCGACTAACTGATTCGCAGACATGGACTAATGTGGATGCTGTGATGGTCCCGCACTTTTCCCTAATTGCACCTTAAGGTGTTCGAGTGTTGCACTGTTGCAGGTCTTCTACCATAAACTGCATCCTTCAGGTAGCCCCACAAATAAAAATCAAGTGGAGTCAAGTCCGGTGAACGTGGAGGATACTCATCGCTTCCTCTTCGTCCTATCCAACGGTTAGGCAACGTTTCATCGAGGTACCTTCTGACATCACAATGATAATGAGGGGGGGCTCCATCTTGTTGAAAGTAAAAGTCGTCGTTTCCAAACAACTTCCGAACTGCAGGTATAATTTCTGTCCGCAGCATGTCGAGATATGCGGCACCGGTAACTGTCCCATCATTAAAGAAAAATGGTCCAACCAAACCCCTGGATGATAAACCACACCGTGCTGTTAATCCTGGTAAATTAACATGTTTATCCACATAAACGTGTGGATTATCAAGTGACCAGTACCTGCAGTTGTGTCGATTTACTGTGCCATTCAGCTTGAAGGTAGCTTCATCAGACCACACGATTTTGTTGTATTGAAAGTGCATTCATGCCGCCGGAGAACATTTTGAGCACTTGGCGTAGTTAATTAAATTTTATATGCAAACAACTCGCTATAACATTTTGATCACTTAAATTACTAATTTACCTTTCATTGGCAATTGCTATAACAATATATTGTTTGGTTTTTTTTTAAATTATAAAATATATGATGCTATAAAGAGTATATAGTTTTTTTTGGGGAAACCCTATATATATATATATATACATATATATACACATATACATATATATACATATATACATACATATATATATATATATATATATATATATATATATATATATATACACACATACATACATACATATATATATATATACATATATATATACATATATACATATACAGGGCGTCCCAAAAAATGTATACACACTTTAAATAATTATAAAGGCAGTGTTTATTAAAATACATTTCATTTTCAAAATGTAATAGAATCTACAGACATTATTTAATTGTTTTGTCAACGCCTGTTTTCAAACTGACGTCCGTTCTGGTCCAGGCACTGCTGATAACGCGAAGCAATGGAATCGCAAACATCACGAAACATTTCATTTGGTATTTGTGTGCATTCTCGTTCAATGGCTGCTCTCAATTCAGCGACTGTTGCAGGTTTTATAGCGTAGACCTTGTCTTTTAAGTATCCCCATAAAAAAAAGTCTAGTGGTGTGAGGTCTGGTGAACGCGGAGGGTATTCTACGAAACCCCTTCGTCCAATCCACATCCACATCGTGCCAAGTACCACTCGCAATACTCCACTCTTCGGTCCGGATCATCTTCATTAATAGCATGGACTAATCTTGGAATGTAACTTTTCCATTGACAGCGCTTCAAATGCGTTGGACAGACGATTCTGAAATTCCTACCTCACGACTCGCTTGCCGCACAGATTTTCTTGGACTTTGGTGATACGTTTCCAGTACTCTTTCTTGCTTTGTGGGGCTTGTCGATGTCCGTGGTCTTCCGAACGCTTCTTGTGGACATTCTGAACAGTTCCATCGGCTTCAAACTTATCTCTAATTCGAGTGATGGTAAGTCGCGTTGGTGGATCTGTTTGAAACTCCCTCCTAAACTGTCTTTGCACTTCAACTGCGTTTTCACACTTCCAGTAGCATTTTAGAATGAATTTCCTTTGTTCAAAGCTTAGTCTGACTGCCATTATTAATTCTAATGGGTTTAACTTGGAAAGAAAGAAACATCAATTGAGCTATATATATATATACATATATATATGTATATACATATATATATATATACATATATACATATATATACATATACATATATATACACATATATATACATATAATATATATATATAGGCATATATACATAGTTTTACATACATTACCAGCCACGGATTTAGCTAAAGGCGAACTAGGCGATCGCCTAGGGCCTCGCGCCAAAGGGGGCCTCGCTCAAGTCGTTTTGCGCGTTCTGTCCTGATATTTCTTGATCCGAATTGTTTCAGTTTTATGAGACAAAGATACAAAAGAGGCGGAGCTTGTGATGTCATTGAAACCGATCGCTCACAATTATAAAAAATGAAATGTCAACATCTCTTATACATCACATATGAAAAACGTTTGTATACTATGGAAAGTCATTACCTATAATATTATATAAATCTTAGAAATCATTGTCTTATATTTTCGATACAAATCTTGATTCATATTATAATTTATACTTATTTGTATGGTTTATTTATATTTCTTATACAATTTCCACGCGTGATTATTTTGGTTTAGTTTAATTTTTAAGTGCTGGCATAGTTCTGTCTATGCAGGATTCTAATATTGCTGATATAGTACCGATAATTAAGTTCACATTTTCATATATATAGGCCAAGGGCCTCGCAATTTCTAGATCTGCCTAGGGCCTCGCAACTTTTAGATCCGGCCCTGCATATATATATATATATATATATACATATATATATACATATATACAGATATATATATACATATACATATACATATATACATATATACATATACATACATATATACATATATACAGTGCCCGCGAAAAGTATCCGATCACCCTTGAAATTTGTATTTTTTACATAAAAAACAATGTTTAAATGTATACTAACCTTATATTAGTATTTTGTCATCTGTCCTTTGGTTTGGATGACTTGTTCTAGACGTTTTGGCATGGATTTAATCAAGTTTTGACAAACTTCCACTGATATTTCCTTGCACCATACCTTTTGATGGCCTCTTGTAATTTTTCGACTGAGCCAGTGTCGTGGCATTCAACCTTATTTTTTATTATTAGCCACAGATTTTCTATCGGATTGAGATCTGGACTATTACCAGGCCAATCCAAAATATCAAATTTATTGTCAGTAATCCATTTTGTCACTATTTTGGCCCTGTGACATGGTGCACCATCATGCATGTATGTTTTTGTCCTTTGGATTGCCATTGCCATTAGAAGTTTATCCTGTAGCATTGCTAAATACCGTGCACCATTCATAGTTGTGTTCTTCGGAAGAAAATATAAGTTTCCACGCCCATAGTAACCGAAACAACCCAAACCATCACACTTGGAGGGTGTTTCATTGTCTTTAGGGTGTATTTAGGGTCCATCCTATTTGAGCCAATAGGCCGGCGAACCTTTTTTGGACAACTTCTGAATGTCAAAAATGTCGACTCATCGCTAAATAAAACCTTCTTCCAGTCATCAACAGTCCAATGAATGTATTTTTTACAAAATGCGACACGTTTTTTACGCATTTTTTCATTAATGAACGGTTTCTTAGCAGCATGGCGAGATGGTAATCCGAGTTCTTTTTGGAGCCGCTCCTGGATAGTTCGTTCAGAAACACCAGATAACAAATTATTCATATTAAATTTTATTTCTTTCGCAGTTATTGTTGGGTTTTTCAATACTAAACGTTTCATAAGTTTGTCTGTTCGCGAATTTGTTTTTCTCGGTCTGCCAGATCGTTTTTAGGGACTGGCGTGGTTAGGCCACCATTGTTCTTAGCCCGTGAAACCCATAAATTAACGGTACTTTGGATATGTTTAATTCCTTAGCTATCTGTCTCTGTGATTTCCCACATGCATGCAAAGCAACAATAGAACCTCGACAATCACTCTTAAGTTGTTTTTTAGCACACATTATATAAATTTTATTTACACCACTTTCTGTAAAAAAAAAAAATATCAAGAAATTTACACAAACAGTGAAATCTGACAAATTTGAGACACAGCCACCCGCAACGAAGGCTACCAGAACACTAATTTGAGAATGCGTTGGATAGCTCTCATATCAGCGAGCAACCTCAAAGTTACCAGATGTCGCTAGAA
>JAJOZX010004359.1:312500-325000 GCA_023014485.1 Bathynomus jamesi | reverse complement strand
ACTCTAGAAGTAAACCACAAGGGCTTGTTGTTTACTTTCGCACGCTTAATTTTGTACGGTACACATTCCTCATTTATAGTCCTAAATACTGTTTCGAACGATTCCCACATTAGTTTTGCGTTGGAGTTCCCCATTACGTTTTCCCAATTGACGTGTGACAATTTATTTCGAAATTTACTAAAGTCTGCGTGCTGGAAGTTAGGAATTTTAGTCGAGTTAGTTGGTTTCGAGTGACTTACTGAGAGGACAAACTCTACCATATTGTGATCGCTATTGCTTAACGGTTCTATTACTTGAAGATCAGTAATTAGCCTATCATCCGTAGTTATTACTAAATCTAAAATACTGTCCAACCTCGTAGGTTCCCCAACCTTTTGAATAAGAAAGCTATCCTCGAGAAAATTAACTAAACGATTACCTTCCGCGTCTCCCTGCATTGTATCGTAATTCACGTTGGCGCAATTAAAGTCACCCATAACTAAAGCCTGCTCACTACCGATTATTCTCTTTAGTTCACGATATAACGCTTCGTCCGTATCAGCTGTTTGATTAGGGGGCCTATATATAACCGCAACAAGAAGTTTGAAATCGTTCAATTTAAGTTCTGCTATAGTCGAATCTATCGGTTCTGGAATTGTGTGCTTTACTTCTATAACGTTCGCAATATTATCTTTGATATACAACATAACACCGCCTCCTCGCCTACCTATTCTGTTTTTAACAAAAAGTCTATAACCTTTAATTTGATACTCCCCTACAAAGTCACGTGTTTCAGTGCTAAGCCACGATTCATTTATCGCAATTAATCATAGTCTTTACAAGCAATTAAAGAAAAAATTCGTTTATTTTATTTCGTAGGCTACGAGCATTTAAGGATAGAACCTTCAAATTGTTTGTAATTGCGACACCTTCGCGAGCGCAGGGAAATTTGTGGAATTTACGCTGGGACCGTTCGAGTTACGGCAGCCTGAAAAGAAGAGACAGTATTATGAAATAGTCTTCCTAAACGCGCAGCTCCAACGTCATTAAGATGAAGTCCATCTTCGAGGAACAAGTCCCTCCTGCCGTAGAAACTGTTCCAAAAATTCGCAAAATGCACTCCTTCCTGTTGGCAAAGAGACTTTAGGTTATTGTTAATATAGGTCGCCTTGCTGTAGAAATCGTTACGTTGGATAATTCGAGGAAGTATACCTGTTAAAACAATCTTATTAGTTTTCTCCTTTAGTCGCTCTAGTAAGTCCCTGTACCTAGCCAGCAGTTCTTCCGATCTAGAATTTAAAACGTTATTAGTACCGACATGAATAACATACGTTGTGTCCTCGGCGGTACCGTCTGTAAAATGGTCAACACTATTAGTTATATCCTCCACCCTTGCACCAGGGTAGCAGTAACGGCGCCTACGACGAGGGTTTCTCCCACAGAATTCCTCGAGCTGCCCTCGAACAATGGAATCGCCAACGAGTCGTATTTCCGGTTCATCAGCATCTTCGAAACCTAAAACAGAAAACTTATTGCTTGTTATTACTGGTAGACAAGTCTTAGGTTTTCTAAATGGGGCTCCATTACGCACTCGAACGAAGGGTTGGGAACTTGGGAAAGAGAGAGGGCTATTAATACTATTTATATTATTAGTAGAAACTGAGGCAGGACGGGTCGTAACTGGAGTCTCAAGGGATTCAAATTTTGCCGTCAGAAGCATCACGCTTTCTTGAAGCCTCACCCTGGCCTCCCTCTCACGTTCTAATTCGTTTTTCAGGATTTCCATGCTTGAGCACCACCTGCAAACTAACTGTTCATTATTATTAGCCATTGTAAACGCGTAAGCGGCAAATTTCTCTTCACAGCGACTGCAAGTACTTGACGGGGTGCCCTGCTTTTAATTAGTTAAAAACAAAAAACAAAAAAAAATGAGCGTTTGGAAATTAATAAATTACAAAGTAAGTCTACCGCTTATTGTGCCGTCATCTGCGAAAACCCGCAAAATTGTTCTTAAAGAAAGGCAGAAACAGGTTCTTGTAACACAATTTTATGCTAAATGAATATACAGTATAATTAAGCTACCGACGAAAGATATGTTAAAGAAAAAGTATTAAATGAAACTTATCTGCCCGCTGTTTACCGAATTAATCCTTTTTTCCCACGGTAGGTGACCCTTCTGGAGGTCAGGTAGTGTGTGAAGGAAAAATAAACCTTAAGAAACCTCGTTTCTGATAGATTTGAAAAACAACAAAGGCAAACCAAGGGAATTTCAACCTTATGAAACCTCGTGTAATAATAGATTCGGGAACAAACAGGGCAATAGCCTTGGTTTACTCAAGTAATACAGTAATGAATAAATTCAATAAATTAATATATTCGTTAATGAATGGTTAGTAACACAAAGTAATTTAGTTAAGAATGCACCAAACACTTTTTTTTTTTAAAGACACTTGAACGAAAACCACTTATTCACTTGGTAACACTTGACACTCGATAAAACACGTCTGTTCACAAGGAAAGACTGATCACGACTGATCATATATACACATCGTATATACATATATACATATATATATATACATATATATATATACACATATATATATATACATATATACATATATATATACATATATATATATATACATATATATATATATATATATATATATACAGGGTGGGCCGTAAGTTTCCATACATAGGAAAAATAAACATTTTTTTATGGACAACCATTTTTATTTATATAATATGCTCTACATGGTTGGAATTGTTTTGAAAACACATTTCAATACGTGTTCCCCACTGTTGATGAACACGCATTAGCACAGTTGACGTTATGCTTGTAATGGCGTTGGTGATACGTTCCTTTAGATGATTTATGTCTCGTATCTTTTCCTGATACACCATGGCCTTCAAGTGCCCCCAAAGATAGAAATCAAGGGGGGTGAGATCTGGGGATCTGGGAGGCTACTCCACAGGACCACGCCGACCAATCCAAGCATCCGGAAACTGCTGATCCAAATACCGACGCACGTGAAGACCATAATGAGGTGGAGCTCCATCTTGCTGGAAGTAAACTGGGAAGTTACCTTCCTCGTTTAGCAGGGATGGGAAAATCTCTTCTTGCAACATGTTAAGATACATTTCGGCATTAAGATTTCCACTGACAAAAATTGGTCCAATAATTCTGTCACCCCATATCCCGGCCCACACCATCACTTTACCGGCACCTTGCATCTTCGTCGGACTCAGCCAGTTAGGGTTAGCATTACTCCAATAACGTATGTTTTGCCGATTAACCTCTCCATTGACGTACAAATTTGCTTCATCAGTAAACAAGATCTTACAAACGCATATTCTTAGGGTATCTGAAACATAAAAACAAACGTTTAAATTTTCCTATGTATGGAAACTTACGGCCCACCCTGTATATATATATATATATATATATGAATAGAAACGACGTAAATAAGGAGCGTCTCTGCACATATATATACATATATATATACATATATATATACATATACATATATATATATATATACATACATATATATACATATACATACATATATATATACATATACATACATATATATATACATATACATACATATATATAGAGTATATGTTAACCCCTCCGTCTATGGCCCTGGTGTGGTTCGGATCGACGGGGGTTCTGGTTAGGAGGCAAGCAACGGATGTGTGACTTGAAGTGGTTTTATTCTATGTTACTCTCAGAGTTCTTCTATAGTGGCTCGGAGGACTCTGGTAGATTTGCAATCTAAATGCTGAAGGTTCCGGATTCTTCTTATAGCGTATCCCGAAAGTTTTCTAAGTTTTTCTGAAGAGAGCAAGGCTCGAAGGGGACAATAAAAAGTTTCTCCAATTGTAACTTTACTGCTAAAAGATACAGGTAGTGCTCAGCCTCTGAATTAGCTTCTGAATGCCAATGGAATAATTTTAATGGGCTTATATACCCAAAAACTGCTAACATTATTATTATTAAATGCTAAGAAGGCTGTATTATTTTTGCACAATATTTAAAAATAAGTAAATTTTTTAGCTGTGGTAAGGCTTGAACGAGTAAACAAAATATTTGAAGACGAAACCATATTTTTATCTTAAACCGCGACTTTTCAGATCTGATGTTATCATGATCTGCCAAGTTAACTAAAAGTGGAAGTCGGACTATGCATCTTTACACTAAAATATGCATATGAGTGAAATTTTAAGGTTTAAGATGTACAATTTTAATGCTTAGGCAAGACATGATCTCATTGTTTATAACGAGAGTGAGTGTATACAAAATGTGAACATTGCAAAGCTTAAACAGGATTCCTTATTAAGCGAAATCTAAAAAAATGATTACGAGATTTTAAAAAACAACAGGTCACCAATTATTTAGCAAAGTAGAAAGCACATCAAAAATTTTATCCAAACTCGCGTTGGGCGATTTTGGTCCTTATGTAAAAATGAATACACACACGTACATACATATGAGTATAGGCATTATATAAAGTTAAATATATAAGAATATACAGAATTATATAAATACATGAACCATATAACACATGAATTTTTAAAATGGATACTTTTTCTTACAATGGATACAGAGACTATATAAATGAATACAAGAATTACATGAAGGATAAGATAATATAGGAATATGGGAATTATTTATGGTTCATTTTTACATATATATATATATATATATATATATATATATACATACATATATATATATACACATTCAACTGCAAAGAACACGCAGTATAAATAACGTAAAGAACGACGCTTGTATAGGATATAAACAAGCGTCGTTCTTTACGTTATTTATACTGCGTGTTCTTTGCAGTTGAATGTATATAATGTTACCGCATGCGGGAGGTGCCCCCTTGGGGCATTGGTTTCTGCGAGTATGTAGAAGAATTACGGCATTTGGAAGAGTGAGGCCCATGGTGTTATGGTATGGCATCTGACCGGCAATCGGAAGAACCCGGGTTCGATTCCCGGGTGGTTACCTCATTTTTTCATTTGTTTCGTTCTCTCTCTCTCTCGTCTTGCGCGGAATATCTCCTAAGAAGCGTCGTTCTTTACGATATATATATTATATATATATTATATATATATATATATATATATATATGCTATATATATATATACACATATATATATATATATATACATACATATATATATTATATATGCATATATATATATATATATATATATATATGCTATATATATATATATATATATATATATATATACATATATATATACATATACATATATATATCATATATACATATATTATATTATATACATATATACATATACATATATACATATATACATACATATATATACATATATATATATATGTATATATGTATATGTATGTGTGATATATATGTATATA
The DNA here is from genome assembly GCA_023014485.1 of Bathynomus jamesi. Classification (NCBI taxonomy): domain Eukaryota; kingdom Metazoa; phylum Arthropoda; class Malacostraca; order Isopoda; family Cirolanidae; genus Bathynomus; species Bathynomus jamesi. The sequence goes on along the minus strand of JAJOZX010004359.1, from coordinate 319,596 downwards.
TGTATATATATATAAACATACATATACATATATACATATATATATATATATACACACATATATACAGTATGTATATATATATATATTACATATATATATAATATATATTCATATATTACACATATATATATATGTTAACCCCTCCGTCTATGACCCTGGGGTGGTTCGGAGTCGACGGGGGTTTTGGTTAGGAGGCAGCAACAGATATTTCTTCTATAACACTCTAATTCTTTTCCACCGGTCAAATGGTGGGTCGCCACTTGTTAACCTCTTGGCTACAGACTCGCCAGACTGTTATGCCAATATCTTCTATGTGCTTGGGTCGTCAGTTTCTTATCCTGGGCAAAGAGTCGCCAGTTGTTAATTCTTCTCTTTTTATAATACTCTGATACTTTCTCTGATACTAAAATTATCGACTTTTCTTTTATAACTTATTGACTTTACTGACTAAGTTCTTCTGAAGAGAGCCCAACTCTTGGGGGAAAATAAAAAGTTTCTCTTACTGTAATTTACTTCTTAAAAATTTACAGGTAGTGGTCTGAGTTTTACAGGGGTAGAGGTTCAACCTCTTTCGACCATGGCTCAGGCCGGAATCTGAAAAGTTAAGGAGGCAAGGGGCCTCTGCCCCCTCCCCGCAGCGAGGCTGCTAACAAGGGAGTCTCGTAGCAGTGACCAAAGCAGAGTCCCGTAATGAAGTGAAGTTCATTTTACAAATACATGTATAATATAAGCTTAAATGTTGGGGGAAGGAAGTTGAAGGTTAAGTTCCCGCCTTTTAAACAAATGATCAGATGTTTCAAAGATTCCAAATAAAAATAAAAAAATAAAAAACTAATCGTATTTTTTTGCCGAGTCTTCATTTTTGAAGGCGATATCATTTCGTAGTAGTACATAAGTACAATTTAAGTACATGACTGAGTACGTATTAATTTTGGTTCATTACAATTACGATTACAATTACCAATTAATTCATATTCACTTATTATTGTTTAATTACACTTCCATTTAAAGTACATTCTTACATTATGTATTAAATAATTACATTTAATTACAGTTTCAATGAAGTACATTACAAGTTATTATTAATATATTAAATTAAAGTATTACAGTTAATTAAATTAAACAGTTACTATAACTTTGTTTTGTTTTTACAGTGTTTCATATTAATAGACAATTAAGACGTTAGAAATATAATACAAAGTACATGGGCACATACGGTATGGATTTATATACAACATAATATGTTATATTATGTTATATTATGTTACAAATTTGAATCGGAGCGAAAGGAGATTTTTATCTTAGAAGCGTTCGCTTCTGTCGTAGTGAGCGGAATTTGATCACTTACCTCAGCATTTTCGAGTTCATTGCGGGAGGTGATATAAATAAAAAAAAAATAAAAAAAAATAATACTAGAACGTATTTGTGCGTTTTCGAACGAATGCCTAAAGTTTTGCGTTTCATAGACTGATACGAGTAAAAATGAATATTTAATAAAATTTATATAGGATAATGGTCAAGATAAGATATGGACGTATAGATGAATATGGTTGAATAATAATATTTATACTACATAACACCACAACATTATTATTAAAGAATTTACCATACATTGCATACTAGAGATATGATGAAGGGAAATTAATGACGGGAAAATGTGACGTCATAGTTATTGAATTTGTACGTATAGTACAAATCATTATTAGGAAGATTTACAAGAACGAATTAGAGACAAAGAGTGGGTATTAATGACTAAGAAGTACAACTACGGGTTCCAATCCTGTTATATGCAATGTGCATGCATAATCTAGGGACGAGGGTGAGATGCAAGACAATCATAATTAATTATAATGACTTCTATAACAAATGAAAAATGGATACGACTAAACCATAGAAATGGTAGATCGTAGGGTTGTGACACAAACAAAAAGAAGAAGCTACAAGTAAAATTATTATCCAAACTCGCTTCGGCGATTTTGGTTTCTCATGTAAAAATGAATATGGATTATTCATTGTTCATTTTTACAGTGTTCCTCCCTCTAAAATGGTATTAATTAATACAATAATATAATACAATTAATACAATACAATTGAGAAAATAACATCGAACGAATTCAAATTACATGATGACGAATTCTTTTTTACAATACAAATTTTATACAGAACGAGTTCGGGTGGTTGGGTACAATGCAGAGTAATTAAATCTTTAACATGACACTTGCTTACAGAGTTTCATAAAGTATAAAAATTCAAAGATTAAAACTTTAATTTTAGACAAACAATTAAGTTAGACAAACAATGATAGTTACATTTAAAAAAAAAAAATTATTTTTCTGTGGGAAAAATTACATATATGATGAGTAGTAGATAAAGGGGAAAAACGTAAATCGTACAATCTATAAACTAATTTTTATTGACTATTGTAGGTGAAAATCGAATTAAGTAGTGGATGATGTATAGACCTGTGGTCTAGTGTGTATTTGGATATACTAGGTACAAAGTATGCATCTTACAATTTCGAGGGACAGATTAGCCGAGTGGATTGTTCTATTAACTGCATAAATGCATGAGCAAGATATATTAGAAAGCAAAAATGATTAAGATTAAATTACATAGTTAGCACTTACGCGCAATGAAATAGTTTATTGTGATATCCAATGATTTTAGCATAAGGTTTGTCTATATAGTGTGCATACATGCGTGTGTATGTGTAGGGATTTGGAAGGTTTTTGAATTAACAAAGTTTTAAAAATAATGTATAATAATTTAAGATGGGTTTAGGGTTATAAAATCTTTTAAGTTTAAGTCAATTATTATTGTTAAAATCCAATTACAGGTAGTATTAATGATGGTGTATGCATATAAGTTTCATGTGAAAGTGGCTTGAAGTACGGAAAGAAAATGAATTCGTATATGTATCAAAAGTAATAGAATTCAACTAGGATTATCGATTTTACGCAATTAAATCAGTTACACATATATTAAGGTAATAAAAAAAACGTACTTAGAGGACCTTACAAGTAATGAAAGTAAATCTAGCGGTGTTAAAAATTAAATTTTGAAGGTGGAATTAAATTCGACTAGTAACATTCCTAGCTATATATGAACCATATAACCATTAACATTAACCAGAAGTATCGGTACGATAATTGAATTAAGAAAATTAAGAATACAAATTAAAAATAGAAATCAATTATGCAATTTATTGAACTAAACATAGAGTATACTTAAAAATAAAAAAACACAACTTAACATAAATTGAGGTTATGTTCCATAGTACCAAAATGGAATTAACCATGGTTGAACCATTTCTCTGGTTGACACTGGGTTCAACTGGGGTTGGGGTGTTAAAATAAAATAAAATAAAATGAAAGTTTGGAGTACGACATTCGGGGGAATTGAGTGACTAAGCAGGGGGTATAAGTCTGAAATTGACAATTACGTCTTTTCGTGAGCACTTTTCTCTTTTTTAAAAAAAAAATTGCTTGTCACACTACTTAGAACAAAAATTAAAAGAGTTGAAACAAAACGGAGGGACGGCATGTTCCTCATATACATTACAATAATTATCCAAATCGTTACAACCTTTGTAAAAACGGTTTTGGTTGCAAACAATAAAATATGTCATTTTACCTATATATTTATATACGCAACAATGGCATGAAAAGAAAAGACAAATCGGTCAATTTCCTTCTTGCAAAAAAAATGGTTAAATTGAAGACGCAAACCGATCAATTCAGGTTGAATTTAATTCTCTTTTACAACAAAAAAAGGTTGAAGTAAATTCTTAAATTACATTTTCTTAAATTAAATTCTCTTAAACTACAAAGAAAAAGTTGAATTCAATTGACTGCATTGAAATGACTTGGGACTTAAAAACTGACTTCGAATAAAACTGACTTCGAATAAAACTGACTTCGAATAAAACTGACTTCGAATAAAACTGACTTCGAATAAAACTGACTTCGAATAAAACTGACTTCGAATAAAACTGACTTCGAATAAAACTGACTTCGAATAAAACTGACTTCGAATAAAACTGACTTCGAATAAAACTGACTTCGAATAAAACTGAAATCTCTGGTGCGGTTGTCCATCTGGATGCAATCTTCTAACTTGAAATTAACTGAAAATGGAAAATGACTGCACTTGATCTCTATCAAGTGGAGACTATTAACCTCTGGGGTTTGGTTGTCCCTCTTGGTGCAACCGACTTACTTGAAATGCAATCAAGTATCTTGAAACTGTCTAACTTGAACTCTATCAAGTATCTTGAAACTGTCTAACTTGAACTCTATCAAGTATCTTGAAACTGAAACTGTAACTAACTTGAACTCTATCAAGTATCTTGAAACTGTCTAACTTGAACTCTATAAGTATCTTGAAACTTTCTAACTTGAAATTAACTGAAAATGGAAAATGACTGCACTTGATCTCTATCAAGTGGAGACTATTAACCTCTGGGGTTTGGTTGTCCCTCTTGGTGCAACCGACTTACTTGAAATGCAATCAAGTATCTCTATAACTCTATAAACTCTCTGTAAACTCTCTCTTTCTTAATTTGCAAGTCAATTCAATTCAATAATTTCAAAAAAATTGTAAACAAAAAATAAAAAAAATGTAAACAATATTTCACTCTAATGTACGCGAAGGTACGGTATTATTATGTTTGGTACATAAAATAAAATTACTCTATACTGACTATAATAGTGAAAATAACTGTGAAAATAACTCTGAAATTAACTCTCTGAAATTAACTTTTTCTGTTACTTTTAACTTCTGTTACTTTTAACTTCTGTTACTTTTAACTTCTGTTACTTTTAACTTCTGTTACTTTTAACGTCTGTGAAAATTACTCTTTCACTAAAAAAAATGTATCACTGGTGTCTGAAATGTTCACTGTGTTTCTTGTAAATTCTGGCTTGATACTAATTATTAACTGTTAATAATACTGACTTTTCAAATGTTTACAAATTACTTAAAAAAACAACAACTCTGTACTTAACAAAATTTCTACGGCGAAATCCTTAGAGACGTGTCCTGAAGACGTTTCTTGCTGGCTACTTCTTCTTGGATGAAAACTAGGCGTGGAGAACTTGGAGTCGTGACAAACCGGTTCAAGGGTGGATGTTACGAACTGGAAGTCGTGACACGCCGGTCAAATGGTTTTATCCTGATGCAGGATAATTTCTATCCTGGCCAAAGAGTGGCCACTAGTTAAAATCCTCTTCTTAAAATATTCTTCTAATCTTGGTAGTAGGGTCGCCAAATGTTTATCCTGGCTATAGGGTCGCCACTCTGTTAACCCCTCCGTCTATGGCCCTGGGGTGGTTCGGAGTCGACGGGGGTTCTGGTTAAGAGGCAGCAACGGATATTTCTTCTATAACACTCTAATTCTTTTCCGCCGGTCAAATGGTGGGTCGCCACTTGTTAAACTCTTGGCTACAGACTCGCCAGACTGTTAGGCCAATATCTTCTATGTGCTTGGGTCGTCAGTTTCTTATCCTGTTCAAAGGGTCGCCAGTTGTTAATTTTTCTCTTTTTATAATACTCTGATACTTTCTCTGATACTAAAATTATCGACTTTTCTTTACAGGTAGTGGTCTGAATTTTACAGGGGTAGATGTTCGACCTCTTTCGACCATGGCTCAGGCCGGAATCTAAAAAGTTAAAGAGGCAAGGGGCATCTGCCCCCTCCCCGCAGCGAGGCTGCTAACAAGGGAGTCTCGCAGCAGTGACCAACGCAGAGTCCCGTAATGAAGTGAAGTTCATTTTACAAATACATGTATAATATAAGCCTAAATGTTGGGAGAAGGCAGTTGAAGGATAAGTTCCCCCCTTTTAAACACATGATCAGATGTTTCAAAGACTCCAAATAAAAATAAAAAACTAATCGTATTTTTTTGCCGAGTCTTCATTTCTGAAGGCGATATCATTTCGTAGTAGTGCACAAGTACAATTTAAGTACATGACTGAGTACGTATTAATTTTGGTTCATTACAATTACGATTACAATTACCAATTAATTCATATTCACTTATTATTGTTTAATTACACTTCCATTTAAAGTACATTCTTACATTATGTATTAAATCATTACATTAATTACAGTTTCAATGAAGTACATTACAAGTTATTATTAATTACAGTTTCATTAAAGTACATTACGTTACATTAAATTAAAGTATTACAGTTAATTACAATTAAACAGTTTACTATAACTTTGTTTTGTTTTACAGTGTTTCATATTAATAGACAATTAAGACGTTAGAAATATAATACAAAGTACATGGGCACATACGGTATAGATTATATATACAACATAATATGTTATATTATGTTATATATGTTAAATTTGAATCGGAGCGAAAGGAGGATTTTTATCTTAGAAGCGTTCGCTTCTGTCGTAGTGAGCGGAATTTGATCACTTACCTCAGCATTTTCGAGTTCATTGCGGGAGGTGATATAAATAAAAATAAAAATAAAAAAAAATAATACGAGAAACGTATTTGTGCGTTTTCGAACGAATGCCTAAGTTTTGCGTTCATAGACTGACACGAGTAAAATGAATATTTAATAAAATTTATATAGGATAATGGTCAAGTTAAGATATGGACGTATAGATGAATATGGTTGAATAATAATATTTATACTATATAACACCAAACATTATTATTAAAGAATTACCATACATGCATACTAGAGATATGATGAAGGGAAATTAATGACGGGAAAAATGTGACGTCATAGTTATTGAATTTTACGTATAGTACAAATCATTATTAGGAAGATTTACAAGAACGAATTAGAGACAAAGATGGGTATTAATGACTAAGAAGTACAACTACGGGTTCCAATCCTGTTGTATGCAATGTGTATGCATAATCTAGGGACGACAATCATAATTAATTATAATGACTTCTAAAACAAATGAAAAATGGATACGACTAAACCATAGAAATGGTAGATCGTAGGGTTGTGACACAAACAAAAAGAGGAAGCTACAAGTAAAATTATTATCCAAACTCGCTTCGGCGATTTTGGTTTCTCATGTAAAAATGAATATGGATTATTCATTGTTCATTTTTACATATAC
>JAJOZX010004359.1:302500-310000 GCA_023014485.1 Bathynomus jamesi | reverse complement strand
AAGGTTTTAATTTTTAATTTTTTATTATTTTTACTTCTCTGTTTATTGTATATATATGTATGTATGTATGTATGTATGTATTTGTATATATAGATATGTATGTATATATATATATATATATATGTGTGTGTTGTGTGTATGTATGTTATTTATTTTTCTTTTTTTCTTTCTGTAACCTATATATAGGCTTAACCTTTTTATATACTTCAGTGTTCCTGAGGATGTCATTAGACGAAAGCGCTTGAGCACCATTTTGTGTTTCCTTTCCTTCGTGGTTTTATTCATCATAAATATTTTTCACGTGTTACCTTCGTGAAATAATTTTCATATATATATATATATATATATATATATATATATATATATATATATATATATATATACACATATATATACATATATATATATATATATATAACACATATATACACATACATATATATACATATACATACGGTATGTACATATACATATATATATATATACTTATATAGATATACATATATATATATACATATACATATATATAAATATATATATATATATATATATACTTATATACATATACATATACATACATATATATACATATATATATATATATATATATATAAATGTAAAAATGAAATGAATAATCAATATTCATTTTTACATAAGAACCAAAATCGCTTAACGCGAGTTTGGATAATAATTTTACTTGTAGCTTCCTATTTTTTTTTCGTGTCACAACCCTACGATCTACCATATCTATGGTTTAGTCGTATCCATTTTCCATTTGTTATAGAAGTTATTATAATTAATTACGATTGTCTTGCATCTCACCCTCGACCCTAGATTATACATACACATTGCATATAAGAGGACTGGAACCCGTAGTTGTGCTTCTTAGTCCTTGATACCCATTCTGTCTTTAATTCGTTTCTTTTAGGTCCTCCTAAATAATGACTTACAGTTATACTGCACGTATGACAATGTGAATAACTATGACGTCATAAAGTAACTTAATTCTCTTCACGTTTTCCATACCTTGAACACTGAATCACGTGTTTAGTATTTGGACATCTTCCGTATTGAATGTATGGTAAATTCCTTAATAATAATAATAATAATAATAATAAAAAGAAAAAAAGAAACTTCATTCTCTATACATCATTAGTTATGTTGTTTCCTACCTATTGTCTACTGATACCTATCAACCTATCAGTCCATATTTTACGCGTCTCTATATTACGCACACAACCTATTGGATTATGTACATGTAAAATACGTCCACATATATTTTTTTTTTAAATTTTTTTTTTAAGTGCGTTCAACCCTCACAAGGCATTCATTAGGCTTACAGTAGTTAAATGCTCAAATTCGCGAATCAGCAGAACCGAACGTTTCTAAGATAAACATCCCCTTTCGCTCTGATCCAAATTTATAACATGTTAAACATATTATAACATATTATGTATATAAATCTATATCATGTGTGCCATGTACTTTGTATTATATTTCTAACATCTTAATTGTCTATTAATATGAAACACTGTAAAAACAAAACAAAGCTATAGTAACTGTTTAATTGTAATTAACTAATACTTTAATTAATAATAACTTGTAATGTACTTCAATGAAACTATAATTGAATGTAATGACTTTATATATAATGTAAGAATGTACTTTAATAGAACTGTAAGGGACAATCATAAGCGAATGGGAAGTAATCCATAATCGAAATCATAATTGTAATAAACCCAAACAAAAATGTACTCAGTCGTGAAATAATATCGCCTTCAGAAATGAAGACGTGGCAAAAAAAATAAGATTAGTTTTTATTTTTATTTATTTTTTTAAATTTTTATTTGGAAACTTTTAAACACCTGATCGTGTTTAAAAAGGGGGGAAACTTAACCTCCAACTGCCATCCCCCAACATTCAGGCATATTTTATACATGTATTTGTAAAATGAAGAACACTTCATTACGAGACTCTGCCTTGGTCACTGCTAAGAGACTCCCCTGGTTAGCAGCCTCGCTGCGGGGAGGAAAGAGGTCGAACCTCTACCCCTGTAAATTCAGAGCAATAACTGTAAATTTTTAAGAAGTAAATTTACAGTAAGAGAAACTTTTTATTTTCCCCCTCGAGTTGGGCTATCGTCAGAGGAACTTAGTAAAGTCGATAAGTTATAAAGTATCAGAAGAAATATCCGTTGCAGCCTCCTAACCAGAACCCCCTCGTCGAATCCGAACCGAATCAGGGCCATAGAAGGAGGGGTTAACAGCTGGCGACCCTTTACCAGGATAAGAAGATTTATAAAAGAAGATTTATAAAAGAAGATTTATAAAAGAAGATTTATAAAAGAAGATTTATAAAAGAAGATTTATCAGGATAAAACCATTTGACCGGCGTGTCACGACTTCTAGTTCGTAACATCCCCCCTTGACCGGTGTGTCACGACTCCAAGTTCTCCACGCCTAGTTTTCATCCAAGAAGAAGTAGCCAGCAAGACGTCTTCAGGACACGTCTCTGCCTGGATTTTGCCAGTAGAACTTTTGTTAAGTACATTTTGTTTTTTTAAGTAATTTATAAACACTTGAAAAGTCAGTATTATTAACAGTTAATAATGAGTATCAAGTCAGAATTTACACAAAACACAGTGAACATTTCAGACACCAGTGATACATTTTTTTAGTGAAACAGTAATTGTAACAGAGTTAAATGTAAGAGAAGTTAAATGTAAGAGAGAGTTAATTTCAGAGAGAGTTAATTTCAGAGAGAGTTAATTTCAGAGAGAGTTAATTTCAGAGAGAGTTAATTTCAGAGAGAGTTAATTTCAGAGAGAGTTAATTTCAGAGAGAGTTAATTTCAGAGAGAGTTAATTTCAGAGTTATTTTCAGTTATATTCAGTATAGAATAATTTTATTTTATGTATCAAGCATAATAGTATCGTAACTAAGTGTAAATTAGAGTGAAATGTCGTTTACATTTTTATATTTTTGTTTGCAAATTTTTTTCAATTACTGAATTGAATTGACTTGCAAATTAAGAGAGAGAGTGTTTATAGAGAGTTTATAGATTTAGAGAGATATTTGAAGTCAGTTTTGAAGTCAGTTTTAGTTGCAAAGAAGTTGCAAGTCAGTTTTGAAGTCAGTTTTAGTTGCAAAGAAGTTTTGAAGTCAGTTTTCGTTGCAAATAAGTTGCAAGTCAGTTTTGAAGTCAGTTTTAGTTGCAAAGAAGTTGCAAGTCAGTTTTGAAGTCAGTTTTAGTTGCAAAGAAGTTGCAAAGAAGTTTTGAAGTCAGTTTTAGTTGCAAAGAAGTTGCAAGTCAGTTTTGAAGTCAGTTTTGAAGTCAGTTTTCGTTGCAAAGAAGTTGCAAGTCAGTTTTGAAGTCAGTTTTAGTTGCAAAAAAGTTGCAAGTCAGTTTTGAAGTCAGTTTTAGTTGCAAAGAAGTTGCAAGTCAGTTTTGAAGTAAGTTTTAGTTGCAAATAAGTTGCAAGTCAGTTTTCGTTGCAAATAAGTTGCAAGTCAGTTTTCGTCGCAAATAAGTTGCAAGTCAGTTTTCGTTGCAAATAAGTTGCAAGTCAGTTTTCGTTGCAAATAAGTTGCAAGTCAGTTTTCGTTGCAAATAAGTTGCAAGTTATTTTTCGTTGCAAATAAGTTGCAAGTCATTTTTCGTTGCAAATACGTTGCAAGTCAGTTTTCGTTGCAAATAAGTTGCAAGTCAGTTTTCGTTGCAAATAAGTTGCAAGTCAGTTTTTGTTGCAAATAAGTTGCAAATAAGTTTTGAAGTCAGAAGGTTGCGCCAAGATGGACAACCGCCCCAGAGATTTATAGAAATACTTGACAAGAGGTCAAGTCAGAAGGTTGCGCCAAGATGGACAACCGCCCCAGAGATTTATAGAAATACTTGACAAGAGGTCAAGTCAGAAGGTTGCGCCAAGATGGACAACCGCCCCAGAGATTTATAGAAATACTTGACAAGAGGTCAAGTCAGAAGGTTGCGCCAAGATGGACAACCGCCCCCAGAGATTTATAGAAATACTTGACAAGAGGTCAAGTCAGAAGGTTGCGCCAAAAGGGACAACCGCCCCAGAGATTTATAGAAATACTTGATAAGAGGTCAAGTCAGAAGGTTGCGCCAAAAGTGACAACCGCCCCAGAGATTTATAGAAATACTTGATAAGAGGTCAAGTCAATAGGTTGCGCCAAAAGGGACAACCGCCCCAGAGATTTATAGAAATACTTGATAAGAGGTCAAGTCAGAAGGTTGCGCCAAAAGGGACAACCGCCCCAGAGATTTATAGAAATACTTGATAAGAGGTCAAGTCAATAGGTTGCATCCAAGAGGGACAACCGCCCCAGTTTTGAAGCAGTTAGTTTTGAAGCAGTTAGTTTTGAAGCAGTTAGTTTTGAAGCAGTTAGTTTTGAAGCAGTTAGTTTTGAAGCAGTTAGTTTTGAAGCAGTTAGTTTTGAAGCAGTTAGTTTTGAAGCAGTTAGTTTTTAAGAAGTCAGTTTTTAAGTCCCAAGTCATTTCAATGCAGTCAATTGAATTCAACTTTTTCTTTGTAAGTTAAGAGAATTTAATTTAAGAAAATGTAATTTAAGAATTTAATTCAACCTTTTTTTTTTGTGCTGTAAAGAGAATTTAATTCAACCTGAATTAACCGGGTTGCGTCTTTAGTTAACCTTTCTTTGTTTTGTTGTAAGAAGGAAATGGACCGATTTCTCTTCTTTTTCATGCCATTGTTGCGTATAAAAATATATAGGTAAAATTACATATTTTATTGTTGGCAACCAAAACCGTTTTACAAATGTTGGTAACGAGTTTTATAATTATTGCGATTATATGATGACAGAAATAGTGTAATAATTAATCGATCATGTACCTAATTTATCTTGCTCTGTATGGTCGGGAAATTTACCCGTAGGACCGCACATACCCTAAATTTCAGTTGTGTTTATTCTTTTTTGTCATTTAATTTTAATAAAACTTCTACACAATAAAACATATGTATTTATCATATGCAAACAAGTTTTCAGACTAAAATATCAAATAATTCAGTCTATCAACATTTAACGAAAGAGTATAATTTTTCTACTTAACATGCAAAAATTATTAAACCTTTTTAATATTTTTTTTAGTATATAAAAATAATTTTTAATGTAAAATTTACCTGAAATTATTAAAAGAAAAGATTGTTCGAAATGCTTTCCTTCCATTTCAATAACACTTTTATTCTTGGCCGAAACTCATCTAAGGTTCGATTTACTTTTATTTTTAAGAATATTATAAAACTATGTTTAGCTCATTAAAATGCATAAATTGATTTATATTTTTAATTTGTATTCTTAATTTTCTTAATTCAACTATCGTACCGATACTTCTGGTTAATGTTAATGGTTATATATTTCATGTATAGCTAGGAATGTTACTAGTCGAATTTAATTCCATCTTCAAAAATTCAATTTTTAAACCGTGAGATTTACTTTGATCAATTGTAAGTCCTCTAAGTACATTTCTTTTTATTACCTTAATACGTGTAACTGATTTAATTAAATACTTAAATACTACCTTGAACTTAAAGGATTTTATGATAATAATAATAATAATAACAACAACAATAATTGACTCAAAAGATTTTATAACCCTAAACCCATCTTAAATTATTATACATTATTTTTAAACTTTGTTAATTCAAAAACCTTCCAAATCTCTACACATACACACGCATGTATGCACACTATATATACTATATACACAAACCTTATTCTAAAATCATTGGATATCACAAACTATTTCATAGCGTGTAGGTGCTAACTCTGCTATTTATATAGTCCTAAGCCTTTTTGCTTACTATATATAAATTTTTGCTCAGGCATTTATTCAGTTAATTTAAGAATCCTCTCCGCTAATCTATCCCTCAAATTTATAAGATACACACTTTGTATCTAATACACACACATACACACTAGACCACAGGTCTATACATCATCCATTACGTAATTCGATTTTTACCTACAATAGTCAATAAAATTAGTTATAGACTGCACGATCAGGGTAACTTTGGAAAATAATTTATATCTTTCCCTTTTACCTACTATTCAGTATGTATGTAATTTTCCCCACAGAAATTTTCTTTTTAAATTAACAATACCATTCTTTGCCTAACTTAATTGTTTGTCCAAATTAATGTATTAATCCTTTTATTCTGTTTGCATAAATTAAAAGTATTAATCTTTGAATTTTTTTATTATATAATAACTCACTTGTTCTGTATAAAAATTTGTAATGTAAGAAAAAATTCGTCATCTAACTTGAAGTAGTTAGGATGTTATTTTCTCATTTGTATTGTATTAATGGTACCCTATTAGATTATTGTATAAATATCGTTTTTTTTTTAAAAGGGGAGAGCAATGTAAAAATGAAATGAATAATCAATATTCATTTTTACATAAGAACCAAAATCGCTTAACGCGAGTTTGGATAATAATTTTACTTGTAGCTTCCTATTTTTTTGTTCGTGTCACAACCCTACGATCTACTATATCTATGGTTTAGTCGTATCCATTTTCCATTTGTTATAGAAGTTATTATAATTAATTACGATTGTCTTGCATCTCACCCTCGACCCTAGATTATACATACACATTGCATATAAGAGGACTGGAACCCGTAGTTGTGCTTCTTAGTCCTTGATACCCATTCTGTCTTTAATTCGTTTCTTTTAGGTCCTCCCAAATAATGACTTACAGTTATACTGCACGTATGACATAATGTGAATAACTATGACGTCATAAAGTAACTTAATTCTCTTCACGTTTTCCATACCTTGAACACTGAATCACGTGTTTAGTATTTGGACATCTTCCGTATTGAATGTATGGTAAATTCCTTAATAATAATAATAATAATAATAATAAAAAGAAAAAAAGAAACTTCATTCTCTATACATCATTAGTTATGTTGTTTCCTACCTATTGTCTACTGATACCTATCAACCTATCAGTCCATATTTTACGCGTCTCTATATTACGCACACAACCTATTGGATTATGTACATGTAAAATACGTCCACATATATTTTTTTTTTTAATTTTTTTTTTAAGTGCGTTCAACCCTCACAAGGCATTCATTAGGCTTACAGTAGTTAAATGCTCAAATTCGCGAATCAGCAGAACCGAACGTTTCTAAGATAAACATCCCCTTTCGCTCTGATCCAAATTTATAACATGTTAAACATATTATAACATATTATGTATATAAATCTATATCATGTGTGCCATGTACTTTGTATTATATTTCTAACATCTTAATTGTCTATTAATATGAAACACTGTAAAAACAAAACAAAGCTATAGTAACTGTTTAATTGTAATTAACTAATACTTTAATTAATAATAACTTGTAATGTACTTCAATGAAACTATAATTGAATGTAATGACTTTATATATAATGTAAGAATGTACTTTAATAGAACTGTAAGGGACAATCATAAGCGAATGGGAAGTAATCCA
>JAJOZX010004359.1:292500-297500 GCA_023014485.1 Bathynomus jamesi | reverse complement strand
CCCATACCCATACGGAGAAATTGAGTTATATTTAGAAGTTGGAAACGCGGTATACCCCGCGAAATGTTGTATAGTGGACACAGTCGCCACCTTTCAGACAGACATCCTACTAGGTATGGATTTTTTTAACCGGAATCAATGGGAGATTTACCCAGCCGGAAAGTTAGTAAAGTGTCGAAATAGGACACACCATCTCCGCGAGAATGACAGACAACTTAATGCTAATAGACTTAGTCAGTTCAGATTTCCGAAAGAAATAGGAAACCCCCTCCACTTGATAGCAGATCAAGTCAGCCGGTTGCATCCAGAGGGACAACCGCTCCAGAAATCAGACCCCAGGGTAATCAGTTCCAGTTGTTGAATCCAGTTGGATCAACACAGCAGTTTCCAGTCAGCAGTTTCCAGTCAGCCAGTTTCCAGTCAGCCAGTTTCCAGTCAGCCAGTTTCCAGTCAGCCAGCTTCAGTTCAGCCAATAAGGCAAATTTTAGTCGCCGAACCAGAATCAGATTCACAATTTTTCATATGCCCTACCGAGCATATAACAGTAGCACCTTATGAGAAGATTTGTTTCCTAGCAAAAGTAGTTAACAGTCAAGGAAAATTATTAGAGTCAGAGCGTACTCTGATTACAGAGAAAAGTAATTTCAAAAGAGATGTTCTTATTGCCCAAGTCCTTAGTCAGAGTCAGAATTCAGCTATCCCTGTTGTTTGTTTAAACAAAGGAAAAAGTCCTATAGAATTAACTTCAAATCAGAAAATAGGAACTGTTTCCACAGTAGAAGTAGATTCAGATTTCCCCATCAGTATGATAAATCGTGTTTCCAGTTCCTTAGAATTAAATCCTTCAGTATTAAAAGAAGAATATAAGAAATGTCTGGAGCACTCCCTTCAGGAGTCACCAGCTTTACAGGATCCCAAACTAATGGAATCACTTCTCGATTTCCTGATAAGAAATAGAGATGTGATTGCCCTAAAAGGAGATCCTCTGGGCCGAACTAATTTGGTCCCTTTTGAAATCAAGTTGGAACCCAATTCCAAACCCATTTTCATTCCTCCCTATCGGGTTCCACATTCCCAGTTAGTCACTATTGAGGAACACATCAAGGACATGTTGGAGCAGGATGTCATTCAGCCTTCAGCTAGTCCCTGGTCCGCTCCTATGATTCTCGTCTCCAAAAAGGACGGAACATCTCGCCCTTGTATAGATTTTAGACGCCTGAACAACATTACCATCCCAGACCGTTTCCCGATTCCAAACATGCAGGAAACAATTCTGAACGTAGGGAAAGCGAACTTCTTTTCATCCCTCGATTTAGCATCGGGTTATTGGCAAATGGAGGTCAGTCCCGAATCTCGGGCATTGACTGCTTTCTCCACTAACCGAGGCCATTACGAATTCCAGGTTTTACCTTTCGGAGTCCGAAATGGGCCTGCTAATTTCTCTAGGTTGATGAATATAGTCCTTTCCGACCTATTAGGTGTCGAAGCTCTCGTTTATCTTGACGATATTATCGTCTACAGTTCGGACATAAAAACACACTTTCAACGCCTTCAGAATGTGCTATCACACTTGAGAAAAGCACACCTTAAACTGAAGCTTGCAAAGTGCAATTTTTTACAAGAATCCCTGGTATACCTAGGATTCCTACTCTCGTCCACAGGAATTAAACCTGATCCAGCCAAACTCGAAGCCCTGGAAAGGTACCCTGTACCCAAGACCATCGACGACGCCCGTGCATTTATTGGTTTTGTCGGATTCTATCGGAACTTTATCCCCCAATTTTCAATATTGCTAAACCCATTACTAATTTGTTCCAGAAAAATTCGAAATTTAACTGGGAATCCGATCACCAACATGCCTTTGAAACTTTAATTAATAAACTAACCTGTCATCCCATTTTACAATATCCTGATTACACAAGACCCTTCATCATAGCCACAGATGCTTCCTCCTATGGACTAGGAGCCGTCCTGTTACAGGACGTAGACGGTGTGGAATTACCCATTGCTTATGCCAGTCAACTTCTCTCTGCACCTCAACGGAATTATTCCACTACGGACCGAGAGGCCCTAGCGGTATATTGGGCTTTGAAAAAATTCCGAAATATCGTCTATGGCTACGATGTAACCATCAAGACTGATCATAAGCCACTCACGTACCTCTTCAAGGACAAGCTACTTGAAGGACGATTGAGTAGATGGGCTCTGTTGATTCAGGACTTTGCAGCGAAAATCGTATACAAACCGGGAAAACTGCAAGTTATTCCAGACGGATTGTCGAGACTCAAGCCCGACAAGTGAATAAAATAGGAATTCTTCCTGTGTTCGACTACGAGTGTCTGCAATACTCCCAACAACAGGACCAACACACCCAGAACCTTCGGGCGCGCCTGGAACAAAAGGAACCATCGAAGGTAAAAGAACAGTACAACCTCAAAGATGGGCTCGTACATTTCAGGAACGAAGATGGAAACGACCTCGTGGAGATACCAAAGGATCTCGTCGATATAGCCATTGGACTTTGTCACGACTCACCTTTGTATGGACACATGGGGCCGGATCGCACCATCATGAGTCTTTTGGAGCGATACCACTTTCCCGAGATGAACAAAAAGGTACAAGAATACATCGCCGAATGTCCGTCGTGTTTAAAGCATAAGGGCAACGTACCATCCACGGCTCCGATGCATAAATATCCAGTATGCCAATGGCCCTGGCAAAGAACTGGAATGGATATACTGGGACCATTTCCCAAAACATCAAAGGGAAATCAGTACATCATTGTGTTTACGGACCACTTCTCGCGTTACAGTGAAGTAGCCGCCACTCCAGACCAGACCTCGGAAACTGTGGCAAGAGCCCTAGTGGAACGCGTCATCCAAAATCATACTACTCCTTCCATCCTAATCTCGGATAACGCCCTTAGTTTCACTTCCAAACTGTTCGAGTCACTCTGTAACATGTGTAAAATTAAAAATACACACATTGTGGCATACCATCCGCAGGCAAACGGCTTAGTGGAAAGGCACAATCGAAAGATCTTGGAAGCCCTGCGCCACGTTGTCGATGCATCCTCCCGTACATGGGATGATTCCCTTCCCATGGTACAAACAGCCATCAACAATGGCTACAATATGTCCATCGGGGACACCCCTCATTTCGTTCTCTATCACTACGACAAGCGTCTACCTTTTGATTTGCCCGACCAAACCGACCCGGCAGTTCTAACATCTTCCGAAATGGCAGAAGCAAATCAGCAACTAGCTGAACGATCTTTCAAGATTTTTGACATAATCCGCTATGCCCTCGACCAACGAAACCAACAGATGGAGCAAGAGCAACATAGGCGTCATCCCCGTCATCGGACTATAATCGTCGGTATGCGATGTTATCTGAAGAGCGTGAAACCGCCAGGTGCTCATCGCAAATTATACCCAAAATGGGATGGCCCATATAGGATTATGAAAAACCTCGGAAAAAATCGTTATGAAATCCTCGACCTCCGGGATCGTTCCAAACTAAAGATCATTCACGCTGACAATTTGAAGATAGCTTCCGAACACCTTCCCAAAAAACAGCTGCCAGGCGTTCGAGCCGCCTATCCTTCAAAAGGTCAAGATATTAACAAATCGGGCATGGATCAAAAAACTGAAGTGGTCACCGCGGGAACCGCTACTCATGACGAAGATTGGTACCTCGTAATACCACCATTACTCGAGGCAATATCTGAACAAGAGGAGGCCCCATAGCCAAGCGTCCCATCGGACCCAGACCCTGGAGAAACCCCTTCGAGAGGATCACTCAGTGGAACTCCACCATCTCCTCCAATTCCACCATCTCCTCTGTCACCACCCTCGCCGATTGATGATCGACGCACGGACCCTACATACCGCCCGCAAATGCATCAACTACGTGAACTAGAACCTTCACATAAGAAACGAACCCGCTCAGAATCCGAGCTCAACGGTCGACCCCCATTGCCACCAAAACGAGGCCGACCCCTTCGCCCACAAACACAAGTATCCACACAACTACCCCCAGCTCCGTATAACTTAAGGCGTAGAAATGAATAAAATTGTCCCCCTTATAATTTTCCAAATTATTTACTCTTGTAGACCTAGCATTAAAATTTCTACCGGAGTAGTTGTTATAGAAAAACTTGCATAAGGTAAATTTTTGAAAGGGCACGCAGACCTTTATAGAAATTTGCAACCCCCTGCTAGAATTAAAATCAATCTCCTTCAGATCCAAACCCAATTAAAAACGTTTAAAAGTAAAGTCCAAAATTCTTTCCAAGGAAAAGATCAGATTAGTCGCGTTCTGTTAGAAAATACCTTCGAAAATATTCAAACTACAGCACGCGCCCTATCAGAAATATTAGCCTTACCATGGATACAAACTGAAACTAAAAACTCAGAAACCTTTAACCAAAGAAGTAAACGGGGACTGATAGATATAGGAGGGAAACTGTTCAAAGGTTTATTCGGATTAGCAACCGAAGAAGATATTAAAAGAATTGAACTTAAATTGAATCTCTTCGTGCGAAATCGACAATATAATGGACACATGTTAGAACAAACTATCAGGTCATTACACGAAAGCAATCGCTTCCTTCACTCCCTTTCGGACAGATTCACATATCTTGAATCCATGTTAGCTCAATACAAAGAACACAAAAGATATCTAGAATTAATAGAGATAATGAACCTACAAGTAACCCTAATCGATAAATACTTACAACGAATAACTACGATTCATTCCAAGGTTTTGCGTGCAACCCAGCTAGCCCATGGAAAAATCACTCTTTCCACCCTAATACCATGGGAAATACTTCAGTCTTGATTCACACCGCCCAGTCACAATTAAATTATCACCCATATTCCCACTCAACCACACTAATTACCCTCAATTTCTAGAATACACCTGGACTGTACATGGACCACGCCCCTACACATACCTCATAATTATACCATTTTTCGATGTCCTCACTTATGACGTAT
>JAJOZX010004359.1:285000-287500 GCA_023014485.1 Bathynomus jamesi | reverse complement strand
CGGGTTTCCATCACCAGAAATCACGTAGCTGAAATGAGAAACGGTGAATCGTTAAGTATTGTTCACTTTATTTCTCAGATATTCAGACACACACAGATACACACACACACTATATAGAGATATATAGATATCTAATGAACGATTATGGAGACGCCGCGCAAGCATTAAACTTTGGAAGGCGGGGGCGACCTTTTATAGTTATTCAAATAAAAAGATTTTTCAGTCACCATGTTTTATTTACCAATGGAATAGATTCGCGGGGTGTCAGCATGAAAATTTCAAACTTTGCATTTAAGTGACACCCTAGTGTATATATTATATATATATATATATTATTTATTATATATATTATATTGCTTGTACCTTGTCGTGAATGGATGTGTTGTTTTGCTCTCTCTATTTAACACCCAAATTAGAAGGGAATAATCTACTCGGCGGTTTATTCTGTTTGCACCCGAAAGTGTATAAAGTATCAGTGAATCCGTGCATATAAATTATAAAGTGAATTTCATTAAAATTAAGAAAGTGCAATACAGTTTACATAATTTATCACCAATTTTAACGTATATATTCAAAACGAAATACGGTTGGCATTCGAGAAAGTTTGAAACAAAGCTGGAAAAAGGTCATAAAACACAAAGGTCAGAAAACCCTCGAAATACCCTCGACCATCGAAAGGAAAGAAACAGGAATAAAAATAAAAATAAAAGTAAATAAAGAATTTGTGTGGGTATTTCTTCTTGCGCTAATTAAGGAATATCATGGATATGGGTCCAAATTCTCACTTAATCTGTAATTTGTGGAATTTAGTAACAACAGAAAGCCTAGCGATTAGGTGTGATTTCTGCGAACGATTAAACGACTTTAACTGCATGAATTGGAATCATCGGGAAATAACTCTTGTCTCGAACGCGAAACAAGTCGTGGGGATGAAATTTCTATGTGACGCATGTACACAGACTGTAAATTCTTTCGCGGTCTTTAAAGAAATGGAGATAGCAGACTCGAAAGTTCCAAAAAAGAATGAAATAATGGGAACGCATGTGTCCGAAATGGTCCCA
Source organism: Bathynomus jamesi (assembly GCA_023014485.1). NCBI lineage: Eukaryota > Metazoa > Arthropoda > Malacostraca > Isopoda > Cirolanidae > Bathynomus > Bathynomus jamesi. The sequence continues at coordinate 286,439 of JAJOZX010004359.1, read as the reverse complement.
ACGAAAAACAAGATGGATGAGAGAGAAGACGAAATAACGATTAACAGCATAATAACGAACAACAATTTAATAACAAATAACGATATAAACAACATAATACGGAAGGAAGACATAGATGAAAGGAAAGAAATAAGTAAAAGTGGCGAAGTAGACAAACGGTCCAACGAGCGAAATGATAAAAAGATAACTAAAAACGTAGAAAATAAACAACCAAAGAAAAATAATGATAATGCCAAAACTAAGAACTTGGAAAATAATAAGAAAGAAAGCAGAAGCGTAAAAAATATCGTGCAAATACTACGCGAAAGGAAACTGCAGATATCGGGATGGGCAATGCATATATGCACATCCCACATTATGCAAAATGCATTACACAAGTGGATACTGCAAATTTGATAAGAAATGCATGTTCCACCATCTTACGGTCTGCAACACTTATGAAAGATATGGGAGTTGCAAATACGAAAAAATATGCCGATACCACCACCCTCAAAAGAACGCAACGAGGGAACAGAAAAAACGAACATCAAAGAAGAGTGGCAATTTTTTAGACGCAGCTAACACATTTCAGCTGCTAAATACTCTCCAGCAATTACAAAACCAGTTGACAAATATAAATATATAAATCCGAGAGCCGGACAGAAGGTACGAACAAAGACATTGCATGCGTTATCGGGACAACAGGCACAGACAAAGATAAAAAGAGGTAAATTCTCGGAGGACCACAAGGCAACGAAACCGGCACCCCCATTGGAAAACAAAGCGGAAACACCTGTATGCGAAAAAGAAAGAGAAAAAATAAAAATAATCCTAGCCAACATACAGGGCCTTAAATCAAACCAGTCCACGAACAAAGTTGCATACCTGAAAAGACTCATGCAAGAAGCCGGAGCAGACTTTGCATGCCTCACGGAAACTCATCTAAAGGACTGCCAGGCGAACTGTGAAAATTGTGAGTCCTGTATTGACAAAAAAGAAATACAAATTGACAACTATAACATCCTCCGAGCCGACAGAACAGTGAGACGTAAAGGAGGATGTGCTATTTACACACGCGAAAGGCACATAGCAGAAATGGTTATAAGTACCTCAAACAACTACGTAGAATGTGTAGCAGCAAAAATTGAAAAATTAAATATGGTACTAATTGTAATGTACAGACCCCCAAACACACCAACCTCAAAATTTTCAGATTCCATTACAGAGGTAAGAAACTTAGTAAAAGATCTACACTCTCCAACCCCAAATATTTTTCTCTGTGGTGATTTTAATTTCCCATTCATGAAATATAAAAGGATAGGAAAAAATATATGTATACACCAGGACAAGGGGGCACACGAGAAGACCAGGAGCAGGTAAAAATGCTACTAGCTTTAGCTGATGAATTTATGTTAACGCAAGAAATAACAGAAAACACAAGAAAAAACAACTGCCTAGAT
>JAJOZX010004359.1:205000-280000 GCA_023014485.1 Bathynomus jamesi | reverse complement strand
TTTAAAGAAAAGAAATAAAAGGAATACATGTGAACGTATGTACATGTACGTAACTATGTACGTAATCATGATCATCAGGGGACATGTACGAATGTCAAAGTATTGTACACATTTGGGTAATCACACAACAGGTTGACAATGGTGGACAATAGGTAGCTGAATGAATAATTAATAAAATTAACAAAAGATAAAGGTCAAGAAAGGACATGGATGTATGAATGAACAACATATAAATAATGACGTGTAGAGTGTACAGTTTTTATTATTATATTAAAGAATTTCATTACATTGTATACAAGAGATATGATGAGGGGCAATTAATGACGGGAAAATGTGAAGGGAATTAAGTTACTTTATTACGTCATAGTTACTCAAATTGTCATACTTACAGTGTAAGTCATTATTGGGAGGATTTAAAAGAAACGAATTAGAGACAAAAAGTGGGTATTAAGGACTAAGAAGTACAACTACGGGTTCCAATCCTGCTATATGCAATGTGCATGCATAATCTAATAAAATTTAGGGGCGAGGGTTAGACAAGACAACCATAATAGAATAGCACAAATCGAAATTCTATCCTAACTCGCTCAGGCGGTTTTGGTTTCTCATGTAAAAATGAACATTCAAACATAAAAACCATACAAACATAAGTACTGCATGAAGACAATGAATCAATATAATGATTGTATAGGAATTGTTCATTTTACATATACATATATATATATATATATATATATCAGGCACGTGCCGTGAGTAAATACTCAGGGTAGGCAGACTCAATGCGCGAGCGAAGCGACCGGTTCCAAGCTAGGGGGTCTGGGGTGGGCGCGAGCTCCCCCAGCGGGTTGCGGGGCGGAGCCCCAGCCACGAACGAATTTTAAGCATAATTAACCCCTTCCGCACCATTTGTGCTAATTTTTGGTCAACAACAAATATTTACTTACCGCTTTATTTGTAGATGAATTCCATTCTTCTCTCTTTGTTAGTAACAAAAATATCTGTAATTTTTTCAAAGAAATTGTAAGTGGGATTTTGCTCCATTTTAGTAAATCTTTCCTTTTCAATTGAAATTAGGGCAAGTGATGAAAGTCTTTCCTGTTTCATTCTATTCCTGGTGTAGCTTTTAATTCTTTTCAAAGCTGAAAATGACCTCTCAACAGAAACTGTTGTAGCTGGAATTGTTAAAATCAATTGCAACAGCTTCACCGCTTCAGGAAACGTTAGTTCAAGTCCATTTTGAAATATGAAAGCAAGCAAATCTTTAATTGATTTATCCCTGAACACTTGTGCACTATAAATTCCAGCTAGATCAGTTTTCAATCTTATGACATCGAAGAAGTTACCATAATTCTTCTCTAAACTTTCTAGTGCATCCTTATCAATTTCTGTAGCTAGTTTTAGAAACTTTTTACTATCAACTAATGAAATAAATTGTAAATTTTTGAAATCACTGTATCTTGCTTCCATATGCTGCAGTATATCATTCAATATTAGACAGAATATTCTTTCTCTTTCTTTTTTAATGGGACCTTTTGTACGACATTTTGATTCAGTCAAGTTATTTTCTTTGAAACATTCTTCAAACTTCTCATAGATATCATCAAAATTTTTGCGCAGACCCTCGAGGGAATTCATTGTTTCATTGATTCTTTCAATGCAATATGGAATATCTATAATTTTAGTTTGTAAGATATTCTAGAGTGTGTCAGTTCTAATGAAAATCTTATCATATACCATGAGAAGAAAGTATGTTGAATCTTTCGTTAGCCAATTATAAAATCCATTACTCCTCACTAAAGTATCTGAGTCCCACAATAAAGGATTGCTGTCAATGTTGTTGAAAAGTTTACAAAGGTCACTATGATAGTGTAAAATAGTTTGCACTAGCTTTGAGTTAGAACTCCATCTCGTTGGTGCAGCCTTTGGAATGCGTTTATGTACTATTTCATCAAGAAATTGCGTTCGTTTTGTAGAGTGATTGAAAAATGCAGCAAGACCATCAATGGTCTTGAAAAAGATTGTACATTCAGGTATAAATTTCGCTGACTGAGATAGAGCAAGATTCAACTTGTGAGCGTAGCAATGGGTAAATAACGCTGATGATGCCTTTTCTCTTACTTTAGCTTGAACGCCATTTAAATGCGATGCCATTACCGATGCTCCATCATATGTCTGTGCTACAAGCTTCTCAGCACAGTTGTATTTATCTAAATTTCTAAATATGCATTCTGTTACACCAGTAGCTCTTCTGTCTTTAAGTTCGTCAAATCCTATGAAAGCCTCTTTAATTTCAGAATCCAATACATATCTTAAAACTGTGGAACATTGAGCTGTATTTGAAATATCAGTCCATTCATCCACTTCTATAGCAATGAATGGGGATCTTGCGATATCTTCTTTAATATTATTTTCTACAGCTATGCCTACTGCTTCAATCAAGTCATTTTGTATCTTGTTAGAAACGCCAGAAAACGCGGATGAAGTCTGTAAATGTTGTGCTAATTTTTGGTCAAATTTCGCAGTGTAGTTCAGTAACTCAATATAGTTTCCACGATTTAAAGAGGATTTATCTTCATTATCACCGCGGAAAGCAAGTTCTTTTAATCAAAAAGCAAGTAGCAGAAATTAATGTTTTCATTATGTCTCTGTTTTCCTTTACCTTTTTATTGTGAATTTCAATGCTAATTTTTTTTGCTTATCTATGCTCAAGTCGATTCGTGTAGATCCAAATGTTTTCAATGATATTTGACTTTCATAATGCGCAGAAGACCTCTCGTGCTTACTTAAAGCATTAGTCAAATTATTTAAATCACAATATCCTGTTCTTATCCACACACTTTCACTAGATACGGAAAATAACAAGCATGGAAAACAAAAGAGTCTACCTGTTGTAACACAACCACACAACCACTCTTTCTTGCTGTACCACGTCGTTTGAAACGTTCTGATTATTTTTGTTCCTTTACGCTGTAGCAACTGTTTCAGTTCCGGTGTCGGCCTACCATTTTTAATCACATTCAACCTTTCTTCATAAGACAGTTTAGAAAAATTCTTAAGATACTCACTGTCCATATTTGAAAAGGGTTAAATTTTGAAATAAAATGTCTAAAATTTAGTTCAATCACCAGAGGCAAACGACAACACAGACGCGCGCACAGCCACACACCTGACCATGTGCCCGAACGGCAAAACACTGAGTGAAAAGCAGAACTAAATCTGCTTATATAGCGCAGTATTTGTCACAGCTTGGAGCTCCACTCACGGCACGTGGGAAAATTTCATTGTCAAGCGTTAATATATATAGAGGTTGAAAGGCACGGGGAAATTGTGCTTCTAACACAATATTATCCATTTACAAATTTATACATTGAATTTCATACATTAAATTAACATTTATATAATGAAGTGAAAATCATTTACTTTTTATATTTAATATTTTTAGTTTTATTCAGGGTAAGCACTGCCTACCTTGCCTACCCAGAGGGCACGTCCCTGATATATATATATATATATACATACAGGGTGTCCCATAAGTCCGGCACCATAGGAAAAATAATAAAAAAAGGCAAAACAAAAGCTTTTATTTACAGAACGTGCTCAATATGTCCACCATTGTTTTTAATACACAAATTCAGACGTGATACCCAGTCAGCAAGCACACGGTGAATGATGTCAGGAGTAATGGTGTTACATGCCCCAATAATGCGCTGCCGCAAATGTTCAACACTCCTAATTTTCTCTGCGTATACCAGCGCTTTCAAGTGGCCCCAGAGATAAAAAATCTAGTGGCGTGAGATCCGGGCTTCTCGCTGGCCATTCCACAGGCCCTCGACGTCCTATCCAATGACCAGGGAATTGTTGGTACAGGTATTCCCTTACTTGGGTGCTGTAATGTGCAGGAGCGCCGTCTTGCTGGAACCATGTTGGGAAATTTCCTTCTTCGTTCAAGACACTGGGAAATGCTTCTTCCTTGAGCATACGTAGGTAGGTGCCTCCAGTGACATGTTCATCGAAAAAGAGGGGGCCTATGATGCGATAACTCCAAATGCCACACCATACCATCAACCGAGATGCACCGTGTTCCTTTGAAGAGGTATACCAGTGAAGGTTGTTTTGAGACCAGTAGCTGGTGTTCTGTCGATTTACCTGACCATTTCCATAAAAAACAGCCTCGTCACTGAAGAGAATGGTGGACGAGAAATTGGCATCCCGAGCATAAGAAAAATATGAATTATGGTTTGTAGAAATAGAAAAATATGAATTTCTCCTATGATGCCGGACTTATGGGACACCTTGTATATATATATATATATATTATATATATATATATATATATATATATGGGAATATATATTATATATATTCCCATATATATATATATATATATATATGTATGATACACACACACCGTGCATGGAACAAGGAACTCTTTTGGGATAATTAAATCCACTATAGTCCGAATAAGTAATGGTAAATGACAAACACCATTGTTTTTCTTTTTCTTGATGCTAGCCCGACGTGGGCAACGGGTCACTCGCAAAGAGGTCCCATAAATATAGCTTCCCTCACCAGCTATCTGGAAAGCAGACAGGATCCAACTTTGGGAAATGCATCTAGGGTTTAAAACAGACTAGCCCTGCTACATTTAGAACGTCAATATAAGCAAAAGACTCGCTGCCTTCACATCAGATTGAATACATCAAACCAAAATGGGTAACTATTAAATTTTTACCCAAAAACCAAAACTTAAACCTCAACTGGCAGAATTGAGCGTCCACTTTTCAAGGCACATAATATGTCCGTTTCAAGATGGGAATGAACTCAGAATGGTCCCCTGAGGTATTTTATGATACACACAGACCGTGCATGGAACAAGAATTCTTCTGGGATAATTAAATCCACTATAGTCCGAATAAGTAATGGTAAATGACAAATACCATAGTTTTTCGTTTTCATGCTGCTAGCCCGACGTGGGCAACGGATCACTCGCAAAGAGGTTCCATAAATATAGTTTCCCTCACCAGCTATCTGCAAAGCAGACAGGATCCAACTTTGGGAAAAAAACCTCAGGGGGACCATTCTGAGTTCATTCCCATCTTGAAACGGACATTTTATGTGCCTTGAAAAGTGGACGCTCAATTCTGCCAATTGAGGTTTAAGTTTTGGTTTTTGGCTAAAAATATAATAATTACCCCTATTTGTTTGATGTACTCAATCTGACGTGAAGGCAGCGAGTCTTTTGCTTATATTGAGGTTCTAAATGTAGGAGGGCTAGGCTGCTTTATATCCTCGATCCATGTCCCAAAGGTGGATCGTGTCTGCTTTGCAGATAGCTGGTGAGGGAAGCTATATTTATGTGACCTCTTTGCGAGTTACCCATTGCCCACGTTGGGCTAGCATCATGAAAAAGAAAAACTATGGTATTTGTCATTTACCATTACTTATTCGGACTATAGTGGATTTAATTATCCCAAAAGAGTTCCTTGCTCTATGCACGGTCTGGTATCATAAAAACCTCAGGGGACCATTCTGAGTTCATTCCATATATATATATATATATATATATATATATATCCGGCATGGGGACGAGCGCTGGCCTCTGGCCTCGAGGCCGAAGCTGAGGCCTTAAGATTGTTAGGCTGAAGGTATTTGCATTCAAAAGTGTGATATTCGGATGCAAATAACGAATGCTGCATTTGCACCTCTGGTTGCAGATACTCACTTCGAAATATTTTACGAATAAGCTCCTCCATGCTTTTGGAAGGCTCAACAATCTCGCCTAGCCTAGGCCTAAAGATCTTCCAAAGGTAACCTACAGTAGCCTCACACTAGCCTGCATCTTCTTTTTTTGAAATCCATAAGGGGGACTGGAATAGTGTGATTGGAGAAGGGAAAGACGGAAGGGAGGTTGGACCATTCGGATTAGGTAGAAGAAATGAAAGAGGAGAAAAGCTAGTAGAATTTTGCAGAAGGCAAGAACTCATGGTGACTAATACTTGGTTCCAAAATCACAAAAGAAGGAGATACACATGGAAAAAAACCAGTAGACACTGAAAGATTCCAAATTGACTTTATTTTGGTAAGACAGAGATATAGGAATGCAGTGAAGCATTCGAAAGCTTATCCTGGAGTAGATGCTGACTCCGATCATAACTTGGTGGTAATGGAAAATCGCGTTCGGAACTTTCGCCGCAGGACTTTTCGCCGCAGGACCTTTCGCCGCAAGGAATTTTCGCCGCAAGGAATTTTCGCCGCCGCAAAAGAATTTTTAAAAAATAAAAAATAAAAAATAATTTAAATTTTTAATGGAAAATAATAAATAAAACGGTGTATAAAAAAATTAAAACAAATTAATTAAACGATAAATGAAAATAGAATGTTAATTTTAAAATGAATGCAAATTCATAGCAATACTCCGCAAATAATGAAGTTTTCGTTGAGGTTAGGTTAGGTTAGGTAATGGAATATAAATGTAAGCACTGCACCGAAATAAACTATTGTGGGCGGAGCTTAGGGGTAGACCAGTTAGCTCAAAGACAAGGGCATATAATTTTATAAAACTGACAGTATCTGTTATTGCATGTGCAGTATCACTTTAAACCATCAAAAATGGTTTTTAAAAACCTAAGGGTTCAAAACCTTTGAATTACATGAAATCACTTATTTAAGAGAATGAATAAATGAAAATTTCCAAGTCATCCAAACCCGACGTATTAGAGTTCAGAAAATTTGGTAGGCTTATATTTATATATCTATACAAATTATATATTTTGCAGCGAAAATTCCTTACGGCGAAAATTCCTTGCGGGTAAAAATTCCTTGCGGGTAAAAAATTCCTTGCGGGTAAAAAATTCCTTGCCGGTAAAAATTCCTTGCGGGTAAAATTCCTTGCGGGTAATTCCTTGCGGAATGCATGCACTTAGATAGAAAAGACAAGAAAATGATAAATAGAATAAATAACAAAATCATAGGGATTTATGGCTTCCTGTGGATCAAATGCATGAAAAAAAATAAGAATATGGAACAAAGAGCAATGAAAATAGGCAATATATGTTTACCGACCGATGACAAGGAAACACCAGGAAGCGCTGATACAAACGAACACGAGGCGCAGGACAACACAAATCAGGAAAGCACGCTACGCTACAGGGAGATGCAAACGTAGCCTCAGAGGATGAAATATCCCCTGCTAAAGAGAGGTATAACAGGAACACAAAGGAGAAAGAGAGGGATACCAGAAACACAAAGAAGAAAGAGGAAGATACCAAGAACACTCATGAAAACTCGCCGAAGACAAAAAAAAACACTTAGTAGAGAAGAAATGGTGGCGGAACAGAAGAAAGCAATTGAATCACATAGAGATCGTAAGGAGATTAAACGACGGGCCATATGCGAATACTATAAAACAAGGTCGTGCTTATATGGAGCAAACTGCAGGTACAGTCACCCCAAAAAATGCTTCGATATGATGAGGAATGGAAGATGCAGATACGGACAAAACTGCCACTTTTTTCACCCTCCTATGTGCAGACACTCACTGACAGAGAGAAAATGCCTAAATATAGAGCGCCCATATTTTCACGTAAAGGGTACCCAAAGAATAGAACGGGGAAGAACAGACCCTATCCGTATTAGAAGTAACAACAGGAGCAAGAAAACAAATTTTTTAGAGGAAATGAGAACGATAAAAGCACAGCTTGACCTGCTAACAAGAAAGGACAGGACTCCGCAGGTATATTCCCCACACCACACCACTACATACATCACCCCTCTATCTAACACCACCCACCGGTAATACAACCACAGTGGTATGAAGTGCCGCAACCCCAGTTCTCTCAAATGCAGCGGCCAAACCAATAACACCAAACAGGAACCGACATCGACCTGGAAACGACCACTATATAGGAAAACTGAACACGGAAATTAGAAACACAATAAATGTTTTATACAGAAATATTCAAGTCCTCTACACGGACCATGCAGGCTGCAAATTACACTACTTACAGAATTTAGCTACCGAATCCAGCATAGATATTATATGCCTAACGGAGACACACTTGCATAAATGCGAAAAAGGCTGTGAAAACTGTATCGAGGAGGACTACAACATACACAGAGCAGATAGAGTGGCTAGACGAGGGGGAAGGTGTTGCATCTACATGAAAAACACACACACATGTGAAGTGAAGGTAAACAAATCAAACAGCACAGTCGAAGTTATTATATTAGAAGTAAAAGAACTGAACATAACCATTATGAACATCTACAGACCACCTTTGCACAGAAATTTGGTACTTTCAAAGCAGTAAAATAACTTGAATTAATTTTATCTGATATCAGACAGTTTCAGCCTTCACTTTCTGACATTTAACTTCAACTTCTTACTGTGGTTTGATTGCATGCTTCACGAACAACAGAAAGAAGTATCAGATTGATTAACAAGGAAACTCTGAAGATATTCACAGTATATGAAGAAACTCTGAAGAAAGTTCGCATAAGGAAAGTACCTGATTATGTTGTTGAAACTTTACATTTTGTGCTTCGCAGTTTTAACTTTGTGGTGCTAAATTCTTCCCAAGAAGATTTCTGTATTGGATTTTGGACATATTTCCAGTGAAAATTAAAGGAAAAAGAAAGAGAAGAAACAGACTCCATATTAGAGCAATTTAGCAGACAGACGGGCAATACATTTTCAGAACTCCAACAAAGAGAGCAACATAAAATTGCAGACGAAGGATAAGCACAAAATAACAATGTTCTTTTAATATATTCACAGTAATAACTGAATCTACACACAGTATTAAAACCAAAAGTTAGCAGCTGACGAGGAAGCTTCTATCAGTAGCTGTATCCTCCAGCGCGGACACGTCAACGCGAAGAATAGGCAACGTCAAACCGAAACATCAACGCGCTGGTGGCCAAATTTCCTCAAATCTCCGTGCAATTAGCTGTCTACGGTTGGCCAGCCTGACAGTCGACGGCCTGTTGCGTGGCACGGTAAGAGTGCCGATCGGCTCCCGGGGACGGACCTATACCAGCGTGCTATTTTTTTCATTTACGGGGAGCAATTGCATGCTTCCCGGACTATTCTTACTCTCCGGCGACATTGAGACTAATCCAGGCCCCACTACAACTTACACATGTCACCATACACAAAGACACAGACACAATAGGACCATGAGACACATACAGAAGCATAATATTAACATATTACAGTACAACGTAGATGGCCTCACAAACAAAATCATGCAGCTTAGGGAATTCGTACACAAACAAAACATTCACATAGCACTTATACAAGAAACAAAACTAAAACGCACACGCAAAACACCCACCATCCCTGATTTCACGGCGATCCGTCAAGATCGTACTGGCGGTCACGGGGGTGGACTCATCACTTACATACGTAAAAGCATTACCTACATTGATGCCACCCAAAACATTACAAACACAATCCAAGCAGATAACACGATAGAAGTACAGGCAGTTAACATTAAAACACGCGCAAAACACAACACCACACTCATCAACATTTACATCCCACCAGAGAGTTCACCTCAAGTGCAAGCCAATTACAATCCACAGTTACACAATCTGGTCTCTCTCACTAATGTCATCTTAGGAGATGTAAACGCTAAAGACACTAGTTGGTACCTGCACAACCAAAGCAACACCAGAGGCGCCAACATAGCCACACAACTAAACAGCCTCTTCATTTTTAACAATACAGAAGAACATACACACATACCACATCAAGCAGGATACTCACCTCCTCCCCAGACATAATGTTCTGTTCCCCTTCACTAGCAACACATACACACTTGAGAACAGAAAACCAACTGTCATCAGACCATCTGCCCATCATCATTACAATATGTTCTACACTCTGCCCCAACAGCCTAAGGCACACTTACAGAAATTACAAAAAAGTTGAATGGGAACAGTTCAAAATACAGACTGAGGAACAATTCACCACATTAAACGGCACACCCATCATAAACATCAATACAACACTCAAGACATTTAATCAGATCATCAATAATGCAAACAAATACATACTCAAGGACAACATTAGGAAATACAACCCAAATTACACTAGAGAAATAACCCACCTCATAAGGCAACTTAACAACCTCAAACATAACACATAAACACCACACACAGAAGCCATAAAATAGCAGATACAACAGTTCAGCACAGAAATAAACAACAAACTTAAAGAAAAACAAACGGAAACATTTAGGGAATTCATAACAACACTAAACCACTCCACATATACATCCAGGCTATACAAGACTATAAACAGCATTACCCACTCTAACAGCGGCATTCACACCTCACACGCGGCTATCTGTCGCAGCCAAAATAATATCCCAACACATACGCAACAAGCTAACATTCTGGTTAATCACCTCGCAAAGATAAGTCACTTAAACAGAGACAACAACCAGAAACACGCAGACAGACAAACAGCCAGACACAAGACAACCTACAGACTCGACACGACCATTACACCCTTCAATACAGACCAGACCACCAAGATCATCAAAAACATTAAGAATTCGAAGGCTACTGGACCAGACAACATATCTAACATACACCTTAAACACTTGGGCCCACAGGGAATACTAACTCTCACAAACATCAGCACATATTCATACCAACACTGTATTATTTCTAACGTATGGAAACAAGGTAAAATTATTACACTACTCAAACCAAACAAAAATCCAACAGAACCAGCTTCTGATAGACCCATTACTTTACTATGCACAGCTTCCAAAGTAACAGAAAGACTAATCTTACAAATCACCAATCCACACATATCACTATCGCCTACTCAACATGAATTCAGACCTCACCACTCAACCACGACATTACTCACTAACTTCACGCAGCACATCTTGGGTGGTATCAACTCCAGACGACCAACTCAACGTACACTATTAGCAACAATAGACATTAGTAAAGCATTTGATGCTATCCCACGCTTCCCTCTCATAAACAAAATACTCAACACAAACATGCACAATAACACCAAAAGGTGGCTGAGCAACTATCTATCAGGAAGATACTCACAAGTCAAATTTAATGGCAAGTCATCCAAAAACAAGCTTTTTCCGAACGGGTCCCTCAAAGTTCTCTTGTCTCACCAACACTGTTCAACTTATACATGCATGACATTCCAGCACCCATAGATAACAAGCTTACCTTATCATCATATACAGATGACATCACTCTAACATCCACCTACAACAACATCGACACCGCTATGTACGTCAAGACTTAACACGCTTAGGGTACTAACAGGCACAAACTTTGGACACCAGCAGGAAACAACATCACTCATATACAAACAATATATTCGCTCAGTTATGGACTATGCTAGCCCATACTGGGCACCCATTATCTCAAACACACACATAAACACCTTACAGACAATACAAAAGAACGCACTTCGTATCATTACAGGCTGCACTCAAACAACACCACTAGAACACCTGCACACAGAAATAAAAATACTGAAAGTTAGGGAACATTTAGACATGAGGGGGACACAATTCATGGCAGCAGCGACAATTAACCCACAACACCCTTGCCACTACATATACAATCATGCACCAACATCTCGCACCATTAAGGTAACACCAGAGAGACATTATACCCAAATACTTCATTCCATACCACGCCCCACAGACATCACACAGTACAGAAAACACATACACACACCTAACTCACAAAGCACTGATACGATTCGGTCCGAATGCGGTCTTAGGTTCGAAGCCGCCACCCATTGACAGGTCAGAGACCAGCCTGAGCAGATGGGATCGAGTTAACTGAGCACGATTCCGATGTGGACACCACCCCAACTTACAGACATATAAACACAGACTAGACAACTCCACAGACGACACCAGCCACCTGTGCCAGGACACACCACAAACAATTGAACACATTATGACAGACTTTACCGCTCTAGCACAACATAGAACACAACACAACATCACTAGTTCGCTGAACCTCTGGTCCACTCTGGAGAGGGCGATCGGTTACCTGCGTGCTGCCGGCTTGCTCGATCAGGTTAGGCTGATCGGCTAACCAACAACAACAACAGACCACCAAACACCACAAAAAGTGAATTTCAATTTGCTTCAAATGAAATAGAAAACATTAAAATTACTTGAAACTCCAGCAACAAATATTCTAATTTTCGGAGATTTTAATTTCCCATTCATAACATGGAAGAAAAATAACGAAGTTATATATGTCAAGAAGTTTCATGGCAACATCAAGGGAGGGGCGAGAGGGGCGACCGCCCCGAGCGGCACTTCCCGAGGGGCGGCAAATTACTGTCAGGCGGGCGCAGTATGCAAAATTTTGGGTTTTTATGTTTTAAAATGCAACCCTCCAAAAAATTATATCTCATCATTGTCGCGCGTTATTTGTGTACAAAATATCCATGGTTTTGATGAAAAATCATCATTAAATGCTATATATGCCACCTCAATGCCACTATTTCCACAAATAGTTGCGTTAAATTTTCACATCGGAAAGGTTGCCAGCCCTATTTTTCAGACTTTCCCTATATTATTTAGGTTAGGCTTTGCATTCTTTGAGCTTTGATGATGTTAATAATTAATGGTTGTTTTATTTTGCAGATACCCTACTGAATTAGCAAACATGAGCAAACGACAGAGACTGAGTGGTGCTGCATACAAGAATCTTCGCGAAAAAAAAGAGGAGGCAGGCAAGCGTGCTGCTAAGCGATTTCATCAGTTAATGGGATTCTCAGACACACCTTCAGTGCCTTCTGGGAAGCAAGGAGATCAACCGCAATGTGATATATCTTTAGAGATAGATGTTCAAGCGGCAACTTCAAGTGAACCCCCAAATAATCAGGATCAACCCTCATCTACATCACAAAGTCACCCACCCACCCATCACCCACAGAGTCTGTTTAACGATTCTGGCAACTGGCTCGTTCCAATGACGTACAATTTGAGAATCGAACTCATTAAACGTGGACCATCACATTTGAAAAACATGAATGGACCCTTTCCAGCTGATTCAAACAATAGGTCAATGTCAAAAGTTTGGTATTTCAAAACTTTGGAAAATGGCGAAAAAATTGAAAGGTCATGGCTAATCTTCTCACCTTCAAAATGTAGCTTGCAATGCTTTTGCTGTCGTCTCTTCAACAACATCTCCAGTGCATTTGGAAAAGAAGAATGATTTTTTGCCTGGAGGAAACTGAATCCAAGAGTACCTGAACATGAAAACAGTCCATATCATACCCGATGCTTTGAACAATGGAAAGAGTTGTCTATGCGCCTTCAGTTGAATGCTACAATAGATAATGCACATCAGTTGCAAATAAAACGTGCTACTGCTAAGTGGAAAGAAATACTGAGACGAATTTATGACTGCATCATGTTCTTGGCAAAACAAGATCTTGCATTCCGAGGGCACCGAGAGAACTTAAATGAAGAAGCTGGGCTAGCTGGCAATTCTGGAAACTTTTTGGAGTTAATAAAACTAATGGGCAAATATGACCCAGTAATTAGGGAACATCTTACAAAAATACGAATGACTGACAAGATATCCACTACGTATTTGTCACCTAACATTCAAAATGAGTTCATCACACTAATCGGCTGTAATGTTCGAAAATGTATAATTGATAATGTGTCTAGTCAGTGCAAAGTACTTTGCAATAATTTTCGATAGTACACCAGATATATCGCATATTGATCAGATGTCTCAGGTAATTCGCTATGTGTCGATTAAAGATGGTAATGTAGAGGTGAAGGAATCCTTCGTTGATTTTATTAAATTAGAGGGGAAGACTGCTGAGGCAGTTACTGATCTCATTGTCACTAAGCTCCGTGAGGATGGGCTGGATATCCAGATTTGTTATGGTCAAGGGTATGACAATGCTGCTACGATGGCAGGTATTCATCTTGGAGTTCAACGCAGAATTCTTGATGTTAGCAAACACGCTGTTTTCATTCCTTGCAATAACCACTCGCTGAACTTGGCTGGAGTTCATGCCGCGGGACTGAGTCCTAATGCTGTAACTTTCTTTGGAACAATTGAACGAATTTTCGTCTACTTTTCTTCCTCTACTCATCGTTGGGATGTCTTAACAAAAATTCCAAAATCACTGTCAAGCGAGTCTCTGATACGCGGTGGAGTGCTAAGTATGATGCTGTTTCTAGTCTTAAGAAGAACTTGACTCACGTTGTTAGTGCCTTGGAAGAACTGAGTGAAGGGGTCTCCGAAAATCTGGACACAAATGGCGATGCTGAAGCTCTGTTGACCTTCATCATGTCATACATATTCATTGTGTACTTATTTTTCTGGGATCCAGTGCTGAAAGAAATCAATGATGCTCAGCTATATTTTCAAAGAAAGGGACTTGCTTTGGACCAGTGTGCATTAAAAATGAACTCTTTATCCGTGTTTTTAACTAATGAACGAGAGGCAGTAGTATCAAACGCTGCAGATGCCGCCGAAGAGTTCTGTAATGAAATGGATATCAGTATAGACCGCAGAGTCAGGAGACGGAGAAGAATGCCTGGAGAGCAAGCTCGTGATGCTGGATTGACCGTGCAAGAGGATGTACGCAGAGAATTTTTGAAATCATGGATCGTTTATTAGCAGAAATTGAAAAACGCACAGTTTGTCTTAAAAACATGAATGATCGCTTTGAATTTCTGTCTCCTTCGTACCTTTTGAATCAGTCCAAAGATGAAGAAATTAATACCAAGGTCAATAATTTTTCTTCCATCTACAATGACATTAATCCAGGAAGTCTACTGGAAGAAATAAAGCGTTTGCGCAGACATTTGCTCAGTTTCGAAAGCATAAGCGTCGACGATGATCCAAAGAACTGGGATATGTTAAAACTACTTCAGTGGATCGTTAAATGGGATCTAGTGGAATCTTTGCCTCATATAACAATTGCCCTCCGGATCTGTCTAACTACATGCATGTCCGTGGCAAGTTGCGAACGAAGTTTCTCGAAACTGAAACTTATAAAAACTTACCTCAGGTCAACTATAAGTCAATCTAGACTGAGCAATTTGGCGATTATTTCAATTGAACGCGAAGTTGCAGAGACAATGGACATAGAAAAAATCATTCATGAATTTTCTGTTATGAAAGTCAGAAAATTTAACTAGGCATTATACATTATATAGTTATTGTTAAAATTATGTAGTGTATTATGTACGGTACATTATGTAGTATTGTTAAAATTGAAGTTGCTTTATTTAAGTTTTTCTTCCAATAAAAGTTTTGTTTAGAAGTGTATTTTTGTAAAGGAATTGTTTTTAAAATTGAAAATTGTTGCGGGGGGGGGGCGGCGTTGGCATTTTCGCCCCGAGCAGCAAAAAGTATTGGTACGCCTCTGGATAGAACCCAAGCAACAATGCTATTAGATATTATGGAACATTACGCCCTTACCCAGGAAATCTGTGAAGCTACGAGAAAAGAGAACGTTTTGGATTTATTCTTGACAAATAACGAGATAATAATAAATAAAAAGTAACGCACTTAAAGTTCTCCGATCATAACCTCATCGATATACAATTGAAGTTAGCACCCAGAGGTCCGAAAACGCATCCTAGAGAGGCAGAACGAATATTTGAAGGCTTAAATATAAATTCTGAGAAAGTAAATTGGGAAAACCTAAATAAAGATTTAAAGGAGGCAAATTGGGAATTGCTACTTCACGAGAAGACTCCACAAGAAATACTCTGTATAATAGAGCCTGAAACCAAACTTATAATATTGAAACATATTCCAGAGAGACAGGAAAGAAAACGTAGCAAGCTCGAAACGAAAATCAGGACACTATTCAGGCAACGGAGACAAACCGTAAAACATCTCCACAGATGCAGAACTGATGGAAAGAGACTAAAACTAGAGATGAAACTTGGCGAAATAGAAAGAGACCTAAAGCAAACATTCGTACACAAGACAAACGAGGAGGAAAACAAGGAAGCAGAAAACATAAAAAAATAACCCAAAATACTTGTACACGTTTGCGAAAAGGAAAATGCATTGTAAGGAGAGTATTGGTCCGTTGATAGACGGGGAGGCCGAATACACAAATGACCCGAAAGAAATAAGCAAACTGCTTAGGGAACAATTTAACTCTGTGTTTAGCACCCCTAAGTCCGAGATGGAAGTTGAAAACCCAGGCGAATTTTTCGACATGGACTTCGAGTTCACAGAAGGAGATGTAATGACGGCCTTATCACAGATGCGAAACAATTCAGCGCCAGGGCCAGACACATAGAATGCCACGTTTCTGAAGAAATGTAAAGAGAGTATTGCCAAACCGCTGTACTTACTATGGAGGAAATCACTCGACATAGGACAAATTCCACTCCCCTTAAAGAACGCGAACATTGCCCCCCAATTTAAAGGTGGTAACAAGAATTATCGGCCAGTGGCTCTCACCTCACACCTTATGAAGTGTTTTGATCGTATAATTGAGGCAAAACTACCTACTACCTACGAGAAAAAGACTTCTACAACCCAAATCAACATGGTTTAGTGCTGGAAGATCATGCCTATCACAGCTACTAGACCACCAGGAGAAAATATTGGTGTGTCGGGAACAAAACATAGTTGTAATACATACGGACTTTGCTAAAGCCTTCGATAAATGTGACCATGGAATCATAACACAAACTTAAGAATACAAGAATTACTGGAAAGCTAGGAAGATGGATATTTAATTTCTTGACGCAAAGAACACAAAGAGTGGTGGTAAACGGAGTTAAATCGGAAGTCTCAGAAGTCGTGAGCTCTGTCCCACAAGAGACAGTATTAGCTCCCTTGCTGTTCATGATAATGATTGCAGATACTGATGCAGATATTATGGACAGTATTTTATCATGTTTCGCAGATGATACAAAGATATGTAAGGAAATATTAAACGAAGGTGACATAAGAAAATTACGAAACGACATTGAAACATTTTTCCAGTGGAGAGAAGACAACAATATGAAGTTCAACGAAGAAAAATTCCAACTTCTAAGATATGGTAATAACAAGGAGCTACAGAAAAAGGTACAAAACTCTACAAGCCAAACAGATAACACCAAATCCACAAGTCAGGGATCTTGGAGTAATAATGTCGTCGGATGCAGAATTCAGAGAGCACTATAACATCAAAATTACAATGGCTAGAAAAATAATGGGAATCATCTGGAGGAGCTTCCGCAGCAGAAAAGCAAACATCATGCTCAAATTATGAAAGCGTCTAGTCCTACTAATAATTGAGTATTGGTCAGTACTCATAAGCCCTTACAAAAAACGAGATATTGCGAACATTGAAGCTATACAAATGACTTTTACGTCTAAGATAGAGGAAATGGAAGGTGAAGACTAGTGGTTTCGACTACAATCCCTGGAACTCTACTCTCTGGAAAGAAGCCGCGAGCGGTACACAATAATATACATATGGAAAATACTTGAGGGCTCTGTCACTAACCTTAGAAATTAAATACAGTATAAACAAACTTGAATGAGAGAAGTGGCATATTTTGTACGATCCCAGCTGCGGTGGTTGTCCTACCAAAAGAAGTGAGGAATCTCCAGCACACCGACCTGAATAACTTCAAGAACCAGCTGGACAGATTCTTGTGCAAAGTCCCTGACTAGCCATGCATGGCTGGCTACGAGGGCAGGAGGAGATCAGACAGCAATTCCCTCCTTCACCAAATCCAGCAAATGAGGCGGGATGCTGCAGAGGGGACGACCGTAGGTCGATCCTGAACTGTCGTTCGAACTCACCGAAGTAGAATGGGCGCAAAAGGGTAGAGTGCAATTGCAATGTTGCAAATGTTGATAAATGATTCAAAAGGGAAGCATGTTGCAAAGGGGGGAGGGGGTTATGCGACAAGGGGGAGGGGGTTTGTAACAAGGGGAAGGGGGTTATGCAATAAGGGGGTGGGTATCCCCCCAAGTTGAATGAATGGGGGGAGCTTTGAGGGAGAAGGTGGGACGACTTTACCACCCCCAAAGTGGTATACCTAACCTAAGAGAGAGAAAGGAGGAGGAGAGTCTTTGGGGGAGAAGCTGGGACGGCCTCACCCCCTAAAAGGGGTATCCTAACCTAAGAAGGTAAGCCTTAACCTAAGGAGATATAGAGAGAGACCATCCATCGAATGGCATCTCCAGACGCATTATGCGAGTTCAGGGGACCAACAGCTGTTATATAGAGGGTCGAGAGTTGCCAGCTACCACTATTTATTTTAATTATTTATATATTAAAGGCAACAGAGATGCTCTCAATGCTTAATCAAAATTAATAATAAAAGAATTGGCTTAGCAAAAGAATTAATTAAAACACCAATACAATATTTTTGTTTATTTCGACGCAAAACGATTCCTAATTATTTAATAAAAAATTAACAATAAAAGAAATACACATGACTCTTTATATTGTACATTAATCTAATAACAGACTGAATAAAAAAACAAATTACAAAATAAATATACGAGGAAATATAATAATACATATATACTTTAAACGCTATATATATATATACACATATGAAATAGGATCCCTCCTAAGGAGACGTAGTTTTACATTTAGGATAAAAACGAAGACGTAGAGGAAAAAAGTCATTATATTTGGCTGCAGCCGACGTTTCGGGCAACTCTACCCATTTTCAAGGCCTAATAAATAAAAAGCTAAAATTAATACATGACAAAAATATATGAATGTCAAAAACAAACTAATTTACAGTACAGAATAAAACCTCCAAGAATAAAAATTAAAAAGCATAAAACAAGCATAAGCCAAAAACAAAAAGTAAAATTTATATACATGACAAATATACACATGATAAAAATAAAACTTAAAAACTAAAAACATTCAAACAAATTGTGTTAAGTGTAAGGTTGATATTTCCGTTAATAACTTTAAAATTCTTAAATCATTAAAATGCCCGTCCTCTCTCTGTATTTACGAATCTCTGTGCATTAAATTTCTGAACTCCAGTTTAAATATTGATTCTAGTTGTTACCCCCTTTATATTAATTAAAATACCTACAAACTAATTTCCCCCCCCCTTGACCCTGTCTCCTTTTTCGCCTCAGTTGTTTGTGGCTGTCAAGTGAGCATGGTATGCTTGGTGCACTTTTGCGTTTTTTCATTTAACTTTTTATTAGTGAAGTTTTTAACTAATTTGTTTGAATGTTTTTAGTTTTTAAGTTTTATTTTTATCATGTGTATATTTCTCATGTATATAAATTTTACTTTTTGTTTTTGGCTTATGCTTGTTTTATGCTTTTTAATTTTTATTCTTGGAGGTTTTATTCTGTACTGTAAATTAGTTTGTTTTTGACATTCATATATTTTTGTCATGTATTAATTTTAGCTTTTAATTTATTAGGCCTTGAAAATGGGTAGAGTTGCCCGAAACGTCGGCTGCAGCCAAATATAATGACTTTTTTCCTCTCCGTCTTCGTTTTTATCCTAAATATATATATATATATATATACCAGGTGGAAGAAAAAACCTGAACACTTGTTTTTCCAACAAATTTCAAACTAACCAAGCTAATACACCCAAATTAGTACAAGATGTAGCCAATAGTATGGTTATCATGTGCTGTAAACCTCAGTTAATTATCTTTGGCTGTTTCTTAATTACAAAAAATTGAACTTGACGAAACAAACAGCGCGATTTTGTGAAGTTGCCGCAGGAAAATAATCCTGGTACTCATCTTTTGCGGAGAAAAATGGCGAATAATTTAAATATTTCGCACAACAGTGTCCAAAACAATGAAAAGTAAATGAATCATATCTTTTAAAAGATTGAGTACCCACAGAATAACAAAATGAGCCATGGGAAAACGGTTAGAAAGGTGTAATTCTTAGTACAGGAAATTTAGTTTAGCAGACATTAAGCGCATGTTTTTTCAAGATGAGTCCGACTTTACATTAACTGTGTCAACAAATCGACAAAACAACCTAGTCAATGCATTAACTTCAAAATTCGAAATCCCGCCAGACCGTCTTTATCATCCAGTTTCACGATTTTCCAAGAAATTAATGGTATCTTGTGGTGTTTCTTACAATGGAAAAACCAAATTATTCTTTACTGATCCACAAAAAACAAAAATGAACTCGCAAAATTACATTGAATACCTCGGAGAACTTTTACCGGAATACCAAAACTTGTACCCGAACGAAGATTTTATTTTTGTTCAAGACAATGCACCATCTCATTCAGCCAAGGCAATCCAAGAATTTTTGATGGCGAACATTCCTGAATTCATAAAAAGTGAAGAATGGCCACCAAATTCTCCTGACTTAAATCCTCTGGATTACTTCGTGTGGAATGAGCTGAAGTCATTGGTGTACCATGGTCGCAGGGAACCATTTTCAAACCTGAAAGCACTTAGATCCATCCTGAAAGACCGAGTGGAATCCTTGATGCATGCTGAACCACCAGCCACCCGATTCTGCCGCCGGACCATGAAGCAGCACATCGAAACAATCCTCCGAAATCTTGAGTACGACACTGACCTTTTCGAGTCTCTCCTCACCTCCTACCCTTGCCGACTTGAAGCCGTCCGCCAAGCACAAGGAGTCAACACCAACTACTGAGTGGTTTTGTTAGACGTAGAATTAAATTGTCTAAAAGATGCAACAATCAGTTTTTTTGTACCTCTACTAGTTCCATCTGTGCTGGGGGAGGCAATCATTGTTTGCCACCCCTTATATTGTACCAAATGGCTGATTACGCCTTCTAAGCCGACTGGCTGTTTAAGACTTCTAAGCCAACCGTCAAGAATATATGCTTTAATTAAATAAATAGCGCAATCTGGCAACTCAACCCTAATAATGTACACCTGAACAAGCCATTTACGCCTTCTACGTCAGATTAAGCCTTCTACGGCAACTGGCGGATTAGGACCTTCTAAGCCAACTGGTGGATTAAGCCAACTGGCGGATTAGGACCTGCTAAGCCAAGTGCAAAGATCAAGAACTTTATTATGCGTCTGGCAGAGCCATGCGAAGGATGGTCTACCTCCTCTCTCCACTCTCTCTCTTAGGTTAGGTTGATTCGCCCGCTTGCAACAAGGGGATGGGGGAGAGGAAGGGGTCTTGCAACAAGAGTTGGGGGTGGAGTCTTGCAACAAGGAGGGGAGGGACTGCAACAAAGGCGGAGGGGATGGTTTGCAACAAATGGGAGGGGATGTGTTTGCAACATTGCAATTGCACTCTACCCTTTTGCGCCCATACTCCACACCTAAAGTAACCGAAAGTAACCTAAAGTATATACAGCATATATATATCTATCTATATATATATATATATATATACTGTATAATTTGATACTTGTTTCACTGTGATATGCATTATGTATGATAATTAGAATATTTTTAACTGGCATAAATTTAGGAAATAAAATATCGCCATACTTTATTTATTTATACATGAACTCGAATCTTCTTGGTTTCAATGCAAATTCTTCAATTACTTTGTCGTGCAACATTTTATTCTTCTCTAGCGATATTACAATTTCTTTCTCTATGGCACTTCTTGCCAAAGTAGACAGCCTTTCCTCTGACATGGTATTCCGTAGGTACGTCTTTATTCTGTTAAGCGTTGAAAAACTTCTTTCCGTCGACACGCTGGTTACAGGGATTGTCAATAGGAGCCGAATTAATTTGATCGTTTCAGGTAAGGCTGTTGTAAGTTCAAGGTCAAGACAAAGCTTTAAAATTTATTTTGTATATTTGCACTGAAAAAAATCGGTCTTCATATATGTACTTTAATTCTGACGTTAAAGCTTTTAAGTCAAATAGATTACTGTACTTATTTCAAGTGTTCGCTTAAGTTTTGGGGGAAATTTTCTTTATATACTCCAAACATTAATGAATTCAACAATTAAAAAAATAAGAACTAAATGCATTCAAATCGTTCCTTCAAAGCTGTTACAGAGGTATTCAGAATGTTAAAGTAAATTTCTTTTAAAGTCTGTCACTTTTCCTCTGAGTCTCATTTAGGGGGAGGAATGACGGACAACTTACTATGTCACATGTCTTTTTTAGAATTTCATTATAACTTTTGTCATTAATTTTTCCTTCCAGAAAACTAATAAAATCATGGATCACCTGAAGATCCGTCACCCCAGCCTTTTTTAGTTAACTTTATAAGGCTAACTAACGAAAATATCACGACCTAATCTAACCAATCGTCAAGGGCGTACAGTTGACCTAACGATTGGTTAGGTTAGGTCGTGATATTTTCGTTAGTTAGCCTTATAAAGATAACTAAGAAAGGCTGAGGTGACGGATCTTCAGATGATCCAAAATCATTAATTTTTTTTTTGGCAAATTCCATGTCCACTATCCTGCACACTAAAACATCAAATAGTTTTTCAGCATTGCTGAGTAATTCTTCAAAGCAGCAAATATAAAACATAAATAAAAAGTCATCTAGTTTTGCGTAAAGGTTTTCAGCCTGGTTTAAACTATCTTCATCCCACGAGATTTCATCATTCAAAATGCTTTCTAAAGCCTCTTTCAATGCTCCACACTGACGTAATATAGCTGATACTGTTATTGACCGATAGCATCAA
Organism: Bathynomus jamesi; assembly: GCA_023014485.1. NCBI lineage: Eukaryota > Metazoa > Arthropoda > Malacostraca > Isopoda > Cirolanidae > Bathynomus > Bathynomus jamesi. The sequence goes on along the minus strand of JAJOZX010004359.1, from coordinate 257,382 downwards.
CGTGCTTCACTTAAACTTGGAATGGTAACTTTAAAATTATTGAATACATTCTTTCTCTTTGTGCTTGAGGAAGTAATTTTATTAAATGCCTTCAAGTGAGAGAAAAAAGTTTGACACCTGGTAAATGATTCGCTACTTTAATAATAACTAAATTCAGTGTGTGCGCATAACAGTGAATGAAATGAGCATATTTGTAACCGCACTGTCTTAGTTTCTCTTGCACTCAGTTTAATTCACCAGCCATCACTGCAGCTCCATCATATGTGTGACTAATTTATTTTCTACATTACTAAACTACTGTAAGCACTTTGACATTGTTTGCACGAAACCACTAGCTTTTCTGTCTGCACTTACACTGAAAAAATCATAAAAACGTTCTTTGATATCGTAATTTCGATTTCTTCGTGAATAATGTTACCAATAACTTTATCAATTGAAGTTATAAGTTCATTCTGTGTGGTACTCGACAACTCAGAGAACCCTGAAGATCCTTCCTTTGCAACTAATCTACTGGCAAAAACACTGTCTAGCTCTGCAAAATAACTTAAAAGCTCTCTATAATTGCCCTTATTATTACTGTCACTGCTTTCGTCGTGTCCACGAAATGCTAATCCCTGCTTACTTAAATATAAAAAAGCATTCACTAAATGCTTCAGATACTGTCTATTTTCATCAGCTTTCTGATTGTGATTTTCCCTTTCTATCTCATATGTTCTGCTAATTGCACTTTCATTACTGTTTTTTTCCAAAACACTTTAAAGCTTTAAAATTGCTAAGGTGAGACGAAGATTTTACCTGAACAGCACTGTCACCGAAAATGTTTTTCATACTACTAGAGCCTTGATCAATCCAAGATTGTTTTTTCTTAGTTTAAACAACAAGCACGGCCAACAATAAAGTTTTTGAATGTCAATACTTCCACATAACCAGTCAATTTGAGAATACAACTTGTCTGAAAAGATCTATTGCCCACTTTACACGCCAGAACTGGTAAAGGCAGACCTTTTTGAATAATCAGTTTTTTCTTCGATGATTCTTCTACTAAATGGCCTCGATTTTAAATCCCTTATAATACTGCCTTCCATGATTAAATTTATAAATTAGGCTACCCAAAACACAAATACTTTTATATTACATTTCATGACAAAATTCACAAGCTAGGATACACAGAACACGAATAAAGACCAACTCACACTGAGAGCTAAGCCATGTGAGCTAAGCCATGTGACAGCCATGACGCAGATGTGACAGATTTTACATAGAATGAACAATTTCCATATGTTGTGTATTAAATTTCCTAAAATTTACTGTACTATGCAAACGTAGAATATATAGAAATACCCAACTGCCAGTATGATATGCAAATATTACTTTTAAATGTTCAGTAATTCAAGATAATAACATATTTGACAAAGCAGCAAGTCGTCAGGCAAATACGAATTTGCCTGACTTCGAACATTAAAAACTGGGTTATTCGGTGGATACAAAGTAATAAATCAATTAAAATACTAATTAACTTTATGTATAGTGAATATCAAAATGACTTTATAACATTATAAGTAAGTCATAAGATTTACATCATAACATGTTTCAAAGAGAGACGTCAGGCTTAAAATTTTTTGCATGACAAGACGTGGAATTGTGCATTTTTATGCGAGTGGTAAGGCTTTGTTATTTGAGAAGATGCATAATAATAGAGTAATAATTAACTTTATGTACAGTCACAGTGTATATGCAAATAGCTATATAACCTTATTTATAAATCCTAACATCGTCATTATAACATGTTTTTTAAAGTAAAGATATCTGACTCAAAATTTTTAGCCACTTATCTTCCCTCTCTTCCCGCGTCTCTCTCCCCACCCTCACTGGGGAAATGGGGTTTAGATGATAGATGGATGGATGGAAATTCTTGGCCTGACAACTTGACATGAGATGGGATTGTGTATTGTTAGTTTTTTTATGTCAGTTTTTTAAGTCCCTAGCAGGAGAAATAACAGGTCAGGCTGATGGACCCCTCCATCGCCACTGATATATATATATATATATATATATATATTATATATATATACAGGGTGTTTGAAAACTTTCTGTACAAATTGTAATGGGGGATAGGCAACACCAAGACAAACCCTTTTCGTCTATAAGTGTATGTCCGCTGACGTCACCATTCGGCGCGAGAGGGCGCCGCTGCAATTGGCTAAAAGGTGAAGTGGGCTAGACTCGCGCTTGCCGCGGGCATTCTTAAATCGGACGTAGTACGCGTAACATGGAGCGCTTCACGACTGCTGAGATGGCTGACATGCATATGGTGTATGGGGCTGCCAATGGAAACGGAAGAGCTGCTGTGAGGTTGTACCGACAGCGCTTCCCAAAGAGACGTGTGCCAAACCACCAAACGTTTGCGCATTTGCATCGGCGACTGCGAGAAACTGGAACATTCCATGCAAACATGCATGCATGACACTGGTCGGGAGAGAAACGTGCGCACTCCTGACATGGAAGAAGAAATCCTACGGCGATTTGAGGACAATCCAAGCGCAAGCACGCGAGGTGTTGCACGTATCCTCTGTGTGAACCACGACCTGGTCTGGAGAGTGTTGCACGAGCAGCAACTTGCCATGGACGATACCCGCCCAAACATTGACGGCGAACCGTTCTTGATGAGCATGCACCCGTGTAGCATATGGATTTGCGTGCGCCCACACGTGAGAATTGTGCATGTTAAACACACCCTCACGTGTGAAACAGGCCTCATCTGAGAACAGCACATAAGCCGGAAAATTAGGCTGCACCGCTGTCTGCTGCAGAAACCAGCGTGCAAATTCAACACGAAGAGGGTAATCCCGAGGTTGTAATGCCTGGACTCTCTGACGATGAAACGGATGTAACTGCTGCTCGTGCAACACTCTCCAGACCAGGTCGTGGTTCACACCGAGGATACATGCAACACCTCGCGTGCTTGCGCTTGGATTGTCCTCAAATCGCCGTAGGATTTCTTCTTCCATGTCAGGAGTGCGCACGTTTCTCTCCCGACCAGTGTCATGCATGTTTGCATGGAATGTTCCAGTTTCTCGCAGTCGCCGATGCAAATGCGCAAACGTTTGGTGGTTTGGCACACGTCTGTTTGGGAAGCGCTGTCGGTACAACCTCACAGCAGCTCTTCCGTTTCCATTGGCAGCCCCATACACCATATGCATGTCAGCCATCTCAGCAGTCGTGAAGCGCTCCATGTTACGCGTACTACGTCCGATTTAAGAATGCCCGCGGCAAGCGCGAGTCTAGCCCACTTCACCTTTTAGCCAATTGCAGCGGCGCCCTCTCGCGCCGAATGGTGACGTCAGCGGACATACACTTATAGACGAAAAGGGTTTGTCTTGGTGTTGCCTATCCCCCATTACAATTTGTACAGAAAGTTTTCAAACACCCTGTGTATATATATATTACTTCAAGAGCTTCAGTGTATGTGAGATTATCTATTTGTTATTATTACTCATAGTTTTCTATTTAAGTGTTTTACACGTACCCCACAAGAAACACTTCTTCCGCGCCCCAACCATTCTTTTTTGTTTCTCTCCTTAGAATTTACAGTATATACAGTATACAGGGTGTTTTAGGAGGGAAGGTTAATACTTCGGGAGGTGATAGTATCGGTCATTGTGAGAAAAAAAGTACATATGAACATGTGTCTAATTCTGAATGGTTACGGAGATAGAGCTGTTTGAATCTGATGCGCGCGCAGCTCTTCCTCCCCCTTCCCTCCCCTATAACCTTGAACCATGTAAGCTTTAATGAAAGCATGTAACATAAGCCAATCGACAGCTGACTGTTGTGAGTGACATTGTTTAGTGTTTGAAGCAGTGTTAAGAATGCCACACACCTTCACACATGCCGAATATGCAGATATGGTGTATGTCTACGGTTTTTGCGATGGAAGTGCAACAGCTGCTGTTGCAGAATACCGTTGACGGTTTCCGAACGCAGAATTCCGGATCGAAGAGTGTTTACCAGGGTTTTCAACACATTGCGTGAGATTGGTACACTTCCCTGCGCCCATGTTTCATCTGAACGTGAAGGTCAACACTATGTGGATGAAGTGGAAAACATTCTTCAGTTGGTAGAGCGTAGTCCTACTACTAGCTCACGAAGAATTTCTACACGTCTCGGTGTACCACACACAAGAGTATGGCGAACATTACGTGAGGAAGGCTTGCATCCATATCCTGTACAGCGTGTACAACACCTTCAACCAAGAGACACTGCCATGCGACTGGAATTTTGTCATTGGGTAAATGCTAATCACCGATTGCTTCGATTAATACTGTTCACCGATGAAGCTACTTTCACCCGTGACGGTATCAACAACACTCGTAACTCTCATCGGTGGTCAGACGAAAATCCAAATACCACTGTGGAAACAAATTTTCAACATCGCTTCTCTGCCAATGTGTGGTGCGGTATCATCGATGATCAGTTGATTGGCCCTGTTACTTTAGAGAATCGTCTTACAGGACAAAGTTACCTAGAATTTCTGCCAAATGAATTGCCAGGACTATTGGAGGATGTTCCTTTGGCTACAAGCACTGGGTTGTACTTTCAGCATGACGGAGCTCCTCCACATTCTACCCGTCTGGTGATGCAATACCTAAATCAAACTTTCCCTGGTCGATGGATCGGCCGCGGTGGTCCCATTCAATGGCCACCAAGGTCTCCAGACCTCTCTCCGTTAGATTATTGGTGGGAGTGGATGAAAAGTCAAGTTTACAAAAGAAAGGTGGATACATGAGACGAATTGCTCGCGCGCAATTTTGGATGCTGCTGCCCGCATAAAGGAACGTCAAGATCAACTCAGACGAACAACACGCGATCTTCGCACACGAGTTGCAAAGTGCATTGAGGTTGACGGTGGGATTTTCGAAAACGTTTTTTAAACTGTAACAAATTTGTCATTTCTGTATCTGATACCATTCAAAATGCCAATGTTTAAACATTAAATGTTAGAAACAGTAATTGGTTTCTCTTTCTTGATTACCATTAACAATGCTTTTGTATTTGTAGATTCAAACAGCTATATCTCCGTAACCATTCAGAATTATATACTGTAGACACTTGTTCATATGAACTTTTTTCCTCACAATGACCGATACTATCACCTCCCGAAGTATTTACCTTTCCTCCTGAAACACCTTGTATATATATATATCAGTGGCGACTCGTGACATTTTTGTTCAGGCATGAAATGTTATGGAATGGAAGAAAAACATCCGCCTAACCCTCTTGCCCAAACTTTGCATATTGTTTACATAGAACTTAGCAAGTTAAAGGTGTTTTACAAACTTTTGGGGACCTCTTTGAAGGAAAGTTCATTTAATGTTAGGCTTAAATATGCGAACAAAAAATTAGACATATTTATATATAATAGTTACCGAATTGATCTAAAGAAAAAGATACAAATTTAAAATTTACCTTAAATAATTGTGAAGCATTATTTGAATTGAAATTCTGCTCTCCTAGTTTTCCTGCAAAATTCTTCGATGACCAAATTGTAAAAGTACTCTCGATTCTCCATAAGCTTCTTGAGGAAATTTTTTTCAATTGAAATTAAGGCAAGATTAGATAGCCTTTCTTCACTTTGGGAACTCCGTAAATAACTTTTAATTCTTTTAAGCGCAGAAAATGATCGCTCAACACTTGCTGTCGATATTGGTATAGTTAGAATCAAATTCGTCAATTTATATATTTCCTTAAGACCTTTGTGCATTTCGCTTTCCTAGATATTTTAGGAGCTCAGCAACATTCTTTTTGGCAAAAGATTTGTGCGAATATAAAACACACAATTCAGAACGGAGACGAGGAAACTCAAAAAATGAATTGTAGCTTCTTTTCAAAGATTCAAAAGCTCTCTGGGAAAGTAACATCATAGAACTCAATTTTTTTGCAATCTAAAAGCACAATGAATTCCAATTTTTCCATTGAACTGAAACGCTCTTTCATTTGAAGAAGTATATTATCGAATATTTCATGAAATAGTTGACTATACTTCTCTTGTGGAGAAAGACTCTGTTTCCTTTTACATACAGGTTCACCACATCTTTCTGTTATCAAGTCCCACATATCTGCAAATTTTGTATCCCTTATTTGTTTGATTTTTTTCATAGTGCTTTCAACGGTGATTGAGCTATACACAATATCCATAGATTTTGTTTGCAGCACATTAAATAGATATTCAGTAAAAGGAAAAATTGAAGAAAATACTTCTAATAAAAAATTAAAATCGAAAGTATCGATACCAGCAAGCAATCCGCGTGCACTATTTTTTGTTTTTTCATCAAATTTCTTTGGGTTTTCAAGAATGCTTTTTAAAAGATCTATTATATCTTCTTTATTTCCTTAACTCTTTCAACTAGACGAGATGAATAGTTCCACCGCGTTGGAGCCAGTTTAGGGAAACGCTTTCCAACAACTTTGTCAAGCATTGAAGTTCGCTTAGTTGAACTGCTGAAAAATGATGACAAACTTCCTAATACTGAAAAAAATTATTACATTCGGAAATTTCAGCGACAGCTTGGGATAAAACAAGGTTAAGTTTATGGGCGTAGCAGTGAAGAAAAATAGCCTCTGGTACAGTTTCTCTAATCTTTGTTTGTACTCCATTAAGATCGCTCCCCATAACAGCAGCACCGTCGTAGGTTTGAGCAACTAATTTTTTCAAACAGCCCAGTTCACCTAGTTGCCTTATAGATAAATCAGAAATCGCTCCTGCACTTCTATCATTGCTGACGTCATTGAATTTTATAAATCGTTCACAAATCTCTCCATGTTTATTAACATAACGAACAACAGTAGAGAGTTGAGAAAAACAGCTGACATCAGATGTTTCATCTAATAAAATCGCCACATACATGCAGTCGATAAGCTCACGTTTTATTTGTTCTAACATAACTGCACTAATAGATTGAATTATGTCATTCTGAATAGCAGATGATGTTCCCTTAAAAACAGTTGCAGTTTTTAAATGGTTTTGAAGCTTTTCATCGAATTCTCCCATACAAATACCAATTCAATATAGTTACCCCTATTGTCAGCGTTTTCTTCTTCATTGTGACCGCGAAATGCTAATTCTTGCATACCTAAAAAACATGTTATCCTAATCAAACGTTTCAAAATTTCTCGATTCTTATTAACTTCTTCGTTATGTCTGGAAATGGCAACTGATTTCTGCTTGTCGAGTATTAAATCAATTCTTTCTGACTTTCCAAATGTTTTAAGATCAACAAATGCATTTATGTGAGCAAGAGATTTTTCATGGCGAGAAATTGCAGTATGTAAATTGTTTAAATCGTCGTATCCACGACTAACAGAATTCCACACAGAGTTATCTCTTGAAAATAGGAAACACGACCAACAGTACAATTTGTTATTTGAAATATTTCCACATAACCAGGGAACATCATCATACAGCTTAGGATTAAATTTCCTAGTGAAGCCTTTATTTTCTTTGCTTAAATTCAAATGTGGAATCGGTCTGCCATTATTCAATATGCGCTTTTTCTCATCAAAAGAGAGTGAGTAAAATCTTCTAGTCTTCAATTGATTAAACACATCGTCAGTCATTATGGGCACTACAATGCTATAATTTATTTAACTGAAATTATCCAAAATAACTAAAGCACAAAAGGGAACACCGAACACAAGTGGATGCTTGCGGCTGCGGTACTGGAAAGAAGCCTTGTCAGAATTGCCAGATGTTACTTTTTGGTGAATGCACCTATAAAACTGAATGCATGCCGTATTATTTTCATTAATTAAAAAAAATCAGAACAAAGCTTTTTAATTATTTTTAGTAAAAATATTAAGTAAATTTTCTAAGCATATTTTAAAACATATTGCCTTTTGAATTTAGCTATGAGGCTCAAAAAAAATATCTTATGGATAGTGAGAAGTCTCCTTAACAAATTGCCCAAGGCAAGGCGGTGTAAACAAAATCATGTCTTATTTCACTAGACAATTAAGAACATTTTTCTGTACCCAGACTGAATTAGTGAATGCTTTAGCTACAAGTATTTCGATCTGTGTACAGAAAAATGTTCTTAATTGTCTAATGAAATAAGACATAATTTTGTTTACACCGCCCAATAGCCAGTACATGCGTGATTGAAGCCTTAGACTATTTTAGTTTCTGAAAATTATTTTTGTCAATTATAATCCTTACTTAGATCTGAAAAGAGAACATATTTAACACATGCATTGCATGCGTTGCATTCATTAAGAAATCGCCACTGATATATATATATATATATATATATATATATATATATATATACATATACTGTATATAGTATGTTTGCAGTCCCGTGACTGAATAACTGTAAATATGTGTGTCTGGACTATATGGAGAGAGAAAGAGAGCAGAAATCTCTGGCGAGTTTTATATTTATTGGTAAAAGTATATATATATATATATATATATATATAGGGCCTATATATATACAGTGACTTCAGAAGTGTGCGTCCACCTTATAATCACACAATTTATTGTAAATTGTATAAATATACGAGGGACACTCAATATATTTTGCCCCACCTTTTTTTTCTTTTCAAGTTTTCTTGTAAATTCTAGAAATTTTGTACAAAAGTAGTTACATACCTTTTTTACAAGTTTTTATTTTTCCACATTGTCTCCATCCTTTTCTACGGCTTTCCTCCATCTCGAAACAAGGGCCTTTATTCCTAGCTGTTAAAAGTCCGCTGGGATCCGCTGGAGCCACCTCTTAACCTCCTCAATAGGGTGGTCCACTTTTCAATTTTTTTTGAAAAGTATAGGTGATCGTGGTTTTTCCCATTATTTGGCACTATACTAGCACATTGGTACCATTTTTACAAAAATTGATCAATATTTAGGGGTCTCGCATCGACCTTGAAATTACTAGGTTTTTTTTAAAACTGCGTACTTTTTAACTTTTTACTGAATTAAGATGAATCATTAAGTACGGATGTTTTCTGAATCCACTTAATGAGAGAAGTCGTTTGGTGTGCCTGCCAATGTCATACGACTAACGGTTTAAAGGGTGTGCCTGTATACAGGTAATACCAATGTGCTAGTATAGTGCCAAATAATGGGAAAAACCACGATCACCTATACTTTTCAAAAAAATTAGTCACCATACCCGGGCGGAATGTATAATGTATACAGGTAATTAGAAAATGCACTATGCCTGTGCCAGGTACCTAACCTATTTCTTTTTTTGCAGATCATAACATTTTGAAATTCTGTCTGAGTTCCTCATCCTTTGTCATGGACAAATCGATGGCAACCATAACTGGAAGAACTCTTGAAGCTACAAATAGAGAGTCATCAAAAGGAAAGGCGAAAATAACATCGCTACCTTCTCTAAGATCGGCCTCGGAAATTTTTTTAGTTGGCCAACCGTCGTCCTCCATCAGTGGTAGCAAATTGCCAATAACACGGCAGGTTTTGCAATACTTCTTCAGTGTTATCCAGTACACTGCTAACAGGAAAGACGCATTCAAAGAAACCGTAAACAACGTCTTAAAGTTTTGGAACATGGCCCGCATTAAAACAATCACAAAGCTCAACTGCGAACGGAAGCTAGAGGCATTGTGGAAAGAGTGGCACTTACTCCAAAAGAGCAGAAAACGAGAAACTGACGCCGGAGGAAAACGGCAGAAGTTTTCGCACAGTGTGGACAAGCTGTGGGATATCGGAGCATCTGACGCTGTCGAAGATATAAAGAAGAATCGACTGCTGTCCGACAAGGACAAGAAAGAAGACATTGACTTCTACCTCGATCAACGTGGTCCTCGGGTGGCAACGATGAGCGGGAACGATAAAGTTTTCGCTGTAAAAAGAAAGCTACAGGAAGGAAGAAAACGTCCTCGCCAGGAGCCGCAAACCTCAAAGTGTGCATACGAAACCGGAGATGAGGCCATGGAGAATGATGATACTGGCATGTCAGGAGAGTCGGAGACAGAACTAGCGTTCCCCCTGCCGAAAGAGCCAAGTGTGTCTGTCAATCTTCCTCGCCGCATCCTTAATGCACCTGCTGTCATGGAAGTGGCTGATCGTTTCCGCATGTCCAATAGTCAGGTGCGTATTGTGTATAGTATTCATCGATAGCGTCAGTTTTAAAGTGTCCCGTAACCCACATGTATTCTTGACAGTTTCCTTTCCACTTTCCATTCTCTACATAGGTAGTAAGCATTGTGGCTGCTATCACACGTTCGGCGGATCAACCAGCAGACCTCAATCAGTTCAGCATCTCGAAAGAAACGGCTCTCCGGGGAAGAGTGTCACATCGCCGTGAAGTGGCGACGGCTGTGAAGGACTCCTTCACGCCACCGAGGCACACTGTTGTCCACTGGGATGGCAAAATGGTCAAGGTCAGTTAATTAAGTTTTCATAGCTATCAATTTAGTAATGGGAGTCATGAAGCATAATATCAATTAAAAAGAGAACTGAATGTGAACAAAAATAGGTTACTTTACAACCATGAAATTGAAATATATGGAATGTGTTTCAGAACTTCCTTGGAACGGCGGAGCACCGCCAAGCAATTCTCATCTCCGGGGCTCCTCATTGCACAGAAGGAAAGTTGCTGTCAGTCCCAGCTGTTACTGACGGCACCGGACTGTCGCAGGCGCGGGCAACCATACATGCTCTCGAAGATTGGGGATGTGAGGAAGGAGAGCGTCATCGGACTCTGCTTCGACACCACTTCCACCCACACGGGGATGGTGCAGGGTGCAGTTGTCCGGCTGGAAAACATGCTCGGGTACCGCTACTCCAGCTGGGATGCCGTCATCACGTCCTAGAGCTTATCGTGGGGGCAGTAGCCGTCACCCTGCTCGGAAGGACTACGGCACCAACTGATCCTTTGTTTCAGCAGTTGAAGAGAAGGTTAGTTCATTTTTTGTGCAAGGTAAAGTTAGGACACACATGATATTCCACTAGTTTATAAAACAGCAAGCCAAACCGGAACTTCAGAGTTTTCTCACACAATTTTCTTGTTTATTATTTTTGAAGATGGGACGAGCTCGATCTCTCGACCTACCGCAAGCTGCAGGTCGAGAATCTGGCGGAGAGTACGTGGCTAATAGAACTCCGGGACGCGGCGGTCAGCTTCCTGAGCACAGCTTCTGGTTTCGTCAGAGACGATTACCGGGAAGTGACAGAGATCACGCTTCTGGTACTCGGGACACAACCACGCCGTGGCAGTCACCTCATGCGCCCAGGAGCCTACCACCACGCAAGATGGATGGCTAAAGTTAGTATTTTCAAACAAAAATAATCTAGAGATAAGTTTAAATGTTATTCAAAGATAAACATTTCATTATAACGCAAACAAAGTAATTGGTAACAATAAACCTGTCTTACTTACAATGGTGCCTATTCTGTTTCAGGTCATCTACTACACAAAACTGCTGATGTTCAGTAGGCAGCTGGAGCTCGACGCCGAGCTGGTCGACAAACTGCACAGGATCGTGGTGTTCATCGCTCTTCTGTACGTACCAGCTTGGTTGGCGGCCCCTGTAGCAGCTGATGCGCCGTTGAATGACCTGGTACTATACCAGCGTTTTCTGAGGTATAGGGCAGTGGACCGCGAGGTGGCAGAAGCGTCACTGGCAGTGATGAGGCGGCACTTCTGGTATCTGAGGCCTCAGACCGTCATCTTCGCTCTATGCAGCAACAAGGTGGATGGCACTGTGAAGCAACAGATGGCAGAGAAGCTGTCCCACCTCCCGGTACCCAAAGACTTCACATACGAGAACGTCTCAGTCGACGAGATGACGCTACTCCCCGACCTGATCGACGAGTCCTCCTGGTTCTTATTTGCAGGTCTGAAGATGTATGGGTCTTCGTGGCTCACCCTGCCAACTGATAAGTGGGACGAGAACGAGGACTTTTGTCGTCTGAAGGATGTGATCTCTAATCTCCAGGTCACCGATGACGTCGCTGAAAGAGGAATCCAACTGATACAAGACTATGCGAACACGGTCACAAAGGACGAGGCACAGCTGCAGGATCTTCTGCAAGTGGTGGAAAAGAACCGGAAAGAGCTCGGCGACTTCAAGAAGTCATCACTCGCCACGATGACATAGCACAGAGGGACAACGTTGCAGCCAGTGACGTGTGATAGTGGTCAATACAATGCAAAAGTGATTGTTTAAGTTATTGTTTCTTTCTTCCTTATTTGTCTGCTATTTGCTGATTTTTTTGAAAAGTATAGGTGATCGTGGTTTTTCCCATTATTTGGCACTATACTAGCACATTGGTATTACCTGTATACAGGCACAACGTTTAAACCGTTAGTCGTATGACATTGGAAGGCACACCAAACGACTTCTCTCATCAAGAGGATTCAGAAAACATCCATACTTAATGATTTATCTTGATTCAGTAAAAAGTTAAAAAGTACGCATTTTTTATAAAAACTCGTAATTTCAAGGTCGATGCGAGACCCCTAAATATTGATCAATTTTTGTAAAAATGGTACCAATGTGCTAGTATAGTGCCAAATAATGGGAAAAACTACGATAACCTATACTTTTAAAAAAAAATTGAAAAGTGGGCCACCCTACTCCTCAACAACCTCATCGTCACTCTGAAACTTTCTTCCACGAATAGCATCCTTTATTGACCCAAACAAATGAAACTCTGAAGGTGCCACATCCTGGCTGTATGGAGGGTGGGGTAACACAGTCAAGCTCATTTTTGTGATGGCCTCTCTTGTTTGAAAACTTTTGTGTGGTCTTGCGTTATCGTGCAAAAGAAGGACGTCTTCCAGTTTTCTCTCCGTTCGAACTCGCTTTATACGTCTCTGGTGTCTCTGTACGGTAGCAATATATACCTCTGAGTTGATTGTTTGTCCTTTCTTCATAACGTCCACCATAATTACCCCTTTCATGTCCCAGAAGATCCTTTCCTGCAGAGGGAGCCATTTTGAACTTTTTCTTGCGTGGGGAGTCTGCGTGATGCCACTCCATGGATTGACGTTTTGTTTCAGGTTCAAAGTGGTGTACGCAAGTCTCATCCCCAGTCACATTTCATGAAAGGAAATCATTCCCTTCTGTCTCCTATCGAACCCACGACTCAGAAGCAATTTCTATTCTTTGGGCTTTGTGATCGTGAGTCTGTTGGCAAGGAACAAACCGTGAACACACTTTTGAGTATCCCAGTTGCTGAATTATCGTATTCACACTTCCTTCATTAATTCCTAGCTTCAGTGATAGCTCCTTGTATGTGACGCGCCGATTTGATCGAATGATGCTGTTAGCACGTTGCACAGTGTGAGATGTCACAGCCGATGCCGGGCGACCGTTGCGTGGCTCATCATCGAGGCTGGCTCTCCCTCTCTCCGATGATCGCGCACGTTTAAACCAGCGTCCAACTGTGCTTCGATCAACAACAGCATCTCCGTAAACGTTTTGTAGACGTTTGTGAATATTTCCAACTGTTTCCTTCTCTGCGGCTAAGAATTCGATAACAGCTCTCTGTTTACGACACACATCACTGTGAGACTCCTATTTCGAAACTGCGTTAACCATCGGTTTCATACAAGGGCGTTTAAAAGCGGTTTTATAGAAGGAGGGGAGATTCAAACTGGAAAAATCCGTTTATGTGAATCGCAGAAAGTTGAAACTTACCGCCCAAAAGACATTTCAGCCCCATGGCCTATTATTTAGCTAAGAAAAAAGGGTGGAGCAAAATATAGTGATTGCCCCTAGTATATAATAAGTACAACAAAATTTGATTTTTTTTGTTACATTATTTGCTTCTAAATGTAATTATTATAAGTTAGTAAAGAAATTAACAATTTAATGGCATAATCTTATTAATAATCGATATGACCTCCTTTCGCTTTAATGACAGCTTCCACTCTGTGAGGCATAGATTCGACAAGTTCTCCCAGAGAGAATGAAGAGAAGTTATATTCTTTTTAGCTTTCAGACTCTACAAATGGTCGCAAAGATGCTCTATTGGATTGAGATCAAGACTTTGTAGAGGAAACTTCATAATTTGTAGAACATCTTCATCTTTTTTCTTGTTGAGATAGTTTATGCAAAGATTAGACGTGTGCTTTGGATCGTTATCTTGCTGGAAAATGAATCCTTGACCACACAGCCTCGCTTCTGATGGTATTGCATGTCTCACTAGTATGGAGTGGTATTCCTCTTTTGTGAGAGTATAAGTGATTCTGTTAAGATCTCCAACTCCAGAATAACTGAAACAACCCCAAACTTGAATGTTGTCTCCACCATGTTTTACTGAACATTTTATGCAGGAATCTATCAGTTTTTCGTTGGTTCTACGTCTAATATAAACTCTTCTATGAGACCCAAAAAGTTCCACTTTTGATTCATTCGTAAAAAGAACTTTTTTCCAGTCGTCTACAGTAAAATTTCGATATTCTTTTGCCCACCCCAATCTTTTAAACTTATTTTGTTTCCTCAACAGCGGTTTGGACACAGCAACTCTGCCACGGATACCAGCTTTTATGAGTCTTCTTTTTATAGTACTTGTACTTATTGGAGAGTCCCGTTGTTCATTCAACTGTGCCTGAATCTGCGGAGCTGTTGCTTTTCTGTCACGCGGTAATGTAACCTTGATGTAATGATCCCCAGATCAGTAGTCACTTTAGGTCTGCCAGATCTTGTCTTTAAAAAGCACAATCCAGATTCTTTATATCTGCTTATAGTTCTATGGTCGGCCCCTTTTGAAACATTAATTTTTGCCGAGATCCAGTGGCGTACTAAGGAGGGTGCGAGGGGGGCGGTCCGCCCCAGGTGACAGCCAGGAGGGGGGTGCCATCGGGAGAGTTGAAATACCATTACAAGTTTTCAAACCAAATGAAAAATTTGCCAAAGAAAAAAAAATTAAAAATGTTCAAACCATTACAACAGCTTAATTTTAATTTCCACTATAAAATAAACTTTTATTTTTATTGGCAATACAAAATTTACAAACGAAAAAATTAAATATTTGATAAAAATTACATCGAAAGGCGAATGTTTGTTGATGTTTAGTCATCAGTTTGTTGAGCATAGCCAGCTGGCTGCAACTGACATTCCAAGTCTTGTTCACTTGACACTGTGACTCCACATACATGAGGTATGTTTCATTAAATAATTATGATAAAGCATACAGTACTGGTGTTTATAACAATATCATGGTACTTATACCAATGTCCAGTAATTTTTGACAATGTGGTATCATAGTGATGTTTAAGTGTTTATAAATGCATCGTCGTGATGTTATAATACCCGGTAAATGCATTGTGGAGAGGGCCATTCATTATGTAACTACAAAGTGTGAGGAAATGGACATTTCTATGGAGAGAAGATGGAGAGTAAAGCTCCGAAAAAGGATGCGAGGAGAGATGGCAAAGGATGCTGGTCTCACATTGCCAGAGGAAGTAAACAGGGCTATGTTTGAATGTCTCGATCGCTTTCAACAAGAATTGGAGATTCGTTCTAAGGCAATGGATCAAATTCTGTCAATCTTCGCTGTTATTCAGCAAACACTTTGGTTGTTGCAACAGAAGAAGAACTTCGGAAGTATATCCCAAATTTGACTCAGATTTTCGATGAATTCTCTGATGAAGATATCAGTGTGGAAATTGGACGACTTCGGAGGCATTTGAAAGCTGCCAAAATCAGCGTTGAAGAGGTAAAGAAATGGACAGCATTGCAGGTTCTGGAGTTTATTGTGAAATGGGATTTTTGTGAATCTTTGCCAAGCTTGTCACTGTGTTTGAGATTCTTTTTGGCTGTCTGTGTGTCTGTTGCTTCATGTGAAAGAAGTTTTTCCAAAATGAAATTGATAAAAAATTTCTTTCGCTCGAACATGAGTCAGACAAGATTGACAAATCTGGCTTTACTTTCAATTGAACATCAATATGCAAAGAAGGTGAATTTTGATGAGGTCATTGATCAATTTGCAGAAATTAAGCTCGAAAGCAGAGACTGTGAATCCTCTCTATTTACCTTTGAAGAATAGGCTGAGCGTTGAGACTGGATTTCCTGTTTTTTGTATAAAATAAAATGCAGTATTACCTGTTCAATGAATTTTTAATGTCCTGCATTTTTCTTATTTCCAATTTGCTTATAACAGTACTGTACTGTTTAAAAATCTACATGCAAACATAATATATTTTCTGTGTTTAAATTTTAAATTTATTTATGAGGGGTGCCAAAAGAAGGATCCGCCCCGGGTGCCAAATACTTTAGGTACGCCCCTGCCGAGATCTGGTGTTGGGACATTCCCTCTCTTGAAAGTGCAATTATTTGTCCTCTCTGAGATAAACTTAGTTCCTCAGACATTTCAATTACGGCCTGTAAAGAGTGAATATAGAAAATGATTAATTATATTTTAATCACATTGCTACAATGTCACTGACTAATTGGTTTTATCAGTTATAATATACCAGTAAACAATGCCACCCCCGAATAGTGTCCGAAAGAAAGCCACCCCCGACCCGTTTGAGGGTGGCTTTCTTTCATTGATCCGTTAGCCTTATAAAGCTAACTAACAAGAATATCACGACCTAACGTAACCAATCGTTAGGTCAACTGTACGTCCTTGACGATTGGTTAGGATACGTCGTGATATTTTCGTTAGTTAGCCTTATAACTAACTACCTACCTAAATAACTTCCAGATCAATGAAAGAAAGCCACCCCCGAATTGTGTCAGTGAAAGAAAGCCACCCCCGACCCATTTGGGGGTGGCTTTCTTTCACTGATCCGAGGATTAGTAACATTTGGCTATAGTGTATCACCAATATCTGGGTTAAAATCTGTGTTATTATTTTGCAAAGAAAAGAAACGTAACAAGACCAAAAAGGGCCATTTTCATTAATGTGTTCTTTCTTATGAAATAAAAGGTACATTACTTACACATGTAGTAGAATATATGGAATACCATTTCATTTCTTGTAAAAGAAAATACCTTAATATAGCGGACATACTTTCTCAGAGTTGTATTATTTTCTAGAAATTGTCTAAAACTGAGGTGGAGACGGAATTTTGAACGCCACTGTGTGTGTGTATATATAATATATATATATATATATATTAATATATATATATATATATATATATATATTATTATATATATATATTATATATATATACCTTTTAACTGCAAACAACACAGTATAATTAATGTAAGGAACGACGCTTGTATAGAAGAACGTTCCGCACAAGATGAGGAGGGAGAACGAACAAATGAAAAATGTATATATATATATATACACCTTACCTTACAACCTTACAAAGGTTCCGCGCAATGATTTCTCATTTCGCGAAGGTGAAGCTTGTCGCCCCTCCTCTCGAGTTGGCCTGGTAAAGTAGTGAGTTGGATTCTTGCGCTCTCCACCTCACTTAGCCAGGTACGCCCGGCTCATCGGGGATTGTTCTGAGCCAGGCGTCTAGTCTTCTTTTGAAGATTTCCACTGCAACTCCCTTCGTGTTTCTTAGGTCTTTGGGCAACTGATTAAACAGTTTTGGTCCTCTCACTACAAAACTGTTTTCTTTCAGGGTTAAGGATGTTCCCTGCCTCGCCTTCAATTTTGGAATACGACACAGTCTACCGCTTCTACTTTCCACCGTTGTTTGGGGAGTTATGGGATTCAGAGTAAGATTAGGAACTAGTTTCTCCATTATTTTCCAAGTGTAAATAATGGTGTATCTCTCTCTTCTCCTTTCAAGTGAATATAGGTCTAGTTCTCGTAACCTTTCTCAGTAATTTAGTTTTTTGCACCCATTGATCTTGGCTGTGAAGCTTCTTTGGATCCCCTCCAGTTGTCTAATGTCTTCTATTTTATATGGGGATGTTAGGACCGATCAGTATTCCAATTTGGGTATTATCAGGGTTTTCAGTAGTGGAATCATTACATTCCTATCCCTTCGTTTAAAGGTTCTCAATATCTGACCCGTTATTCTCTTTGCTCTGTTTACTGCTACGTTATTTTGTGTTTCAAATTTCGCATCATCTGTCATTACAACCCCTAAATCTTTTGCTCTGGAATTTCTCTGAATTTCCTGTCCATTTGAAGTATAATATTCCATGGATTTTAGGTCTTCTTTTTTTCCGTACCGTAATAGCTGAAATTTCTCGGTGTTAAACTTCATATTGTTGTCTTCCGTCTACTTGTAGATTTTGTTTATGTCGGTTTATAAAGATCCTATGTCTTCTGGGTTTCTTATTTTTCTACTGATCTTTGTGTCATCCGCAAAGGATGTTACTCTGCTGTCACTGGTAACGTCCTCATCTATGTCAGTTAGCATGATTATGAAGAGTAGTGGAACTAATACTGTTCCTTGTGGTACCGAGCTGAGGACCTCTGATTCTGATGAAGATACGCCTTGTACTGTAACGACTTGCTTCCGCTCACTAAAGAAATTATATATCCATTTCCCTACTTTTCCTGTTATTCCCATATATTTCAGTTTATGTATTATGATTCCGTGGTCACACTTGTCGAACGCTTTAGCAAAGTCTGTGTATAGTACCTCATAGTTTTCATTACTTTCAAGTGACTCAATAATGTTGTTGTAGTGTTCCATTAGTTGCGATAGGCATGATCTGTCTGACCGAAACCCGTGTTGGTTATTATTGAATTTTTTCTGAGTTTCAAAAAAGTCATAGATTTTCTGTCTAACTATTCTTTCAACTATTTTAGTGAGATGAGATGTAAGCGACACTGGCCTATAGTTTTTGGCCGCGGATCGATCTCCTCCTTTATATATTGGGACTATGTTCGCGCTCTTCAGGATGCCCGGTATTTCTCCCGTGTCTAATGATCGTCTCCATATCCAGTATAGGGGCTCAGCGATTGCAGTCTCGCAGTTTTTGATCAGTGTGGCATTCCATTTATCCGGTCCTGCCGCTGAGTGTGTTTTTAGTTTCCCTATGGCTTGTGTAATATCATCCGTGGTAAAGTCGAAATTCGTTATACTTTCCACTTGTGGTTCTTCTTCAAAGAACGCGTTTATATCGCATATCAATTTGTCAGTTTTTTGGATACTAAAAGATGATTCATACTGATCCCTTAATATTTCAGATACTTCTGTTAGATCATCAGATAAATCACTGTTCTCACTTTTTAAAGGTCCGATAGTTGCATGGTTTTTCGACTTTCTTTTTCCGAAATTATAGAAGTACTTTGAGTTCGCTTTTATTGCTTCTATAGCGTCATCATCTTTTTCTGTATGCTTCTCGATTAGTTCCTGTATGACGACATCGATACTTTGCAGTTTATCATTTAATATTTTTCTGATGTTGTTATCTTTACAATTACTTAATTTTGCAGTCACTCTTTTTCTTTTTCGGAACAATGCCCTCTTTTGTCTTTCGAACCTGCTTCTCTTTCGTCTTTGTTGTATCTTTGGGACATGTTTTTCCACAATTTCTAACGTCTTCTCCTCTAATGTCATTAGCATATCTTCCGTTGTCTTGGCCTCGAAAATGGTTTTCCAATCTATTACTTCCATGCTGGATGTCACATCTTCCCAGTTTATAGCTTTGGAGTGAAAATTAAAAATTTCGAATTTGCTTCTTTCTGTTGTGCGTGTTCTTTCCTTTCTGTTGCCTTTATATTAGTGTTATTTTAATGTTGTGGTCTGATATCATAGTTGGGGATATTTCTACATTATCAATTAGATTACTGTTGTTTGTGAATACCAAATCTAGGCAGTTGTTTCTTCTTGTGTTTTCTGTTATTTGTTGCGTTAACATAAATTCATCAGCTAAAGCTAGTAGCATTTTTACCTGCTCCTGGTCTTCTCGTGTGCCCCCCTTGTCCTGGTGTATACATATATTTTTTCCTATCCTTTTATATTTCATGAATGGGAAATTAAAATCAGCACAGAGAAAAATATTTGGGGTTGGAGAGTGTAGATGTTTTACTAAGTTTCTTACCTCTGTAATGGAATCTGAAAAGTTTGAGGTTGGCGTGTTTGGGGGTCTGTACATTACAATTAGTACCATATTTAATTTTTAAATTTTTGCTGCTACACATTCTACGTAGTTGTTTGAGGTACTTATAGCCATTTCTGCTATGTGCCTTTCGCGTGTGTAAATAGCACATCCTCCTTTACGTCTCACTGTTCTGTCGGCTCGAAGGATGTTATAGTTGTCAATTTGTATTTCTTTTTTGTCAATACAGGACTCACAATTTTCACAGTTCGCCTGGCAGTCCTTTAGATGAGTTTCCGTGAGGCATGCAAAGTCTGCTCCGGCTTCTTGCATGAGTCCTTTCAGGTATACAACTTTGTTGGTGGAATGGTTTGATTTAAGGCCCTGTATGTTGGCTAAGATTATTTTTATTTTTTCTCTTTCTTTTTCGCATACAGGTGGTTCCGCTTTGTTTTCCAATGAGGGTTCCGGTTTCGTTGCCTTGTGGTCCTCCGAGAATTTACCTCTTTTTATCTTTGCCGGTACCTGTTGTCCCGATAACGCATGATGTGCCTTTGTTCGTACCTTCTGTCCGGCTCTCGGATTTCTATATTTATATTTGTCAGCTGGTTTTGTAATTGCTGGAGAGTATTTAGCAGCTGAAATGTGTTGGCTGCGTCTAAAAAATTGCCACTCTTCTTTGATGTTCGTTTTTTCTGTTCCCTCGTTGCGTTCCTTTGAGGGTGGTGGTATCGGCATTTTTTTTCGTATTTGCAACTCCCATATCTTTCATAATTGTTGCAGACCGTAAGATCGTGGAACATGCATTTCTTATCAAATTTGCAGTATCCACTTGTGTAATGCATTTTGCATAATGTGGGATGTGCATATATGCATTGCCCATCCCGATATCTGCAGTTTCCTTTCGCGTAGTATTTGCATACGATATTTTTTACGCTTCTGCTTTCTTTCTTATTATTTTCCAAGTTCTTAGTTTTGGCATTATCATTATTTTTCTTTGGCTGTTTATTTTCTACGTTTTTAGTTATTATCTTTTTATCATTTCGCTCGTTGGACCGTTTGTCTACTTCGCAACTTTTACTTATTTCTTTTACTTATTTCTTATATATATATATATATATATATATATATATATATATATATATATATATATATATATATATATATATATATATGGGAATGAACTCAGAAAGGTTCCCTCAGTTTTTTATGATACACACAGACCGTGCATGGAACAAGGAACTCTTCTGGGATAATTAAATCCACTATAGTCCGAATAAGTAATGGTAAATGACAAATACCATAGTTTTTCTTTTTCATGATGCAAGCCCGACGTGGGCAACGGGTCTCTCGCAAAGAGGTCCCATAAATATAGCTTCCCTCACCAGCTATCTGCAAAGCAGACAGGATCCAGCTTTGTGACATGGATCTAGGGTTTAAAGCAGCCTAGCCCCATTACATTTAGAACCTCAATATAAGTAAAAGACTCGTTGCATTCACGTCGGATTGAATAAATCAAAGAAAAAGGGGTAACTATTATATTTTTAGCCAAAACCAAAACTTAAACCTCAACTGGCAGAATTGAGCGTCCACTTTTCAAGGCACATAACATGTCCGTTTCATGATGGGAATGAACTCAGAATGGTTCCCTGAGTTTTTTATGATACACACAGACCGTGCATGGAACAAGGAACTCTTCTGGGACAATTAAATGGTAAATGACAAATACCATAGTTTTTCTTTTTCATGATGCAAGCCCGACGTGGGCAACGGGTCTCTCGCAAAGAGGTCCCATAAATATAGCTTCCCTCACCAGCTATCTGCAAAGCAGACAGGATCCAGCTTTGGGACATGGATCTAGGGATTAAACCCTAGATCCATGTCCCAAAGCTGGATCCCGTCTGCTTTGCAGATAGCTGGTGAAGGAAGCTATATTTATGGGACCTCTTTGCGAGAGACCCGTTGCCCACGTCGGGCTTGCATCATGAAAAAGAAAAACTATGGTATTTGTCATTTACCATCACTTATTCGGATTATAGTGGATTTAATTATCCCAGAAGAGTTCCTTGTTCCATGCACGGTCTGTGTGTCTCATATATATATATATATATATATATATATATATATATATATATATATATATATATATATATATATATATATTTTAACTGCAATCAACACAGTATAATTAATGTAAAGAACGACACTTGTGTAGAAGAGCGTTCCGCACAAGATGAGGGAGAACGAACAAATGAAAAATGAGGTACCTCCCAGGAATCGAACCCGGGATCATCCCATTTCCGTTCGGATATGCTATCCACTACACTTCCGCTTGTATGTAGGAGAATTACGACTTCTAATTGATCGACGTCCTTGGTGTAGTGGATAGCATATCCGACCGGCAATTGGATGATCCCGTGTTCGATTCCTGGGAGGTAACTCATTTTTCATTTGTTCGTTCTCCCTCCTCATCTTGTGCGGAACGCTCTTCTACACAAGCGTCGTTTTTTACATTACTTATACTGTGTGTTGTCTGCAGTTAAAATGTATATATGTATGGCAAGCGAAGGTGCCCCCTCAGGGCATTTGATTCCGCTTATATTTAGGAGAATTACGACTTCTGATTGATCGAGGTCCTTGGTGTAGTGGATAGCATATCCGACCGGCAATTGGATGATCCCGGGTTCGATTCCTGGGAGGTACCTCATTTTTCATTTGTTCGTTGTCCCTCCTCATCTTGTGCGGAACGATCTTCTACACAAGCGTCGCTCTTTACATATATATATATATATATATATATATAATATATAAATGCTGCAGGATGCTCTGTCTCCGTGCCTGTATAACTGTATATATTTATGTGTTTCTCTCTCTCTCTCTCTCTCTACATATAGAGAGAGAGAGAGAGAGAGAGAATACTTTAGAGGGGATATATTTAAACGATACAGTGTGTGTGTGGGGGTTTTATATATATATATATATATATATATATGTATCTAAGGCGACTGGCTCTATTCTCTGGCTGTGTCCATCTAAAGAAACTGCCTGACAGCCGATTACGCCATACGATTGGTTGGCTTCTATACCAAATGGCTGTGATGCTAAAGCCCCCAAGGATGGCTTGTGAAGACTACATTTTGCGCCGCGATATGCCCACAAAAGGATCTTCTCTTCTTTTCTATTCCTCTCTTTCCTTCTTGTGTTTTATTACGCTTGTTAGGTTAGGTTACCCACTCCTCTTTTGGAGGGTCTACCCCTGGCCGTCTTCATGCTCAACCCTCCACTCTCCTCCCTTGTTAGGTTAGGTTATCCACTCTCCTCTTCATACATATCTCCCTTTCCCCTCTTGGAGGGTCTAACCCCACTCTCTCCCCTCTCCTCTTGGAGGGTCTAACCCTCACCCCCTTGTTACATAGCCCCATCCCACCACTTGGAGGTACTAACCCACACCTTGTTGCATGCAATGATGCGATTATTGATCATGTTGTATGCAATTGGTTTGCAATCGACAATTTTTCAGGTATACTACTTACGTCTAAAATGGAGGAAACGAAAGATGAAGGCTAATGGCCCCAACTACAATCCTTGAAACTCTACTCCCTGGAAAGAAGACGTGAGTAATACACAATAATATACATATGGAAAATACTCGAAGGATATGTCGCAAATGAAACGAAAAGGCGCTGGAATGAAAGAACATGTAAATTCTGCAGTGTCCCAGAGAAATGGCAGACATGTATCTCATGTATGGACTTGCCGGGTGTAATGCGGCCGCAGCAAGACGTCTGTATGCGGAAAGGTTTCCGAATCGCCGTCTGCCAGATAAGAAGACCTTTCAGAGAATAGACGAGCGTCTTGGTGATACAGAATCATTCAACAATCGAGTTTCAGGTGGTGCTAGACCATTCAGCACCAGAACTGTTGAGCTGGAGGAGCGGGTCCTGAATCGCATGAAGGAACATCCTGGTGTCAGCACCCGAAGGATAGCAGCAGCAGAGGGTGTAAGATACACAAGTGTGTGGAGAATTTTACGGGAACAACAGCTTTACCCATATCACATTCGAAGAGGACAAGGCCTTACTGAAGCTGATTTCCCACCACGAGAGGCTTTTTGTACTTGGTTCCTTCAACAGTGTGCTCGCGATCCTCTTTTTCTATCCTCCGTGTTGTTTTCTGATTAGGCTGCCTTCATAAGAAATGGCGTGATCAATTTTCACAACATTCATCACTGGTCCGAAGAGAATCCGTATACCATCATCAGCCAAGGCACCAACAACAATTTAGTATCAATATATGGGCAGTACTTATTGCCGACAACTTAATCGGTCCTTTTGTTTTGATTGGAAGATTAACAGGAGAATCCTATTCCAATTTTTTAAGGAATGATTTAAGCGATTTACTTGATGAAGTTCTTTTTGGTGTCGGACGTCGTATGTTGTTTATGCATGATGGCGGTCCGCCTCATTTTAGTCGAGTAGCCAGAGACTATTTGGATGGCTGTTTCCCTGATAAATGGATAGGCCGTGGAGGACCCATTGCGTGGCCTGCTCGCTCCCCGGACGTGAATCCACTCGATTTTTTTCTGTGGGGTCATCTGAAATCTATCGTTTAGGTGACACCCATTGACAACGTTGAAATGTTTCGCCAACGTGTAGAACAAGGATACCAGAAAATCCGAGCAATAACTGGAATGTATGAACGCGTCAGGCAGTCTATGACGAGGCGTGTTCAGGCGTGTATTGAAGCGCGAGGCGGTCATTTTGAGCACTTCCTTTAAGGTAAGGCGGATACTTCCTGGAACACATAACGGGTTGGAACTCAGAAACAGCGATTTCGGGCATATGTTTATATAAACTTTTTTTCATTGTTTTCAGGTCCTGAATCTCTCCTCAAAGTGCGTCCCACATGTCATGAAACACCCTGTATATATATATATATATATATATATATATATATATATATATATATATATATATAGAGAGAGAGAGAGAGAGAGAGAGAGAGAGAGAGAGAGAGAGAGAGAGAGAGAGAGAGAGAGAGAGAGAGAGAGAGAGAGGACGCAATCTGGAAGAGAAGAATATTGATAGAGCTAAAAAGTTGCTGCTGAGGATTAGACAGATGCAATTAATGGGTAATAGCTTGCTTTTAGAGTCGAGAAATGTCCTCTGAAGAAAAATGAAGCAGAAAAGTCAGAAAGAAAGATTAACTCCGAAATGCTCTGTGCATCGAAGTATTTTAAGTTTAGCATTTATTTTTAAAAGAGTCACAAACAAAACATAGAAATCTTACTTTTGCTTTTGTAAACAGTATTTTCATACCATTGCAATTTCGTAAGATTTTGTTGAATGCAAATTTTTTATTATTTACTATTTTTAATATATATATATAATATATATATATATATATATATATATATATATATATATACAGGGCGTCCCAAAAAAATGTATACACACTTTAACAGCTGATAGCTCAATTGATGTTTCTTTCTTGCCAAGTTAAACCCATTAGAATTAATAATGGCAGTTAGACTAAGCTTTGAACAAAGGAAATTCATTCTAAAATGCTACTGGAAGTGTGAAAACGCAGTTGAAGTGCAAAGACAGTTTAGGAGGGAGTTTCAAACAGATCCACCAACGCGACTTACCATCACTCGAATTAGAGATAAGTTTGAAGCCGATGGAACTGTTCAGAATGTCCACAAGAAGCGTTCCGGAAGACTACGGACATCGACAAGCCCCACAAAGCAAGAAAGAGTACTGGAAACGTATCACCAAAGTCCAAGAAAATCTGTGCGGCAAGCGAGTCGTGAAGTAGGAATTTCAGAATCGTCTGTCCAACGCATTTTGAAGCGCTGTCAATGGAAAAGTTACATTCCAAGATTAGTCCATGCTATTAATGAAGATGATCCGGACCGAAGAGTGGAGTATTGCGAGTGGTACTTGGCACGATGTGGATGTGGATTGGACGAAGGGGTTTCGTAGAATACCCTCCGCGTTCACCAGACCTCACACCACTAGACTTTTTTTATGGGGATACTTAAAAGACAAAGTCTACGCTATAAAACCTGCAACAGTCGCTGAATTGAGAGCAGCCATTGAACGAGAATGCACACAAATACCAAACGAAATGTTTCGTGATGTTTGCGATTCCATTGCTTCGCGTTATCAGCAGTGCCTGGACCAGAACGGACGTCAGTTTGAAAACAGGCGTTGACAAAACAATTAAATAATGTCTGTAGATTCTATTACATTTTGAAAATGAAATGTATTTTAATAAACCCTGCCTTTATAATTATTTAAAGTGTTTATACATTTTTTTGGGACGCCCTGTATATACACACGTGTGTGTGTGTGTGTGTGTGTGTGTGTGTACTGTATATACACAAGTGCAAACTAACGACACAAGCACGGAAACAATTATGAATTTGACTACACATTGAATTATAACAAGGAGCATTATTCTTTCCAGTGGTGATGAGCCACGAACGGTAACCTCGATAAGACCGTTGACACACTATGTACTTGGCAATGATGCTGCGAGCTGCACATACGCTCAATTGGTGTATTGGTAGAACGGTACTTTGTGAAAAATAATAAAATTTTTTGTATTTTGTATTTAATCTATTAATATGTGTCATAAACACTGATAATATACAGTACAGTACATATACTGTATATATATATATGTGTGTGCGTGTGCGTGTGTGTGTGTGTGTTTTGTGCAAATTAATGTGAACAGGATAGAAAAATTAGAATTTTCAGTGAACAGCATATAGTTTGAAGACTAGAGCAAACTTTAATTTTTGATATAGCTACCTTCAGCTTTAATAACGTCTTGAACACACTTTAGCATAGAATGTATCAGTTTTTCACAGATTTTCTTTAATTCTTCATCATGATACCAGACTTGGATGACAGACGCGATCCGTTTTGCTTTCGTTGTACAGTTCAGTTTTAGAAGTCGAGTATGGCATATGTTCCATAGATTTTCGATTGGGTTTAGATCTGGCGAGTTTCCCGGCCAGTCTAAACAGCTGATATTGTTCACCTTTAAGAACTCCTTAACACATTTTGATGTATAGCATGGAACCAACATGCTATACATGGAGCCAACCCCCTTTGGGAACAGTTTCAGCAGCTCCGGTTTGCTATGGTGTTCTAGAACCTCAATATATCGACTACTATTCATCATGGCTTCCACAGTCACTAATGAACCAGTTCGTCGTGCAGAAAAACAACCCCAGAACATTTTCTTTTCTGGGTGTTTCACAGTTTGGTTATTTTGGAACTGGTTCTGGGTTCACCAGGTGAATGGCGTACAAATCGATTTTGTTGACCTTGAACAAGCAAAATGACTCTTGTCTGAAAATAAGACATTGAACCAATCTTTTGACAATCCAGCATATTTCTTGGCCCACGCATAGCGTTTTGTCTTCATTATTGTTGTTAGCAATTGTTTTTCCATAGGTTTCACGGCTTTGCGTCCCACCGCCAGCACTCGACGTCTTACAGTTGATGATGATACCTGGATATTTGATGCTGCTAATTCCTGGTTAAGCATGTCACTAGTTTTTCTGGGATCCTGCTTGCTCGTTCGTATTAACTTTGCACCATCTCCAGGGGTTGTTTTCCGTTTTCTTTCGCATTTGCCTTTCTTTGATAAGGATATTGAGCCCGTGGTTTGTTTCTTCTAAATAATCTTATTGACCGCTCCCACACTAACTTTGATTGCATTGGCAACGTCTCTGTGTGAGCGATGTATGTTCATGCAAGGTGATTATTTTACTTCTTTTTCTTGGTGTAATGTTCAAATAAAACTCTGAAACACAGCGTACAGAAATCACACGTACTATCTCTGATGACTGACAAGAATAAACTAAATTAGGTAGAAACTGAATGACAAGATCGACTTCAAAAGATGCTGCAATAACCTTATTACTGCAATAATGTTTGAAATGATACAATACTGTAGTGTATACCATAAATAATTAAACTTATTCATAAAATTACATTTAAAAAGCTTTCATTGTTTTTTTCATTAAAAACAATGAAAAATCATATTTTTGTTTCATGTTCACATTAATTTGGACAGTACTTACTTATGTGAGTGTGTGTGTGTGTGTGTGTGTGTGTGTGTGTGTGTGCTCATTACAGGGTATGTTATCCAGTTAGTTTTCTGTTATTTCCGTTTTGTTCTTGAGAAATATGCTGAACGAAATGAGACTTGAATGAACAAAAGGCAAATGATTTCATAAAACAACTGCAGCACAGTTCTGAGGGAATATAATCGGAGTGAAGCCGAGGGCAAATAATTATTTACTGACTTTTTTATTCGTTTCGTGGGCGTCTTTTTACCTCGTAAAATATCAAAGCAAACATTTGTGCCACCGAACATTTACTGAGCGATCTAAACGATCTTCCACACAGCACATCAATCATTCTATTTACACTGCGTTTGGTAAGTAGCTTATAATCGTTAAGAGTCATTTTATAAATGTTAAAAGAAAGAGTATGGTGAGAATGTCTTAAATGGCACTTTCAGAGTCTTAGCATTTTTTTATTACCCTGTTTAATATAGCGTATAAATTTCAGAATTGGTTTCTGACACGCGCACCATTTTAAAGGAAGTTGTTGATAATGTAATAGGATTTTAAAT
This sequence comes from Bathynomus jamesi, assembly GCA_023014485.1. Lineage (NCBI taxonomy): Eukaryota > Metazoa > Arthropoda > Malacostraca > Isopoda > Cirolanidae > Bathynomus > Bathynomus jamesi. The sequence continues at coordinate 228,786 of JAJOZX010004359.1, read as the reverse complement.
TCTGTTGACTATTTAATCAGTTCAACTTTTAAGATGAACTGAAATTTCCTTCTCCGAGATTTTTAAGTGGAAATACATAATTTTAGTTGGACAATTCAATCTCATTCTGTTTCTTAATATACAGCTCAAGAACCCTTAATTAATCAGGCGTTCGAATATATTTTATAGCAATTTTAAATTTCCTCATGAAACCGGCAATTTTAATCATGCAATTGTCCGATAGAGCTATGTACTGTATGTACTCCAAAGAGCATCATATGATGTTTGGAAACAAGTTTGTCTCATATATGGATATATAAATTTAGGGTGGATCGATTTTACATTTTTTTCGATTTCCATATTCTAATAGAGACAGAACCTTGCGCATGCATGAGAAAATAGCCTCTGCAAATGCTTAGCTTAATAGGTAATCATCTTCTGCCCCCGGCAGAGCAATGAAAATCATATTTTAGTAGTCAAAAACGTATTTTTCTTATAATTGTTAAAATATTTCAATATGCATCAAAATTATTCCTAATAACTATAAAGTCGATGAAAAAGACCTCATATGATCGTTTTTCCAAGCGCGTTGTCCTACGTTAATATCTTTTGCCCCCGGCAACAACGTCAAATGTTGAAAAAATAGGTAATTTATATACATATTTTCAGATCGGCTCTTTGTCTTAAATAATGCATTTATATATTTCCCATAGCATTTATATCGTTGCTTAGGCATGAAATAACACACACGCAAAATTTTATGACTCTAGAGTAATATCTTCTGTCCCCGAGAAAAGTCTAAATGTGGATTATAATTACGTTAATGCGATGTTATAAGTACGATAAGTACTAAGTACAGCTCCTCGCTTGCTAATTTTATAAAATTAGCAACCCAGAACTCACCACGAGGAGGTGGCTGTACGTCGAGTTCCACCCTATCCAGCCCCAACCACCCTTCCTTTGGCTGCATGTCGATTTACATACGGTAATCTTTCTTAGAATCAAATCGTGGAATTTTTGTTCGGGAGTGAAGACGGGAGCGGATGAATCCGTCCCTCTCTTCTATTCCACTTACACTGGCAGAGGCTTCGGTTACTAATTTGATGAGTCTCTCGACCGCTTGAGTATGACAAGGGAATAGTGGGATCAGTCCATCAGGCTGGTCTCCCGTCTCAACAAACTCTTTTATTCGGGTATCAGGTATTGTTTTTGTAACGGGGGGTTCGGTCACCTCAGCCGTTTGCCAGTTGATCATTTCGTAATAGTTTTAACTATCGTAGAGCAGCTCAGGCATGGCGAAGGCTCGAATTTCCCCCGCTGGTGATTGTTTTGATCGTGCTTTTAATATTCTTCTCCATCCCAATTCTCTCATGTGTTGCTCATCGGCATGTAGCATGGAGATCAAAATATTTTCTGGGTGAGCAAAGAAAGAATTTCTACGGAGGACTTTGTTGGCGATTGTCTTAGATCTTTGAGGCATGGTCTGAGAGAGACGCATCATTTCGAAAAAATGTTTTGCGCCCTCAGTGAAACTGGAGTTTTTCTTTATCTTAAACCAAATTGGTGCGTAAACTGTCATAATGAATCGCACAATTTCGTTGAAGGTGCTGGAGGGTTCACTGGTTGAAACATAGAAGCGCAGAAATCTATTTGCTGTTGTCAACCACCTGGAATGCGCCATCTTACCTGGATTTCGAGCCGCGAGAGCTGAAGAGCAGCTACCGCTCGACACTGCTCTGTAGATGCCTAACAAATATTTTTGGTCAGTGCTCAACTCGGCATCATGTATGTCAATGTCGGGAGATGGAATGGCATCGAATTCTGTAATTGGAAGTTTTTCGCAGTCGTTCAGTTGTTTTCCAACTGGTCCAGTAAAGCCCATTGGCCCAGTTGTTTTGCCGTTCAAGTCTTGAATGAGGTGTCGCAGTGATAATTCATTACCTGTAATAGGCATATGATCCACTGAACTGGCCTTTGTAGTTTCATTTCAATCATACGAATGGCTCCACCCTTTCGACTGGCGCGTCAGTGGCAGCTGCTGCTGGCAGCACTCACCAGAGATGACCTTTAAACCCTAGCCTAGAGTCATAAAATTTTGCGTGTGATATTTCATGCCTAAGCAACGATATAAATGCTATGGGAAATATATAAATGCATTATTTAAGACAAAGAGCCGATCTGAAAATATGTATATAAATTACCTATTTTTTCAACATTTGACGTTGTTGCCGGGGGCAAAAGATATTAACGTAGGACAACGCGCTTGGAAAAACGATCATATGAGGTCTTTTTCATCGACTTTATAGTTATTAGGAATAATTTTGATGCATATTGAAATATTTTAAAAATTATAAGAAAAATACGTTTTTGACTACTAAAATATGATTTTCATCGCTCTGCCGGGGGCAGAAGATGATTACCTATTAAGCTAAGATTTTGCAGAGGCTATTTTCTCATGCATGCGCAAGTTTTTGTCTCTATTAGAATATGGAAATCGAAAAAAATGTAAAATCGATCCACCCTAATATATATGCGCCTCGGTGGTTAGCGTCGCTGACTACGAATCCATCGGTCCCGGGATCGAGACCCGGTGATGGCAGGCGGCGCTCAGCAACATCCAGCTGTTCATCCTTCTATACAATAAAAATTTGGTTTGTAGATAAATGGGTACCCTGGGTAACCTAGTGGTTAAGACGCTTGGCTGCTGGTGGGGCGTGGTTCGGATTCAACGTTAAACTGTGGGTCTAAGGTGGAGTGACAAGGTTGACCTTCGTCAGAATGAACAATTCGGGCGGAAGCAAAACCAAGGTTATCCAAGGTGTGCAAAAAGCATATATACGAGTATATTGATGTACATCCACAAGGAAATATGAAAAGCGATACCAAACTGCAGGCCTACACCTCGTCAGAGAATGAAGGGAAAAGGCAAAAAGCTAAAAATGTAAATCTCTGTGCAGGGTGGCCAGAAAGTCCCTTTGCGTGGAAAACAAGGGCAACATACAGATATGCTGTAATTTCACTGCAAAGGGATTTTGTGGCCACTATGTACAGCATAACCAAAATATGTAGGGATGTAGCAAAATATGTAGGGATTAGCAAAAACTTACCAAGTACTAATTAGTACGGGCCTATTTAGTTAGACCTGCGGTGCTGGGGCCTTCGGCCTATCTAAAATTTGAATATACTGACGAGATACCATAATTGGTTAGTTAAATATTTTGAAACTAGATGTCATGCGTACAGTTGCCCGCATATGTAATGTTCCTCGCCTCACTGGCGACTCCGTACAAAAAATTACGCAACGCTATTTTTGCTGAAATCTGACCCCCCCCCTGTAAAATTCCGTAACGTGTGGGGTGTGGGGTGGGGGAAGTGTTACATAACATCTTCGGGGGTGCCTGGTCTAGCGTTAAAGAACGTTCCTGGGGGAACTTGGGTGTCACTTTTAGCAAAACTAGCGTTACGTAATTTTTGAACGGCCCCTAATTATAATGTAATGTCTGTATTCATAAAGATAAACGATTAATATGATCGTGAACAGCGTGGAACTCCATTTTACTAGTCTTATACAGTAATAAGGTTCCATTATGATTACTGCAAGTCTATATGAACAGATACCACAACACAACTTTTTATATACTAGTGAATTTGAACCAAAAATAGACATTGCACAACCCATCCTCCACACTCCCTCATTCCCCTTCCCCACCCACGAGTCTCGCGTACATTAAATTATAATCTAACAATACTAATAAAGCTGTTTGTAGAGTCCGTGTGCAGCTTTAAACCTTTACTAACTTACGAACCTACACGATTATATAGATATGTATTGACATCGAGCGAGAAAAAGATTGAGATAGTGAGAGAGAGAGCGAGGTAGAGGGGAAGAGAGAGTTAGTGGGAAATGGCTTATCGATTGTAACAGAGAGAACTTGTTAACAGTTTCGATCTGAATAACAGTAACTGATTATCAAAATCACATAAGAATAATCCACGGTTATACTAGCATAAACATATTTATATATACTTATAAATTCATACAATATTATACTAATGTTTGTGAATTGATGTTGATGGGCCAAACCGTGGTGTTGACATGGTTATTTGCTGTCGCCGTCCATGAGAGACTACATATGGGCGTGTCAGTGGAAACCGTAAGGTGACGGTTGCATGAAGCAGGATATGACCACCGGTTTGTGGCTGATGCCTATTATATTAATTGTGTTTTCCAGATTGTATATGCATTATCAATGTGGAGATATAATGATTTAATCACGATGGACAGATAAACCCATTAATATTTTCCAGATTTCCTGTTGCATTATCAATGTCGAGATATTATTAGATCTTAACAAGGAATATATATATATATATATATCAGTTTTTCCTTGTGAACAGACGTATTTTATCGAGTGTCCACTGTTAACAATTGAATAAGTGGTTCTCGTTGAAGTGTCTTTAAAAAAATAGTGCTTGGTGCATTCTTAACTAAATTACTTCGTGTTACTAATAATTCAATAACGAATATATTTCATTTATTGACTTTATTCATTACTATATTATTTGATTAAACCAAGGCTAGTACACGTGGCTTGCCTTGTTTGTTTTCCGAATCTATTACTAAACGAGGTTTCATAAGGTCGAATTTCCTTTGTTCGCCTTTTTTGTTTTTCAAATCTATTAGAAAACGAGGTTCCATAAGGTTCATTTTCCCTTTTGACGTGGATCAAGTAGAGTGTGCTCACCCACCGTGGGAAAAAGGAAAAATGGAAAGAAAAAAGTCGGTCGAATAGCGGACAGATAAGTTTTATTAATACTTTTTCTTTTACAGATCTTTCGTCGGTAGCCTAATTAAGTATATATTCATTTAGTATAAATTCGTGTTACAAGAACCTGTTCTGCGTTTCAAGAACATTTTTTCGGGCTTGCGCAGGTGACGGCACAATAAGCACGCGGTACACCTCGTTGTAATTTACTAATTTCCAAACGCTCGTTTTTTGTTTTTTAATTAATTAAGAGAATGACACTCCCGTCAAGTACTTGCAGTCACTGTGAAGGGAAATTTGCCGCTTACGCGTTTACAAAGGCTAATAATAATGAACAGTTAGTTTGCAGGTGGTGCTCAAGCATGGAAGTCCTGAGGAACGAGTTAGAACGTGAGAGGGAGGCCAGAGTGAGGCTTGAAGAAAGCGTGATGCTCCTGACGGCAAAATTAGAATCCCTTGAGACTCCAGTTACGACCCCTACTGCCTCAGTATCTACTAATAATATAAATAGTACTAATAGCCCTCTCTCTTCCTCGAGTTCCCAACTCTTCGTTCAAGTGCGTAATGGAGCCCCATTGAGAAAACCTAAGACTTGTCTACCAGTAATAACAAGCAATAAGTTTTCTGTTTTAGGTTTCGAAGATGCTGATGAACCGGAAATACGACTCGTTGGCGATTCCATTGTTCGAGGGCACTTACAGTACTAGAGTGACTAAAGAAAAAACTAATAAGATTGTTTTAACAGGTATACTTCCTCGAATTATCGAACGTAACAATTTCTACAGCAAGACGACCTATATTAACAATAACCTAAAGTCTCTTTGCCAACAGGAAGGAGTGCATTTTGCGAATTTTTGGAACAGTTTCTACTGCAGGAGGGACTTGTTCCTCGGAGATGGACTTCATCTTAATGACGTTGGAGACTATTTTATAATACTGTCTCTTCTTTTCAGGCTGCTGTAACTCGAACGGTCCCAGTGTAATTTCCTCAAACTTCCCCTGCGTTCGCGAAGGTGTCGCAATTACAACCAATTTGAAGGTTCTATCTTTAAATGCTCGTAGCCTACGAAACAAAATAAACGAATTTTTTTCTTTAATTGCTTGTAAAGACTGATTTAATTGCGATAGATGAATCGCGGCTTAGCACTGAAACTCGTGACTTTGTAGGGGAGTATCAAATTACAGGTTATAGACTTTTTGTTAAAAACAGAATAGGTAGGCGAGGAGGCGGTGTTATGTTGTATATCAAAGATAATATTGCGAACGTTATAGAAGTAACGCACACAATTCCAGAATCGATAGATTCGACTATAGCAGAACTTAAATTGAACGATTTCGAACTTCTTGTTGCGGTTATATGTAGGGCCCCTAATCAAACAGCTGATACGGACAAAGCGTTATATCGTGAACTAAAGAGAATAATAGGTAGTGAGCAATCCTTAGTTATGGGTTACTTTAATTGCGCCAACGTGAATTACGATACAATGCAGGGAGACGCGGAAGGTAATCGTTTAGTTAATTTTCTCGAGGATAGCTTTTTTATTCAAAAGGTTGGGGAACCTACGAGGTTCGACAGTATTTTAGATTTAGTAATAACTACGGATGATAGGCTAATCACGGATCTTCAAGTAATAGAACCGTTAAGCAATAGCGATCACAATATGGTAGAGTTTGTCCTCTCAGTAAGTCACTCGAAACCAACTAACTCGACTAAAATTCCTAACTTCCAGCACGCAGACTTTTGTAAATTTAGAAATGAATTGTCACACGTCAATTGGGAAAACGTAATGGGGATCTCCAACGCAAAACTAATGTGGGAATCGTTTGAAACAGTATTTAGGACTATAAATGAGGAATGTGTACCGTACAAAATTAAGCGTGCGAAAGTAAACAACAAGCCCTTGTGGTTTACTTCTAGAGTAGGAGACATTATAAAGAGTAGAGATAGGGCTTATAGGCTACATAAGTGCGATAAAGACAATTTGTGCTTACGAAACAACTACATATTTCTAAGGAAGCGAAAAGTGTAATAAAATGGTCCAAGCACGAATTTGAAATCTGCATAGCTCATGACGGCAAAAAAAAACCAAAGCAATTTTTCAATACGTGAACAATAGAAATCCAGTAAAAAGTGTCTTGGGGCCGTTGAAAAATGTTAACGGAGAGCTAGTTTCTGAAAACAAGGAAATAGCTACCTTGCTAAACAAATTTTTTACGTCAGTTTTTACTATAGAAGATGTAACGAATATCCCCACGGTCATAAACATAATACCTTTTGATAATGGTAATATTTTCGATAATATTGTGGTTCGTGAAGGGGAGGTAATGCGCTATATTGATAAAATGAAAATGCGTAAATCACTGGGACCGGGTTCTATATATCCCATACAACTAAAAGAATTAAAAGAAAACATTGTTGTGCCACTAACAAAGATTTTTAATGCGTGTATTTCTGAGGGGTGCGTACCAGATAATTTCAAGTTAGCATATGTAACGCCTATCTTTAAGAAAGGCGATAAAGGTGCGGCGGGAAATTATAGGCCAATCAGTTTAACGTCTGTTGTAGGTAAGCTACTGGAATCAATAATTAGGGATCGTATAGTCGAACACTTAGAATTGCATAACTTGATTAGAAATACGCAGCACGTTTTTAGGCGAAACAAATCTTGCTTAACTAATCTTTTAGAATTTTTTCAAAGCGAGTTGAAGTTTACGATAGTCATCGGGCGGTTGATGTAGTATATTTAGATTTTCAAAAAGCATTTCACACCGTACCGCACAAAAGACTCATTGATAAAATTAAGGCTCATGGAATCAGAGGTGTAGTAATAAATTGGATAGAAGAGTGGTTGCGAGGTAGGAAACAGAGGGTGGTGGTTGATGGCGCGGAGTCGTCTTGGGCTAATGTAGCGAGCGGCGTTCCTCAGACTTCTATATTGAGCCCCTTGCTTTTTCTTATATATATTAACGATATAGATGTCGGCCTAGTCAGTAGTTTCTAAATTTGCGGATGACACGAAGCTGGGTGGTATGGCGAATAATGACGAAGATGGAGGTAAAATCCAGGAAGATCTGAATAAAATCGTTGATTGGTCACTCACATGACAAATGAGATTTAACATCGATAAGTGCAAAATTTTATGTATAGGTTCGCGTAACGGTAATTTTGCGAATAGTATGTCAGGGAAGGCGTTAACAAGCGTAGAGCAGGAAAACGATTTAGGAGTTATAGTCACTGGTGATTTAAAAGTAGCGAAACAAAGTAGAGCAGCGGTCAAAAACCGAACAAAGTGTTAGGTTTAATAGCTCGGAATTTTGAGTACAAATCGCGCGATATTATTGTTCCTCTTTATAAATCATTAGTTAGACCCCATGTGGAGCACGCGATCCAATTTTAGAATCCGCATATGCGAAAAGATATAGACAAAATCGAAAGAGTTCAAAAACGAGCAACTAAGATGATTCCGTCGCTTAGGTTGAAGTCGTACGAGGATAGGCTTAAGGAGTTAAAATTGACTACACTCGAGACTAGGAGGCTAAGGGGTGATCTAATCCAGGTTTTCAATATTATGAATGGGTTCGATAACGTAGATAGAGATACCTTTTTTGAAATATCTCAGTATAATAGGACTAGAAATAACGGGTGTAAGTTGAGAAGTAGAAGGTTCGAGACACCAGTTGCCAAAAACGTTTTTACGCATAGAATAGTAAATAGGTTGAATAGTTTGCCGGTAGAAGTAATTAGGAGCACCTGTATAAATACATGCACAATACACAATTACGAACACAGTTCGCGAGACCAGCCATGAGTGGATCCTAGGGTCTTTGTTGGTCTGAAACATTATATACAATAAAACACCTATTCTTTATTACAACAAATATGCAATTGTTGACATGTTTTACTAAATAGTTTATCATACAAAATGGTCACAATTTGCCATAGATTAACATAAATGGCACAGCAATACCCGGTTCATAATTAGTGTTTGGTCCGTCCCCCATTATTGTCTATTATATCTTGTAATCTGTGTGGCATAGATGCATCATGGTTATGTATGATGTGTGGGTTCCTTCGGAACATCTCCCCCTCAGCAATAGTGTGATCTAGCAGCTGGCGGCCGGTCCGCACCTGCCCAGGCTCCCACGAGTTCACCACATTCCCCCACATGTTCTCAATGGGGTTGAGGTCACACCCCTTACTACGCCAGTCCAAAAGTTCTAGATTTCGCTGCTCCTCAAACCCCCTTCTAACAATCTTGGCGGTGTGGATGGGAGAGTTGTCCTGCAAATGGATTTTAAATATTAAATGTAGAATTACATCTCATCTATACGCTTCATCAGTAACCCACTATTCGAGATAGGTTTTAACCCCTATGTATTAGGGGTTTCTCTCGACTAAATGTATTGTGCGCCGTTATACAAATAATAGTCTGCACTTATCCAGAATAAAATCCTAAAGTGTTGTCATAGCAATGAAGGAGTAAAAGAACAATTTTCTGACCATTATTCGTCCCATGTAAATGTGGAAACCGGATATACAAGTGCGTGTAATTCATAAATCTTAATCTAGTAATAGTATAATATTCAACACACAAATACAACATACCTGCATAAAGATAATCTGCTCAGGATAGGGGAAGGTATAAGCGAGTACAGAAGGTAGCATTACCTCCTCCATGATCTCTATATATTGATCTGCCGTAAACCTCCCGTGGATTTCAGTCAGCTCTCCTTGTCCTTGCAGGTGCATCCATCCCCACACATTCGCCGTCACGTGCCCACTCCGTGCCACTTTGTAAATATTTTGGCGGATATATCTCGTGTTTTTCTGTCGTCAACACCGAAGACGGCCGTAAGTTGTAGACGAAACGTCTTCTCGTCAGAAGATAACTCTGCTCCAGTATGCGAGATCATCATTTATATGGTGGCGAGCAAACGAGAGCCTGGCCTCACGATGTCGTTCCTCGATCCCCTCTTTTCTTGCAGGAGTACGGTGGTGTTATCCTACTTCGTGCAACCATCTCCCTACTGTGTCCACTGACACGCCCATATGTAATGTCTCCCGGATGGCGACTACGTTGTTGATAGGATCGTTCTGCACTTCGTTGATTATTCTCCGGTCTTCTTCTGGAGTGGTCTTTCCTAGTGCCCCACACTTAGGACGATCTAGCAGATCCCCAGTCTCCTGCCACCTCTGCACCCAGCGTCAAACAGTAGGCTTCGAAATTTCCAGTTCCATGGCTATGTCAGCTACAGAGAGGCCTGCTTCCCGCATACCAATTTACGGCCTCGCTGTGCAATTTTATCTTGAGCTGGATTCATTTTCAGAGTCGGTGTTCGTCATACGGTGTAGAAATATAGTATGAACATAGATCATGCCAGTAACTATGTCAACACCTCGGTTTGGCCCATCAACATCATTTCACAAACATTAGTATAATATTGTATGAGTTTATAAGTATACAAACACACACACCAGATTAATTAATATTAACCAGGTTAATTTCGCGGCATCAAATTTTCGCTCTTTCATATCCTTGGACGAGTTTGCGGCATCATAATTTCGTGGTCAACAGGTGCTAGTTATAATCTTACAGATTAAAATGACGTCATGAATGACGACATTTGTTCTGGACTGTGATTGGTCGAGGTTGAGGTCGTATATCAAGGCAAGTTTTACCTCTTGGTATTTGGATAAAGTTTCAGCAGCACTCAATGTAAATGAATCTCTCGGTAAGATAGATTTGAAGCTCTCCACACTGAAACCTATTCATGCTAAATGGATTGTCTCTGCATGGGATAAACTACACAAAATGAGGGAGACCATTCAGAAGGGTTGGAATTAGCAGCATTCATAACATTCTTGTTATACAGTAATAATACAGTATAATTTTAAATGTTTTTACTGCTTTTACTATACAGGGTGTCCCACAAGTCCGGCATCATAGGAAAAATAATAAAAAAAGGCAAAACAAAAGCTTTTATTTACAGAACGTGCTCAATATGTCCACCATTGTTTTCATTACACAAATTCAGACGTGATACCCAGTCAGCAAGCACAGGGTGAATGACGTCAGGAGTAATGGTGTTACATGCCCCAATAATGCGCTGCCGCAAATGTTCAGCACTCCTAATTTTCTCTGCGTATACCAGCGCTTTCAAGGCCCCAGAGATAAAAATCTAGTGGCGTGAGATCCGGGCTTCTAGCTGGCCATTCCACAGGCCCTCGACGTCCTATCCAACGACCAGGGAATTGTTGGTACAGGTATTCCCTTACTTGGGTGCTGTAATGTGCAGGAGCGCCGTCTTGCTGGAACCATGTTGGGAAATTTCCTTCTTCGTTCAAGACACTGGGAAATGCTTCTTCCTTGAGCATACGTAGGTAGGTGCCTCCAGTGACATGTTCATCGAAAAAGAGGGGGCCTATGATGCGATCCTTCCAAATGCCACACCATACCATCACCCGAGATACACCTTGTTCCTTTGAAGAGGTATACCAGTGAGGGTTGTTTTGAGATCAGTAGAGGGTGTTCTGTCGATTTACCTCACCATTTCCATAAAAAACAGCCTCGTCACTGAACAGAATGGTGGACGGGAAATTGGCATTCCGAGCATATTGTTCCGTAGCCCATTCACAAAATTCCATCCGCCGGTCGGGATCATTCGCTTAATTTCCGTAGGATCTGAAGTTTATATGGATGCCATTTGTGGGCCTGAAGAATGCGATGGATGGTACTTTTCGACACTCCTGTCTCGGCGGACAATCGCCAAAGAGATTTATTAGGACTTCTGTTAAAATGAGCCAGGATAGCAGTCACTGTATCATCGTCAGTGGACCTCCTTGAAGGTCCACTGCGTGGTTTATCTTCTATGGATCCTGTTTCCTTAAACTTTGCAACAAGTCTGCTAACACAACTCTGTGTTATTGGCTCGCGGTCTGGATACAGTCTGTTAAATTCAGCAGCGGCCTCTCTTTGACTCCGATTTCCTATGAGTAGAATTATCTGGATTTGTTCTTCCTTGCTCACAGACATTATGGCCTGTAGAAAGAGAAAAATATGAATTATGGTTTGTAGAAATAGAAAAGTATGAATTTCTCCTATGATGCCGGACTTATGGGACACCCTGTACAATGTTTTATTACAATATACTTAATTTACTTTTCAAATAAAGTATTTTAATGATCTAAGTTTTATTTTCTTACTATCTTCCAAAGATTAGTTTAAATTGTCAAATTTTCGCCTGCTGGACATTTTCGCGTAAACTATAGCCTACGCAAAAAACGCGAAAATTTCCTTCAGGCGAACATTTCACATTCAGGAGTATATAAAAAGTTCTATTGTAGTAGCTGTTCATATAGATTTGCAAAAATCATAATCATCATGGAACCTTATTACTGTATAAGACTAGTAAACTACATGGAGTTCAACGCTGTTCACGATCATGTTAATTGTTTATCTTTATGGTACTTGTAGGTTATCTACCCCCCACCACTTTTGACAGAATATTTTCGTTAAAACTAAAGAAAATATCACGACTTAACCTAACCAATTATCAACGGCGTACAGTTGATCTATTAGTAAATAGTAAATACTATTCCAGAAACAAACAATGTTGTAATTAATAATAGATCAACTGTACACCCTTGATAATTAATTGGTTAGGTTAAGTCGTGATATTTTCGTTAGTTTTAATGAAAATATTCTGTCAAAATTGGTGGGGGGGTGGGGAGATAACCTACAAGTACCATCTTTATGAACACAAACTTGGACTCGGTTGTCCTCCCTCCACCCCACCATTCCCCAGTTGGGGTACCTTGACTAACACTGCGGGGTTGCCACATGTATGGAGTCGCCTGTGAGGCGATGAACATTACATATGCGGGCAACTGTACATCCCAAGTGGTATGTGCGCATTTAGTGAGAGGGGGTGCTGGGTAGGGGTAGTGGGAGAGGGGGGAGGGGAGTGCAAGGGTGGTGGGGTACGAACCCCCCTAAAAAGTTGAAAATTAAATATGGAATAACCTAAACTAACCTAAAAAAAATTTAATATAGAGTAACCTAACCTAACCTAATGTGGGGAATAATAGAGCATAGTGACCTAACCTAACTTAATCTAATGGGGGGGGGGGGAATACCAGTTGAATATAGACTATAGTAACCTAATCTAGTCTAACCTAGCTTAGCCTAAACTGGAAAATAAATGAATAAAAATTAAAAATAACCTAACCTAACCTATCTCTTATGCACCATTCTTCTCCTGATATATAAAATAAAAATGTGTGGAATGCCACACCCCTAATTATATACATGTGTGTGTGACGTCATATTATGAACTTGGAGAAACATTTGCACACGGTCTTTATTAACAAGCCAACAGATTACTGAAAAAATACATGCCAATGTAAGAACCGAAAGCTTCTATAACCTAACATCAAGGCCCAAACAGACATACTTATTTAACGTAAGCTCATTCTCTTGTAATCCATGGGATATTTATGGGGTCTTTTTGTGCTGTTTGAAATATAAGTAAACATGAGCGCTTTCATGTACTCGTAAAGCAAAATATAAAGCATAATATAAATTAATTGATTATTTCTGAAAGAGGATTTATTATTTTTTCACAAATAATTAATTACTTTCATATCAGTATCTCTCTCTCTCTCTGTATAATATATACACACACACACACACACACACATATATATAATTATATATATATATATATATTTATATTTATATATATGCGCCTCGGTGGTGTAGTGGTTAGCGTCGCTGATTACGAATCCATCGGCCCCGGGTTCGAGACCCGACGGCAGCCGGCGTGCAGCAAAACCCAGCTGTTCATCCTTCCACACAATAAAGAAAGTGGTTGGTAGATAAATGGGTACCCTAGGTGGCCTAGTGGTTAAGACGCTGGGCTGCTGATGTGGCGTGGTTCGGATTGCACGTTAAACTGTAGGTCTAAGGTGGAGTGAAAGGCTTGACCTTCGTCAGAATGAACAATTCGGGCGGAAGCTAACCAAAGGTTACCAAATGTATATATATATATATATATTTTACAGTATATACTGTATATATAAATTATTTTATACTGTAGGTCTAGGTCAAAGTTCACATATGAAGTTCCAACATATATATATATATATAATATATATACACCTTACCTTACCTTATAAAGGTTTCGCGCGATGATTCCTCATTTCGCGAAGGTCAAGCTTGTCACCCCTCCTCTCGAGTTGGCCTGGTGAAGTAGTGAGTTGGTTTCTTGTGCTCTCTACCTCACATAGCCAGGTACGCCCGGCTCATCGGGGATTGTTCTGAGCCAGGCGTCTAGTCTTCTTTTGAAGATGTCCACTGCAATTCCCTTCGTGTTTCTTAGGTCTTTGATTAAACAGTTTTGGTCCTCTCATTACAAAACTATTTTCTTTCAGGGTTAAGGATGTTCCGTCTCGCCTTCAATTTGGGATTACGACAGAGTCTACCGTTTCTACCTTTCACCGTTGTTTGGGGAGTTATAGGATTCAGAGTAAGATTAGGGACTAGTTTCTCCATTATTTTCCAAGTGTAAATAATGGTGTATCTCTCTCTCTTCTCCTTTCAAGTAAATATAGGTCTAGTTCGCGTAACCTTTCCCAGTAATTTAGTTCTTTGCACCCATTGATCTTGACTGTGAAGCTTTTCTGGATCCCTTCCAGCTGTCTAATGTCTACTTTTTTATATGGGGATGTTAGGACCGAGCAGTATTCCAATTTGGGTATGATCAGGGTTTTCAGTAGAGGAATCACTACATTCCTATCCCTTCGTTTAAAGGTTCTCAATATCTGTCCCGTTATTCTCTTTGCTCTGTTTACTGCTATCTTATTTTGTGTTTCAAATTTCGCATCATCTGTCATTACAACCCCTAAATCTTTGCTTTGGAATTTCTCTGAATTTCCTGTCCATTTGGGATATAATATTCCATGGATTTTAGGTCTTCTCTTTTTCCGTACCGTAATAGCTGAAATTTCTCGGTGTTAAACTTCATATTTTTGTCTTCCGTCAACTTGTAGATTCTGTTTACGTCGGTTTGTAGAGATCCTATATCTTCTGGGTTTCTTATTTTTCTACTGATCTTTGTGTCATCCGCAAAGGATGTTACTGTGCTGTCTTTGGTAACCTCCTCATCTATGTCAGTTAGCATGATTATGAAGAGTAGTGGAGCTAATACTATTCCTTGTGGTCCTGAGCTGAGGACCTCTGATTCTGATGAAGATACTCCTTGTACTATAACGACTTGCTGCCGCTCACTAAGGAAATTATGTATCCATTTCCATACTTTTCCTGTTATTCCCATATATTTCAGTTTATGTATTATGATTCCGTGGTCACACTTGTCGAACGCTTTAGCAAAGTCTGTGTCTAGTACATCATAGTTTTCATTACTTTCAAGTGCATCAATAATGTTGTTGTAGTGTTCCATTAGTTGTGATAGGCCTCGCCTGCACTCGCTCCAGCATCTCACTATCTTTCCTGAGGGTGGGCGACCAGAACTGCACAGCATACTCCAGGTGCGGCCGAACCAGGGAATTGTACAGTGAGAGCACAATCTCCTTGTTCCGAAACTGAAATTGCCTCCTGATATAACCCAACAGCTTCTGGGCTTTCTTTTCCACCTCTACGCACTGTTTAGTAAACTTAAGGTCGCTGCTAATTAGCACACCCAAGTCCTTTTCCAAATCAGTCGCCTCGATATTACTCCCCAACATCGAGTAGTCCGACTTGGGATTGGCGTAGCCAATGTGCATCACCTTGCATTTACCCAAGTTAAACGGCATTTGCCATTTTTCGGACCACTCTCCTATCCTAGCTAGGTCCGCACGCAGTTGCTCAATCGCTTCGGGCGTCCCAACATTGGCCCTAAGCTTCGTGTCATCAGCGAATTTGGCAATTCGACTGACGATGGCAGCGTCGATGTCATTTATGTAAATGATAAACAACAGTGGCCCCAAAACGGAACCCTGAGGAACCCCACTAGTGACCGAGGCCCAACCCGAACTAACCCCTTTAATTACAACCCTCTGCCGCCTATTCTTCAGCCAGTTTTCAATCCACCTACCTACTTCCCCACCGATACCCAGCGCGCGCACTTTGGCCATTAGCCGGCGGTGAGGTACCTTATCAACGGCTTTCTCAAAGTCGACATAAATATATCAGTCGCCCTACTCTTATCATACTCATTGACGTGGAAAAACTCGAGCAAGTTGGTGAGACACGACCTATGCCGTCTAAACCCATGTCCAAGCAGCTTGTAGGAATCCAAATGGTCAACGATCCTATCTGCTATTATCCCCGCTAATAATTTACCTACAACCGAAGTGAGACTAATGGGACGATAGTTCCCTGGACTTTCGTGATCCTCTTTCTTAAAGATAGGGGTCACGTTGGCTTCCCTCCAGTCACCAGGCACCTGGCCCGTCTCCAACGATTTGTTGAAGACTGTAGCCAGGTGGGGAGTCACCTGGTCGCGCACCTCCCGCAACACTCTGGAGAGGAACTGGTCTGGCCCAGGAGCCTTAAACGCCCTCAGTTTGTCTATTCTATCGGCAACGACTGTCGCGGTACACCGAACACTATCCAGGCCAGCACCTTCGTGCCTGACGCCTGGCTCGGGGATGACGCGGGTGTCCTCCCTGATGAACACTCTAGCAAAGTACTCATTAAGCAAATTAGCGATGTCCGCGTCAGAGATCCGCAGAACGCCGCTGGGATCCTTTAACGAACCTATCATGCTTCTAATGGGCTTTCTACTCTTAACATAACTGAAGAACTCCTTAGAGTTCCCCTTGCAGAGGCTTGCCACCCGGAGTTCTTCGTTACGTTTCGCTAGCCTAACCTTTGACTTCACGTCCCTATACAGGCGGACATACTCCTCAGTGTTCTCATGGGAACGATTGGCCTTCGCCCTCCTATACGCGGCTTTCCTATTTCGGATAGCCGAAGCAATGTCACTACTGAACCACTTAGGCTGAGTTGAAGCATGGGTGACTGGTTTTGAGGGTATGGCAGCAGACTGCAGTACCATAAACTCGTTCCGAAATGCACTCCACATTCCCTCAACATCGCCGCCCACCTCTAACACCATCTCACCTACGCTATCCTGGAGGCTAACAAAGTCCGCCCGCTGTAGATCGAGCTTACTGCCTCTCGAGTTACTACGCTTCACCCGAGGGACGCAAACACGGAACCTAATCAGACCGTGACCACTCCCGCCCAACGATTCGTCAACGGTGAGGCCAGTGACGAGGTTGTCTTCGGTCATGAATACCAAGTCTAGAACGCTTTCGCCTCGTTTAGGCTCATTGACCCACTGAGTGAGGAAGTTCTCATCAGCAAAGTCAACTAGCCTCTTCCCTTCAGCATCAGCAGTCCTGTCTTACCACTTCATGCCGCGACAGTTGAAGTCTCCTAAAACTACGATGTCCGCAGGAGCCTGAACCCCCTCCAACGGGGGTACCTCGACGCATCCTTCAGTTGAAGGTACGTCCGCCAGCGGCTCAAGATCATTTCTCCCCGGTGGGGGCCTGTCATCTCTCCCCGGGCTCGACTTCACCATTTTGTATAGGTGCCGGTCGAGCAGCGCGCCTAGCACACCTTTACCCTTGACATTGAGGTGGACACCATCCCTCTGGTAAAGGTCCCACTTACCCGAAAATACGTCGAAGGGGTCAATAAACCTCACGCCCAGCGGGACGCACAAGTCTTGCACCCTCTCGTTGATGCCAATGACCTTACTGAGCGCGTGGTCACTGGCATTCATCCGCGGTAAAATACCCATCAACATTCCCCTGTCTCTCTTCAGTTTTAGATCATCCGCAAGAGACATGATCTCGGTGATGATCCCTTCTGTAAAACCTACCCTACCGCCTTTGAGGAACAGGTGGTTGCCACCAGCGTGGACAACGATCGCAGTCCTCCGACTAGCCACGCGCAGCTTCTCTAGCTCCTTCCCTAAGTGCGCCGTTCCCCGCCCAGGTAAGAACCTTAGCTTCCTCCTGTCCCGGTTTGCAGAAGCAAAGTATTTCTCCTGCCCCCTGAGCTGCGAGTCCCCAATCAAAACGGTGTCTTACTCCTTCGAGCACAGGAGACTAAAGCGGTTGGAGGTCCTGACAGAGGCAACCGGGGTTTCATGCTTCGGCTTCGCAGCCTTCTTGCCCGAGACCTTTCGATACCCGTTGCCACCCATAGACTCAGCCGCACTTACACCACCCGACCCACCCCGACCGGCAGCTACATCCTTCTGTTTCTTTGGGCCATCAGTAGGCCCCTTCCCACCCTTTTTCTTTATTGGCCCCTTCCCACCCTTCTCTATCGGCCCCTTCCCACCCTTTTTCTTTATTGGCCCCTTCCCACCCTTCTCTATCGGCCCCTTCTTTGCGCTCTCACCTTGCGCCGTGGTTCCGTGCATTCCACGTGGGTCGCTGGCGATTCCTGACACTGATTTTGTACCCTGGCTCCCGGTTGCACCTCTACCCTTTCTCCGCTGTCCCGAGCTCTGTCCAGTCCATCACAGGACCGCCTTTCCAGGGCAGCTATCCTATCAATGAGCTCCGGGGTGGAGGGCGCAGCCGCGTCAGTGACCGCCGCACCTCCAACAGCCAATCTGGACGACTCGAGCCGCCGGACCCTCTCCTCTAGCTTCGCGTAAAACTGCATGAGTTCGCAAAAGCGGCACATGCTGGAATGGTTGATCTTCTCGAAGCAGGCTTCTTTGAAGTTCGTCACCGACTGGTTTACTCCACACATCGCACATTCAGCCTTCAGTCTCTGCGGTCCAGTCATTGTAACTTATTTTTTTTTCGAACTCTGAATTCACTGAATAAGATAAAGCGTTCTAGCAATGAAAACTATCAAAAACGTTCTGACCAGTATATAAAAAAGGAGGGTGGGGGGTGAATTCTTCCCGCGCGTAGACGCATCCGCTTATTTGCAAGTGACGTTCATCCCATCCAACAGACTACACCTCTCGCTGCTGCCGCACCGACCAAGGGTCTCCCCACGGCCGGACAATCCCAAAACGTGTCGCAGCTACCAACTGACAAACACTCGCGACGCAGGCGTCACGGATTTCCCACCAGGAGCGACAGCGATATGCAGCCCCTTACTAAGTCTTACTAGTCACTCACAAGCGGCCAGACTCTTAGAATCCAGTGATCAAGTGATATCCCACCAGACCCAGAGGCTACACCCGAGAGTTTACGCTGGCCTGGCAGCCAGCTGGGCAGTAAAGCTCTCTCACCCAAGAGCAGTACAGCCAAGTACCATCAATTGGGCATCAAAAAACGGTCGCAGGGGGCTGGTCAGGCCATTACGCGTTAGGAATGGGCTTAACGGGGCACTAGCCACACACCATTCATCGCGCCCCTACGCCTGGGACCCCTCCACCCCAGTTTCTCACGACCCACGAGCTTTAAATGGTGTTATTTATAGAGGTTCCAAAGCTTCTCTTCCCACGCATGAGGTAGCAGTAGGGTCCAAATAGTAAAAGAAGAGAAAAAGACTTAATACTAAAAGAATTTTTTTTTTTTTGCAGTTAGAGGAGAGCATCCTTAACCTAAGCTAAAAGGACAAAGTAGGGATGGGATGGGGTCCTAGTAACCCACGGGACAGGGTTGTACAACAGACTTCACCCGCCCTCCAGAAAGAGAGAAAACCAAAAGGAACTGGCAGCCAATTTCTCGAGAATACCACGACTCGGGACCGGAGGGCTGTCACACCCCAAGTATAAAGTTTACAACACCCAAAAAAAATGTGAATAACCTTTATACCCCCTGCGGAGAGAGAGAGAGAGAGAGAGAGAGAGAGAGAGAGAGAGAGATTATTTAGGTGTTCCAGTATCTGTTTTGATGATAGTTTACTTATTCAAATGTTCAAAACCTACTTGAAAATATTAATTTCAAACTACATCCATCAAAGAATGTATATATCAAAGAATATATAAGCACACCGGACAAAAAATTAGTCACCCCTAATAGCACCGATAGTAGGAAGTTCAAGGCCACACAGAGGGCGCTGATGTAGCATTGGTAAGTGACAAGTAGCGGTGACGTAGCACACAGGATCAGATCTGTTTCGTGAGGTGGTGAAGAACAAAGTGTGTGTTGGATATAGTCTGCAAAATGGGTCGTGAGGCAAACGTTACTCAGTGGCAAAAAGGAGCCATCGTGTTTGGCAGAGCCCACGGACACAAAATGTCTGAAGTAGCCCAATTTGTTGGTGTGTCAACGCGTACTGTCCAGCGAGTTTACAAAGAGTGGTGTAGTTCGCAATCAACTGACAATCGACGGCGTAACTGTGGCCGGAAAACAATTCTCGACAATAGGGGCCGCCGCCATGTTTCTCGTCTAGTAACTGCAAATCGTTTTCAAACCAGAGAACAATTGCTCCAAGAAACCAATGAGGTTCTCCAGCGACCAATTTCCGAACGGACATTGCGACGAGAACTGCATGCGATGGACATCTGGAGCAGGGTACCACGGAAGAGGCCGCTGTTAACAGCAAGTCACAAATTGGCACGTTATAAATGGGCTCAGAGGCACAAAAACTGGACTGCGGCAGATTGGAAACGTGTAATTTGGTCCGATGAGTCCCGTTTTTGTTTGTTCTCCAATGATGGGAGGCGACGAGTACATCGCAGGTCCAATGAAGCCTTTAATCCTGAATGCGTCGAAGGTGTTGTTCAGGCTGGAAACAGAAAGTGAAGCGCAGGAATAGACACCCACGGACTCTGGCGGAACTTCGGGACCGGCTGATGAACGAGTGGCAGCAAATCGATGTTCAGTACATGCACAATCTCGTAGAGTCTCTGCCTCGCCGGATTCGTGCGGTTATCAAGGCCAGAGGCGCCGTCACACGTTATTAGGTACATTCTGAGAGGGGTGACTAATTTTTGTCCGGTGTGCTTATATATATATATATATATATATATATATATATATACACAGGGCGTCCCAAAAAAATGTATACACACTTTAACAGCTGATAGCTCAATTGATGTTTCTTTCTTTCCAAGTTAAACCCATTAGAATTAATAATGGCAGTCAGACTAAGCTTTGAACAAAGGAAATTTATTCTAAAATGCTACTGGAAGTGTGAAAACGCAGTTGAAGTGCAAAGACAGTTTAGGAGGGAGTTTCAAACAGATCCACCAACGCGACTTACCATCACTCGAATTAGAGATAAGTTTGAAGCCGATGGAACTGTTCAGAATGTCCACAAGAAGCGTTCCGGAAGACCACGGACATCGACAAGCCCCACAAAGCAAGAAAGAGTACTGGAAACGTATCACCAAAGTCCAAGAAAATCTGTGCGGCAAGCGAGTCGTGAGGTAGGAATTTCAGAATCGTCTGTCCAACGCATTTTGAAGCGCTGTCAATGGAAAAGTTACATTCCAAGATTAGTCCATGCTATTAATGAAGATGATCCTCACCGAAGAGTGGAGTATTGCGAGTGGTACTTGGCACGATGTGGATGTGGATTGGACGAAGGGGTTTCGTAGAATACCCTCCGCGTTCACCAGACCTCACACCACTAGACTTTTTTTTATGGGGATACTTAAAAGACAAAGTCTACGCTATAAAACCTGCAACAGTCGCTGAATTGAGAGCAGCCATTGAACGAGAATGCACACAAATACCAAACGAAATGTTTCGTGATGTTTGCGATTCCATTGCTTCGCGTTATCAGCAGTGCCTGGACCAGAACGGACGTCAGTTTGAAAACAGGCGTTGACAAAACAATTAAATAATGTCTGTAGATTCTATTACATTTTGAAAATGAAATGTATTTTAATAAACACTGCCTTTATAAGTATTTAAAGTGTGTATACATTTGTTTGGGACGCCCTGTATATATATATATATATATATATATATATATATATATATATATTGTTATGTATGGGAATAATGTAATAAGGTTAACTAATTACTGGTTATAAATTAACCAACATACGAATTTGTATGGGAAAAAATAAAAATGAAATAGTTTTCATGTTATGCGAACATTAAATTACTTTTTTAATCCTAGGGCTGAAGTGGACCAAAGATTAGCGGAGAAGGGTGTAAATCACGCTCGTGTTATAAAAAACGAACGGTTGTTGATATCTCAAGAGTGAATGATTGTTCAGAGGTGTTTTTGTTTAACCTTTGGTTTCGCCTGAGGAATATCCTCGAGAGGAGGGTATAAGTGTAACGAACTTAAAATTAGAAGAGAAAATCAGTGCGTCTTGAAGCTTTACATAAAGTGGGTCCCGTGAAGATCCTGTGCTTAAAATGAAACAAAATTGGATTAAAAGTCCTTTTGAACTTAACTGAAGTTCGTATCGAAAAATATTGTGTGTGGCATAACGTACCATTGTTCCCCGACTAAAGTAAAAATTATCCAAAACGCAAACGGGTTGGCTTAAAAATGAAATAAGACGTAAAAATCGTCTCTCCTTAAAAAGCTCACAGAAAGAAAAGGCAAAATATAAAAATATATACAGTATATTGTGTTAACTTTAAATAGTATGAGGGCGTTGTCTTAAATTTTGGTTACAAGGATTTAATGCCCGCAGAAGGGAATATTTACCACTGTCATAAAGGAAGTAGGTAAACATTGTAATTAAGGTATGCATTAGACATATTATCGTACGGTATTATACTTAGTTAAAATGGTCAATTAACCATATAGGATTCAAATAATTCTATGAAAATGTATTATGTACCTAGCAAATACGGTCAAAGGGCCGGGTAGAGAAACAAATGTTACTCTGAAGATAATTCATTCATAATTGTAGTATGTATGCGTTCATTCATTTTTAATGGTCTTGCATATTACAGTTACGGCTGTATTCAGTTAAATAACTACAAATTGTAGATTAAATTCCTAACAATTTCTATTTTATTTTGCTTATGCATTTTATTTTAATTGTCTTGTTAATTCTAAATATCAAATTCATGAAGTAAGAATCCATGTCTCAAGTGTTATTTCCCTAAACAAATATTCATTATTGCCAAAAATTTCATTGTTGCGTTGTAATTGGTTTAGTAAAATCTGTGAAGAATACACTAGTTTTGTAAAAGGCTTTTCAATTATTCCCCTACACGTACTGATAGAGAAATAAGACCATATAACAAGTTATATATATAACCTTGGGTTAAATTTATAGAATGTGGTTTAAAGAAAAACAGGCTAAGACAAAAGTATAAATCATACATTAAAAATAAAATATAAAACCACGTATTATAACAATATATATATATATATATATATATATATATATATATATATATATATATATATATATATATGTATATGTTACACACAGACGGTGCATGAAACAAGGAACTCTTCTGGGAAAATTAAATCCACTATAGTTCGAATAAGTAATCGTAAATGACAAATACTATAGTTGTTCTTTTCACAGTACTAGGGGCACTCAATATATTTTGCTCCACCCTTTTTTCTTAGCTAAATAATAGGCCATGGGGCTGAAATGTCTTTTTGGGTCGTAAGTTTGAACTTTTCTGCGCTTCACATAATCGGATTTCTCCAGTGTGAACCCCCCCGCCTTCTATAAAACCGATGGTTAACGCAGTTTCGAAAACGGCGTCTGACAGTGATGTGCGTCGTAAACAGAGAGTTGTTATCGAGTTCTTAACCGCAGAGAAGGAAACAGTTGGAAATATTCACAAACGTCTACAAAACGTTTAACGGAGATGCTGTTGTTGATCGAAGCACAGTCGGACGCTGGTCTAAACGTGTGAGAACATCGGAGAGAGGGACAGGCAGCCTCGATGATGAGCCACGCAGCGGTCGCCCGGCATCGGCTGCGACATCTCACACTGTCCAACGTGCCTACAGCATCATTCGATCAAATCGGCGCGTCACGTACAAGTAGCTCTCACAGGAGCTAGGAATTAGTGAAGGAGGTGTGAATACGATAATTCAGCAACTGGGATACTCAAAAGTGTGTTCACGGTTTGTTCCTCGCCAACTGACTGAAGTTCTCAAAGCCCAC